>JAYESA010000007.1:176586787-177164287 GCA_036927795.1 Iris macrosiphon | reverse complement strand
GGTCGGGCCAATTCGGCTTCAACATTGCACCATAATGAATCCTTTTATTACATCCTAAGATAACCTAAATATTAATATAGCAAGCCATAGGACTGTTTAGCCTAACGACTGTATACTATATTACCTGGCCATATTCTTGAGAATGTAAATTGTCTCAATGTAGTACTACACCCCTTGTCCTTATTTGGTGTAGGGGTAGCCAAATCTAATAGTATAGCCCAAAGATCTACCGTCCCTCCAGTTCGATCATACTTGTCAGGGGATGATCACCGAGGGGCTTGAGTGAATTTCTTCTCCACCACGCTTATTCCATTTTGATTCTTTTGAGGTGTTTAGCCGCTAAATACCTGTTTAGTCCGTGTATTCTGGAAGTCTATTCTCCAGCCATTTTTGGCAGCATGATTGTATATATATTAGACCGCAACTGATGATATGATCATGTATTACTTGATACTGTGCTAGGTTTCCATTTTGTATAGCTAGTTTTATAATCATTTTGATAGAGCGTCTGAGACGTCTTACTGCTTTATCTTATATATTTTATATTTCTACTTCTTATTTCACTGATTGAGACATGCCATATTCTATGAGACCATAGAAGACTTGTATTATAGTATATATATATCCCCTTGTCTAGCGGCATATGTGACCGTATTGCGGAATACTAGCGTATACCGTAGTGCATAGCCAACTGAGTCATACCTCTGTTACCTGTATTTCGATAATGGAACGTGACACATACCAACCACTTGAGCTAACACACCTCATGTGTGCAAGTCAATAATTAATAGCTCAAATAATGAGATACACACACTTAGGGTATGCCACATCATAGAGTTGTACGACCGGGTTACTAGTGACCAATTTCAAATTAAACCCCAACACCTGTTGTGTCCACAAGAACTATAGATGTCGAAAGTGCCGATACGAGAAGGATAAGCCCAAAATGATGATACTGTGAGAATATAAATGAAATAAACTAAGTCAAGATCGAGTAGAAGTGAAGATGAGTGAGGCTGGGTTAGAGATGGAGGAGTCAACATGAAAGATATGCTTTAAGAAGGAACCAGGGGTCGTCTAGTTGGTTGATTGGAGAGCTGGATAGCTGATCAGTTGGATGATTAGTCGAAGAAGTGAATATATAATCAGAGGATAGTTATATCCAACTAGATATCTAGATGGTGAATCCACAATGTGGTTGTTGAACCATATAGAGGCTCAATGGACCGATCGGATGAGGTATTGGATGGTCAACTAAGTCACTACTGAAAATAGTTGGAGATAGTAAAGGAAATGGCTCATGTGAGATCAACAATAGACAGCCGTATTAGTCAAGAAACAAATGATTTGACGAACGAATAGTTGAGAAATATGAAAGAAACAATACACACAAAAGAAACATCAAGTGACTCGTAAAGACAAATAAGATAATACCAGAGAAAGTATTGGTATATTAGAATGTATTAGGAAATTTTATGTAAGATGGAGGATTGTAAGGCTATATATATATATATATATATATATATATATATATATATATATATAGCCAAGAGATTATTAACAAATAATAAAACTCCAAAATATTCTACATGGTATCAGAGCACAAATCCTAGCCGCCATAAACCCTAGCCGCCAAACCCTAGCAGCCACCACCGCTGCTGCGCCACCACCACCGTCGCCCACCACCGACGTCTCCGCCGCCGCCACCACACTTCCGCCACCACCGCGACTCTTGCGGAGCCCGCAGGAGCCTTCTGCCGCGGTTCCTGGCGTCTTTCGCGGGTCGTTCCGGACGTTGACATCGAAGGCCTAGATCTGATGGGGGAGAGGCATGATCGAGTCTAGAAGAGGACGAAGAGGACGAACATGAATCGTGGGACAGGTGTGAGGTGATCGGAGAAGAGGAGGATCGATGGAGAAAATCATTAAAAAATTGGACCCTGCGGAGGTCGCAACGTTGATGAAGCTGATGATGTCGGCTAGTGAGAGGGAGGTACGAACACCGACGAAGTTGGAGCTTTCCTCCATCGATCTGAAACTTGATGGACCGGCCACCTACCTGAGTTGGTCACGACGGGTGAGGAGAACCCTCGCAGGGAAGAACCTGGAGGGTTTCTTGTCAGGAGAGAAGATAGAACCAGATGAGGGCTCGGCAGGACGCGACGAGTGGAAGTCCACTCATATGGTGATATACTTTGACTCCTCAATTCTTTAGTCCAGTCGATCGTCGCCACAGTGGATGGCCTTGAGATGGTAAAGGACGTGTGAGAGAAGTTGAGAAGGACCTACGATGGTATGAGGAATAACTTGAGGGTTTTCCAGATCAAGGGAGAGATCGACAACACCGTACAGGGAGAGAAGACGGTGCAGGAGTATACCACGGAGTTGGAGCGTCTGTGGTTGGATTACGATCACTCCTCAGATCGGACGAGCTACGAGGACCCGAAATGTAAGGAGAGACAGGAATGTCTGCAGGAGAGGATGATGAAGTTTCTTA
This sequence comes from Iris macrosiphon, assembly GCA_036927795.1. Lineage (NCBI taxonomy): Eukaryota > Viridiplantae > Streptophyta > Magnoliopsida > Asparagales > Iridaceae > Iris > Iris macrosiphon. The sequence continues at coordinate 177,161,790 of JAYESA010000007.1, read as the reverse complement.
AGGGGCTGGCCGCAGTGTTTGCTCAGAGGACAACACTACTTCTAGTCCAACCGAAGATCCCTACACTTGAGGCTATCTCAGCCATGATCCATGAGGAGACTCGTATCAAGCTGCAGACAGGAACAGGTGGTCCTCCTGAAGTGAAGTCAGCACTGGCGGTTGCCAATTCAGGCGGCACAGGACCTAAGGGAGACCCTCGACAGTGCTACAACTGCGGGGAGGAGGGTCATCTGAGATATGCTTGCACCAAACCACCAAAGGATAAAGATTGAGGTGGTGGACGAGGACAGTTTGGAGGACGTGGCCGTAGTCGTGGAGGTCGACGGGGTGGTCGAGAGGAGGTTATCGGGTGAACCTGCAAGTAGCAGAAGGCGAGGAGGGAACTGATGGTGCCTATACTGTGGAGGATCAGGCACTGCTGGACATGCTAGAGGTACTCAGGAGAAATCAAAGAGCATCAAGCAATGGAGACAGGAGGAGTAGGACTGGGGAGACGTCCACCTCGGTCTTCGCCAGAGGCAACTCTGCCATGCATGTCCATCCATCGGAAGGTACTGACGACTCACTCTCCTTTGCATCTGTCTTCCCTTAGATCGTCGGACTGGATTGTCGATTAGGGTACGTCTCGACACGTGACAGGGAATGCTAGTGAGTTCTCTTCCTATACTCACCTAGCATTGGCGGACAGCATTCAAACAGCCGATGGTACTTTCTAGCCTGTGGTCGGTAAGGGTACTATCGATTGTACATGTTCAGTAAAATTATCCAATATTTTGCATGCTCCTTCTTTTCCAGTCAGTCTTTTGTCCATTAGTTCTATAATCCTCCAAGTAAAATGCATTATCTCTTTTGATATTCCTAAGATGATCTTTCAGGAGAAGGAGACGGGACAAAGACTTGGGATTGACAGTTAGCATCATGGAGCCCAGTAGGGAAAGGGGGCAGTCGGATGCAAGTGGGTCTTTACTGTGAAGCAGAACCAGATGGAAAAGTAGAGCGCTACAAGGCTCGACTGGTGGCAAAAGGATACAGTCAGACGTATGGCATTGACTACGACGAGACTTTTGCACCGTCAGGACCCTGATTTCTTTGGCAGCAAATGGTGGATGGAAGCTATACCAACTGGATGTGAAGAATGTGTTTCTTCATAAAGATCTAGTGGAGGAGGTGTACATGGAGATACCACCAGGATTCTGCACTGATAAGACAGTGGACAAAGTCTGCAGGTTGAAGAAGTCCCTCTGTGGACTGAAGTAGTCTCCTCGAGCGTGGTTTGACAGATTAAGGAGGACGATGATAGGGATGGAATATAGGCAGATCAACGCTGATCACACTGTATTTTTCTATCGGAGTGGAGGCCATATCACAATGCTTGCGGTGTATGTGGACAATATGATTATCACAGGAGATGATCAGCAGGAGATTGTCCGACTCAAGGGAAAGCTTGGCAAGGAGTTCGAGGTGAAGGACCTTGGCCTTCTTCGGTACTTCCTTGGGATTGAGATTGCTTGACAAGCAGAGGAGTTTGTTCTTTCTCAGAGAAAGTATGCGCTGGACATTCTCACAGAGATAGGGATGTTAGGATGCAAACCTGCAATGACGCCGATCAATCAGAGGTTCAAGCTGGGTGCTGAGGCTGGAGAACCAATTGACCGGGACAGATACCAGAGACTGGTGGACAAGTTGATCTATTTGAGCCACGCACGTCCTTATATCTGCTTTGCAGTTAGTGTGGTGAGCCGCTACATGCATAACCCAAGGAAGGGGTTATATGGAGACAGTGTACCAAATTCTGAGATACTTGAAGGGTGCCCCCGAAAAGGGGCTGATATTCAGGAAGAATGATCACGTGAGCATCGAGGGCTACTGTGACTCTGACTGAGCTTGCTGTGCTGATGACAGGAGGTCTACCTCGGGCTATTGTATATTTGTAGGAGGCAACTTAGTCTCTAGGAGGAGTAAGAAGCAATCAGTGGTGGCCAGATCGACAACTGAAGTGGAGTACAGAGCTATGGCCTTGGGAGTTGCAGAGCTGCTATGGCTGAAGAGTATGCTGGTGGAGCTAAAGCTGGATCAAGGAGCCAAGATGAAGCTGTGGTGTGACAACTAGTCAGTCATCAGTATCGCCAACAATCCAGTGTAGCATGACAGGACCAAACACATCAATCGATAGGTTCTTCATCAAGGAGAAGCTGGACAGTGGACTATTGGAGTTAGGCCACGTTCCAACCAAGGGTCAGGTAGCAGACAATCTGACCAAGGGACTTAGCTCTGTAGATATGATTAGAGAATGTGACAAGATAGACTTAGTAAATATCTTTCGTCCATCTTGAGGAGGAGTGTTGGTATATTAGAATGTATTAGGAAATTTTATGTAAGATGGAGGGTTGTAAGGCTATATATATATATAGAGAGAGAGATTATTAACAAATAATAGAACTCCAAAATATTCTACAGAAAGTATTCTGTAATGTCATGAAGAATGGTGGTGAACAATATGATAGTAAAAGAGTTTGGATTCAGATGCATATCAATTCGGGTTAGACTAAAAAAATATTCAAGTTTTGGATTGGGTTCGAGTTGGATTCTAGTGAAATGTGTTCAAAATCGGGTTCTGGTCTAATGGGGTGGGTGGCATAACAAAGTAGAAGTGGGCTAGTAGGCAGGCTACAAATGTGGGTTAGGTTGAGTTAGAAACTAGGGTTAGAATGAGGAAGGGCAGTAGGCAGCGGCTAAAATCGAAGCGGTAAAGAACTGGGACAAGATCAAAGGAAGAATACATAGTGGAGCCGATAGGTCAAGAAAAGGGGTATGGTCGCAGAGAGAAGAAGACTAGAGGGAAAGAAGAAGAAGATGTGCCATAGCTAAAGTTAGAATTGGTCGATCTTTATGGTGCTGACAACAATGAGAATGGGCGAAGTAGTGACAAGCATGAAGCAGGTTATAATTGCGATGGTAGAAACATGAACAAAAAATAGGTTAGGGTTTAGGGTTAGAGTCGGAGAATAGTATTATGTTTTCGATAGCTACGGTTGTTGATGGCTAGGATTAGGGTTTATAAAGGGAGAGAGGAAGAGAAAAAAAAAAGCATATAAAACATGGTCATGACTATGATACCTTGTTAAACTTTGTACAATATCATCACGAGTGACATCAAGAGACAAATATCACTAAGAGTATACCTAACAAAAAGCTATTGTACTTCAAATCAATTATGTTGAGAATAAATTATTTATCTTATATTTTTTTGCATTTATTATTTTATGTATTTTTATTTCTAGTTAGGGTTAATGATGTCAGTTTATATGCTCTATATTTACTTTAAATATTTGCCAACATCCTTAATAAAATTTGATGTCATTCTACGCACAAATCACAACGTATCTCCACTTTCAACATGGTATCAAAGCCTTAGGTGTCTTCTTAGGATCTCTCTTCTCATCTTTTTCATCTATATGGATCTTTCTTTGGCCTCTTAGCTACTCCGAACACGGTTGTTCTAGTCATTTTTATCTTTTCTTCGGGATTTATTCGGATGTGAAGCCACGATTATCTTGAGATTATTTATTGAGATGATTTCTTTTGGGATTTTTCCTGTATACAAAGTCCCATGTATTTTTCGGAATTTTTTTCAATACGCGAAGCCTTGATTGGAAGTTGCCTTTTGTGATTTCTCGTCTTTCCGAGCCCTGACTTACTTGGATATTTCTTCCGAGATCACTCATTTCGAAGCCTCGGCCTACTCTGAATGTTTTTCTTTCGGAATTTTTCCCTTTTTGTACCCCGACTTACTTTAAGATGATTGTATACAAGGATTTCTTCAGTTGTGAAACCCCTCTATTTGGATCATTATGGGATTTCTTCGATTTCGGAGCCCATATTATCATAAGATGGTTTCTTCAGTTTTCTTTTAGGATTTCTTTGGTGACAAAGCTCCGGCCTCCTTTTTCGGATGATCTCAAGTTTCTCTCTTTCCAAGCTTGACTTGCTTTCACTAAGTTCAAACTTGCGGAGTTGTGTTGAAGAATATATTACTTCTTATTTTTCGGCATTTACTACTTTATCTATTTTCTATTTCTAGTTAGAATTAATGATTCTATTTATATGCTTTGTATTTCCTTGAAATATTGACCAAGAGTCATAAATTTGATATCATTCTATCCACAATGTAGCTTTCACTTTCAACACATTTGAAGGTTAAGACTTAATCAAACCTTCATGCTTACTTCATATTCTAATTTTACTAGCTTGAAGTTCTTTTGCCCAATCTCCAGTTACAAATTACATCTTTACATGCTCTTAGAGTTTTTAGAACTAGATCACCCTATCCATAAATCGTCTATTCGTAATTTGGCGAACCTGATTTTACTGAGCTCAAGAAAACAAGGTACATGATTTAGAAAAAACTTATGATCGGTGCACTAGGAATCCTTGATCAAGTCCTGGAGGCAATGGGCTTTGGCACTAAATAGAGAACTTGGATTCTCAATGGATTTGAAGAATAATTGTTTTTGTCATCCTCTAGAGTGTAAGAGGCAAGTACCTTCCATGTTATAGAACCTTTAGACAAGCATCCACTTTTACCCTTCTATTAAGAGCTCAAACAAACGCTTTTGTGTCCTTTAGATTACCCAGACTAATGCTAAGTTCAACTATGACACAAACAATCTTGTTTGAAGCATAGGGTTGATTATACATGGCTTTTGTTTTTGGAGGGGAACTTAAGGCTGACACTTCCATAAGATGGCAATGCTCTACTATCTTCTAAAGAGATACTTGGTGCGGGATTGGTCCTAATCTAATGTGACTGCACTTGATCTCAATGACCTAGTTTCAAAACAAGGAACTTGGAGTTATAATGTTTCGTCAGGTTTCCAAATTCGAAAAGGTCATCATGAAGGAGTTAAATATGAAGAACTTGAAAGTTTCTTTGCCTATCTTCTTGACATTGCTTTGTTTTAAATAGATGATATAGGGAGATGAAATGGTTTATAAACAAGCTAAATATTTTACAAGGTAATTACTCAATTGGTAGAATATGAGTAGCATTAAAAGGGATATATGGAATAATCTAGTACCTATCGTGTCAAAACCTTTATCTGGCTTGCAACTAAAAATAAACTTCACTATAGTACAATTTATAAGGAAGGGATTTACTTTCACTAACATTTGCATCTTATCCACCACCAAGTGGGTGGTCATTGGGAGCACTGGTAAGGGAGGGAAGGGGTGGGCGTATGTACGAATCCGAGCCCGGGCAAAAAATTAATTAAATTGGAGGGGGTCTTGGTGCTAGTAGCCTAGTACAGGGACTGTCATTAATAACTGACCTTATCTCAATAAATACATAAATCTTAAACAAACATTTGCATCTCATTGCATATCCGATCTAAGACTAAGTCTTGCGGTTTCACATGTGGTGCAATGAGAATTTATCATGTATACAAAGCTATGTTTATAGGAGAACTGTGAAAAAAGCAACTCAAACCAATCAAACTTCTTGCTTATATCAAATATCTACATTATTCAAATATGATGGAGTATTTGTCTGTGGATATAGGAAAATAAATCCCAGGTCTTGGACTCTTGGTACACTTTTCAAAACCTGTCAAGCCTACTATCCACTAAGTAGAAACTGTAACGCTATTAATATGTTACCAAGGACTAAAACTCAAGTAAAATTTCTGTCTTGGTGATACATAATAGCAGTTTAGCATGTCCGGTAGAAGTTCAGTCAGAAGTCCGAGGTTCAATCCTGAAACCTACACAAATAAACCTTTGCTCTACTCGACTTCTTGTAATGTATAAAAGCTTCAAGTGGAAGCCCAAAAACTGTGCGCGCACATGCGGACCCAAATCCATCCTGCAAAACTGTTGTGATCTTAATCTTGAACTGGAGCCAGGCAGTTCAGCAAGACTTCCCCAAATCCAACATCTAGAAGAGCAGGCTTTATTGGTTTGGCTGGTTTTGGTCAATCAGTTGACATCTACATTAGAGGGACACAATATATGACAAAATACGACTCTTTTGTCATCTAGATTACAAGACACAAATATGACACAATATGGAGTGACATGGACAAGGCACATATTTTGGCATGGCCACACATGACATGGTGCGATGAGAAACAGGCATTGCACAGATTTTGAGTGTTTGTGCTTCCTAGGTTGCCAGCCATAGACCCCATTAATGTAGAGTCTTGGGATGGTGGAGATCATACCTTTACCCCCATTTATGGAGAAAGATTTTTAGACTATAACCTTCATTCTCCATGACACAAGTACCAAGCATTACATTCATGTCAAGTAACGCACTCATCTTAGTACAATTAACTAGTTAAGTTGCTATATGAGTTAAAATGGTTTAGTTCTTCAGCTTAGCAAGACACAAGTCTGTGTCAAGTTTCTTAAACTAAAACAAGAATGTATTTTTTTTTATTTTTTATTTTTTTTTTAGAATAATGGCCTAGCACTTAATGTCCCTTGGGTCTTGGACCTAGGACTTTCCCTCCCCATACCAAAGGTCTCAATTATTAGGTTGCCCAACCTTTGGTTAGATGATATTAACTTTTGCATCATTGACCTCGATTATATATATCAAATATCAAATAAGGATACAGAGAAATATCAAGGATATGTACACATACTAGCTAAAAGTTGATATCATCACCTTGAACATGATCATGCTAGCAAGGATGGTGAAACTTGTGAACATGACATAGTAGACAGGAGAAACAACTGCTGTATTAAAGGTGTCCAATGCCTGCACATCAGGAAAAAAAAATGAAAAATGAGTTCATATGTATTACAACTAGCAAATACGACAAGAAACTCAGTCAGTTTATGTTGTGGAGCTAGTTTATGTAGTGCATCATGCGTAAACGACAACACGACAATACCCTTCTAATGACAAGAATAACAAAGCACAATAATAACCAAACAATAAACACAAAGCATACAAGGACTTAAGTCGTTCCGTCAAGATCAACCTACTCCACAGGACAAGAGGAGAAAATTTTATTGAATGATTGAATCAATGGGAGAACTTTACTAAAAGATTATAAAGCTGTAGAATATTTTGGAGTTCTATTTTATTATAATCTCTTGGCTATATATATGTATATATATATATATATATATATATATCATTACAACCCTCCATCTTACATAAAAATCCCTAATACATTCTAATATACCAACACTCCTCCTCAAGATGGGCGAAAGTTATTCACTAAGCCCATCTTGTCACATCCTCTAATCATATCTACAGAGGTGTCCCTTGGTCAGACTGTCTGCTACCTGATCCTTGGTTGGAACGTGGCCTAGCTCCAGTAGTCCACTATCAAACTTCTCCTTGATGAAGAACCTATCGATCTCGATGTGTTTGGTTATGTCATGTTGCACTGGATTGTTGGCAATACTGATGGTTGACTGGTTGTCACACCACAGCTTCATCTTGGCTCCTTGATCCAGCTTTAGCTCCACCAGCATACTCTTCAGCCATAGAAGCTCTGCAACTCCCAAGGCCATAGATGTGTACTCCGCTTCAACTGTCGATCTGGCCACCACTGACTGCTTCTTACTCCTCCAAGAGACCAAGTTGCCTCCTACAAATATGCAATAGCCCGAGGTAGACCTCATGTCATCAGCACAGCTAGCCCAGTCAGAGTCACAGTAGCCATCGATACTCACGTGATCATTCTTCCTGAATATCAGCCCCTTTTCGGGAGCACCCTTCAAGTATCTCAGAATCTGGTACATTGCGTCCATATGACCCTTCCTTGGGTCATGCATGTAGCGGCTCACCACATTCACTGCAAAGCAGATATCAGGACGTGTGTGGTTCAAATAGATCAACTTGTCCACCAGTCTCTGGTATCTGTCCCGGTCAACTGGTTCTCCAGACTCAGCATCCAGCTTGAACCTCTGATTGATCGGTGTCGCTACAGGTTTACATCCCAACATTCTTGTCTTTGTGAGAAGGTCTAGCGCATACTTTCGCTGAGAAAGAACAATCCCCTCTGCTTTTTTACCAGTTCCCAAGTGTGATTCTTCTCAAGAACCCCTAACTCCTCGTGCATCGCCGCTTTCCACTTTGGATCGTTCTTGGCAACCTGCCAATTGTTAGGTACAATAATACTATCCAAAGACGCAATGAATGCTCCATGAGAAGAAGAGATGTTATCATATGAAACAAAATGAGCAAGGTCCCAACCATATCTATTAGGAGGATTTTCCGTATTGCTGCTGGTGGTCCTCCGTACTGATAATGGTATGGGAGGGGTAGGAATAATGATATCACCTGAAGAAAAATCTGGTGGTGGTGGTGGTGTCTCAGGAGTCGAGACGAAAGCAGACAAGGGACTTGGTACTGGCACTATAGGTACTGGTCCTGTAGTTTGCTTTCCTTTCCTGCTGTAGGTAAGTAACTCCCCCTGAGTCGTGGGCCTAACACCTCTCATCTCCACCCTTTTCCTTTTCACTCTCCTCCTCAACAGTTCCTCTATGCCATACTCCTAAATCGGTCACCAAACTCTTACAAATCTCCCTCTCTCGCCTCATACTCTCAGTGTCAGGTAAGTTGTCCATGGATGAGGTTCTCTCCTGACGGTAGTATGGCTCAAGCTCCCTAAAGTGAACATCCGTGCTCACAAACCTCTTCTTCTCTACTGGGCTCTAGCACACGTACCCCTTCTGAGTCCGCGAATAGCCCACGAAGACACACTTGACTGCTCTAGGGTCAAGTTTTCCAACAGACGGTCTGATGTCCTTCACAAAACATACGCAGCCAAACACCTTCGACAGGAGTATATATCCCACTATTATTTTTTTGCAATATCTCACATGGAAACTTCCATCACAGTACTTTCGAGGGTATCATGTTGATCAGTTGAGCTGTTGTCAACACTGCATGCCCCCACAGACTCTGCGGGACATTCATGGCGATCATCATGCTCCTTACCACCTCCAGAAGGTATCTGTTCTTCCTTTCTGCCACTCTATTCTGTGCTGGTGTGTATGCACATGTGGTCTGATGCTGTATCACTTGGACTGACAGGTATTCCTAAGTGCTTTGTTGGTATACTCTATCCCATTGTCAGACCTCAGTACCTTCACCACTGCTCTGTACTGAGTATGGACATGTTTATAAAAGTCCTGGAAATAGGAAAAGACATCACTCTTATTCTTCATCAAATATAGGCAGGTGATACGAGAGGAACAATCAATAAAAGAAACAAAATACTTGTAACCATTCATAGTAGTTGTGGCATACGGCCCCCAAATATCATAATGTATAATATCAAAAACAGAAGAGGTCCTATAGCCCGCACTAACATATGAGCTCCTAGTAAGTTTGCCTAAATCACATGCATCACATACTAGTTTCTCCTTATTTGCTTTTTCATAAATAGATGGATACAGCCTAATCAAAATACCAAAAAAGGAGTGTCTCAACCGTCTGTGGTGGAGTATCAGTGATTCTCGACACTCATCTTCGGTCCTCCCATTCCTTCCCTCTCTACCACAGACACCAATGCCGAATCTAGTCTTTCCCGATCTAGGTACCACAGTCCATCATGCCAAGTGTCAGTCCCAAGTCTTCGTCCCGTCTCCTTCTCCTGGAAGATCACATTTGGAATATCAAATGAGACAATGCATTTTAGTTAGAGTATTATAGAACTAATGGACAAAAGACTGACTGGAAAAGAAGGATCATGCAAACATTGGATTATTTTACTGAACCTGTACAATCGACAATACCCTTACCGACCACTGGCTGGAAAGTACCATTGGTTGTTTGAATATTGTAAGCCGATGCTAGGTGAGTGTAGGAAGTGAACTCACTGGCATTCCCTGTCACATATCGAGACGCACCCGAATCGACAATTCAGTCCGACGATCTAAGGGAAGACATAGATGTAAGGACGAGTGAGTCGTCAGTACCTTCCGATGGATGGGCATACATGGCAGCGTTGCCTCTGGCAAAGACTGAGGTGGATGCCTCCTCAGTCCCACTCCTCCTGTCTCCATTGCTTGACGCTCTCTGCTTTCTCTAGAGTACCTCTTGCATGCCTAGCAGTGCCTAATACTCCTTAGTATAGGCGCCATCAGTTCCCTTCTCGCCTTCTGCTACCAGCAGGTTCGCCCGATAACCTCCTCGACCACCCCTTCGACCCCCACGACCATGGCCACGACCACGTCCTCCAAATTGTCCATGCCACCACCTAAATCTTCCTTTTTGGGTGGTTTGGTACAAGCATACCTCAGATGGCCCATATTTCCGCAGTTGTAGCACGACCTAGGGTCTCCCTTAGGTCATGTGCTGCCTCAATTGGCAACCGACAGTGCTGACTTCACTTCAGGAGGACCACCAGTCCCTGCCTGCAGCTTGACGTGAGTCTCCTCCTGGATCATGGCCGAGATAGCCTCCTCAAGTATAGGAATCTTCAGTTGGGCTAGAAGTAGTGCTGTCCTCTGAGCAAACACTGCAGCCAGCCCCTTAAGAAACTTCATCGTCCTCTCCTGTAGACATACATGTCTCTTCTTACACTTCGGGTCCTCGCAGTTCGTCCGATCTAAGGAGTGGTCGTAATCAAACCACAGACGCTCCAACTCTGTAGCATACTCCTGCACCGTTTTCTCTCCCTGTACGGTGTCTTCGATTTCTTCCTTGATCTGGAAACCCTCAAGTTATTCCGCACACCATTGTAGGTCCTCATCAACTTCTCCCACACGTCCTTTACCATCTCAAGGCCATCCACTGTGGCAGAGATCGACTGAACTAAAGAATTGAGGAGCCAAATGTATCTCACCATATGAGTGGACTTCCACTAGTCACGTCCTGCCGAGCCCTCATCCGGTTCTGTCTTCTCTCCTGACAAGAAACCCTTCAGGTTCTTCCCTGCGAGGGTTCTCCTCACCCGTCGTAACCAACTCAGGTAGGTGGTCGGTCCATTAAGCTTCAGATCGATGGAGGAAAGCTCCAACTTTGTCGGTGTTCGTGTCGCGCTCTCACCAGCTGACAGTTTCATCAGCTTCACCAACGTTGCGACCTCCGCAGGGTCCAACTTCTTGATGATCTCCTACATCGATCCTACTCTTCTCCGATCACCTCAAACCAGTCCCATGATTCACGTCCGTCCTCTTCGTCCTCTCCTAGACCCGATCATGCCTCTCCCCCATTTGATCTAGGCCTTCGATATCAACGTCCGGAACGACCCGCGAAAGATGCTGGGAACCGCGGCAGAAGGCTCGTGCGGGCTCCGCAGGAGTCACGGCTTCGCGGTGGTGGCGGAAGTGTGGTGGCGGCGGCGACGACGATGGTGGTGGACGAGCGGTGCGACGGCGGCGGTGGCGGCGGCTAGGGGTTGGCGGCTAGGATTTATGGCTGCTAGGATTTGTGCTCTGATACCATGTAGAATGTTTTGGAGTTCTATTTTATTATAATCCCTTGGCTATATATATATATATATATATATATATATATATATATATATATATATATATATAGCCTTACAACCCTCCATCTTACATAAAATTCCCTAATACATTCTAATATACAACAAAAGCAAACCACAACCCTCTCCTTAGTGAGATCTCCATCGAGCTCTCCTTCAACCTCTCTCAAAAACTCCTTAGTGACTCTAGCAAAACCCTAGCTTTTAGCAATCAATGGCCTAAAACACTTGTCTAGCAACAAAGTGGGTTGGTGGAGGTATTAAGTACCCCTCCCCCAACTTAACCTAGGCCTAGGAGCAATCTGGACCATCAAAACCGAAACTTTAGATCTCATCTGCTCATTAAAATGAACGATCCAAACCCGATGGCATGCCGCTGGTATGTTGTTTGTTAGACCAAACTGTCCCAGAACATATGACGTTTTAGCCTCTTTCAAGTATGCTGGCAATGATATACCGTTGAGCTGATACTTATTGTTTTCAGTTGGTTTCTATATGCGAGATTTACCTGATACTCATAGCACTCTGAATGAAAAAGAGCCACATCCAACAATATCCACCTTGATGAGATGTTCCTTTGATCACCTCATGAGATGGTTGTGATGCTACGTGCTTCTCTGACTTTAGTTCCACTTAGACCTATTTCTCCCGCTTTCATGGTTTTTGACTAGAACCAAGAAACTATGACCGCTTCTATCTTGTTCAAACTGAAGTACGGCTACTTGCACGGTTTTGAATTAGAAAACGAGACCTGTCACTACCACAGTCTGTCCCAGAACCACGAAACTGACATGACCGACTTGAACTTCTCTACCGGAAAAGCTTTGGTTAGCATGTCAACCAGGTTTACCTTAGTGTCAAGTCTTTATCTAACAATCTCCTTATCGCACTATTCTCGTATCTTGTACTTTGATGTGTTTCGTCCGATTGTGATACACTGAATTCTTGGCGAGATGTATTACGCTATGACTATCACAAAATACTAGAACTTGCACCTTCTCGAACCTAAGCTCACTAACCAGATTCCTTAACCAGAGAACCTCATTGGATGCCTTGATTGTCGTCATATACTCAGACTCCGCAGAGGAAAGCACTACAATATGATGAAGTGTCGACTTCCAACTGACTAGAGAATATGCAAAAGTATAAACATAGCCTATAGTTAGACATTCTTTTGTCCAAATCACCAGCGTATTCAACATCTACATAACCATGAAGCTGGCTTGGCTCATGTTCTGATTTGTGAAAAAGTAAACCGAGGTCTTTGAGCCCTTTAGATACCGAATTATACACTTAACGACCTCCAAATGAAGCCTTTCTAGATTTGACATGAATCTGCTCACCAAACTGATCGCATACGACAAATTGGGACGTGTGAACATCATCGTATACATCAAAGAACCCACTACACTCGCATACAAAACTTGAGACATCTTTACCTTCTCTTATATTTTTGGATACTCCTTGGAGGATATCTTGAAATGGTCGACGATCGGGGTGTACACCTGCCTAGAGTCCTGCATATTAAACCTCTCCAGTACCTTATATATGTAATTCCTTTGGGATAGTCATAGCTTTCCAGCCCTTTTGTCTTGCCTGATTTCCATTCCAAGGATCTTTTTCATTCCACCTAAGTCCTTCATGTCAGACTTTGCACTCAATGAAGTTTTGAGTGCACGTATCTCCGACGTGCTCTTGGAAACAATTAACATGTCATTGACATACAATAGGAGATATATTAACGACCCATCCTTAGCCTCCTTGAGTAGACACAGCTGCCATACTCATATCTAATGAAATTGGTCTTTAACATAATTCAATCGGAGCGTTTGTACCACTGCCTCAGAGATCGCTTCAACCCATATAGAGACAGCTTAAGTTCACACACATGATTCTCCTTATCAGAATCTATAAATCCTTCAGGTTGTCTCATGAAGATCTTCTCTTCCAACTCTCCTGCAGAAATGTTGTTTTGACATCTATTTTCTCCAACTCCATATCCTGAGTAGCCCCCAATGCCAACAACATACGAATAGAAGTATGTTTAGCTAATAGCGAGAAAAAACTCTTTGTAGTCCATCCCCTCCCTCTGAACATACCCCTTCATAAGTAAACACGTCTCCTTCCTGATTATCCATTTGCAACCAATAGCTCTTTTTTGCCTTTCGATAGCTGAACCAGGTTTCACGTATTGTTCTTCCAAAGTGACTTGATCTCCTCCATCATGGCAACTATCCAGGATCTCTGTCCTCTTGCCCAATGGCCTCCTTAAAATTACTTGGATCATCCGCTTTCATGACTAGAGAAAATGCAACCATATATTCGAACAATACGATACTGGTGTTATGTGTACGCTTTGATCTCATTAATACTAATGTAAGCAGGTCCTCATGGGGTTTATTCTCGTCCTCTATCTCTGTAAACTTCTCGTCATCTCCCACACCAATAGGCTCTATAAGTGCTTCGAGTTCGTTTCTGTATGAGTGCTAGAAACCTCCACCTCTACCGATTCATGGTCACCTAATGTGTCACTAGCCCCCTTAGTCTTTTCCTTTACATCTTTCAACATAGAAGCCTCATCGAAGATCACATCATGGCTTGTGGACATCATTTTGCTTTATGGATCCTACATCATGTAGCCTTTGACTTCATGTTTGAATCCCAAGAAAACACACTTTCTTGACTTTGACTCTAGCTTGGTCATATCTTTCTGATTCACGAGTACATAGGCAGGGCACCCGAACGCCCACAATGAATCATATCTGACTTCTCTCACCTCCATCTCTCTTCAGGAATCTACAGAATAATGAATGTAGATGGTGATCTATTGACCAAATAGCATGCATGACTAATTGCCTCTGTCTAGAAGTCTTCTGAAAGACCGGACTGCACCCGCATGCTCCTGACTCTCTAGTAATGTCTTGTTTATGCACTCTGCTACTCTATTTTGCACTAGGTATCCTGAAATTGTCCATTTCCTCTGTATGCCCTACTCTCTACAGTAATCCTGAAACTCCATAGAGATGTATTCTTCAACATTGTCTGTATGCAAATAGTTCACCATTCAGCTTTTTTGTTTCTCCATGGCAATCTTCCACTCTCGCAATCTAGCAATCACTTCAGACTTGTGCATTATGAAATAAACCCATACCTTCCGTGAAAAATTATTTATGAAAGTGACGTAGCACTCAATACCTCCTTTGGTATGAATTGGTGTTGACCCCTATATAGTGGATATAACCGAGGACTCCTTCAGTCTTGTGAAGTGTTTGCTTAAAGCCAATCCTATGTTGCCTGCCTATCATGCAAAATTTGCAAAATTTTAATATGTACTCCTTCAGACCCTTCAACAACTCTCTTTTCTGCAGCTGATGTACACCCCTCTCACTTATGTAGCATTGACATAAATATCATAGCCTTGTGGTATCCTCCACCTCTTTCTTTGTCCCAACGGCGGATACAAGTTCAATGATAATGTTTGTCCCTTCACGACCACCATGTTGCCCTTTACTAATTTTAATGAGTCGTCCTGGCCAACAAACTTGCAACCTGACACGTTCGACGTGTCCAAGGAAATACAGTTTTTTTTTTAACTCCAGAACGTGTCTCACGTTAACAAGTGTCGGTACCACTCCATCGAACATCTTCAGCTTGATGTTCTCTATGCAAATGGTCTTGCAAGATGTATTGTTCCCTATGAGACCACTCCTTATTCGGGCACATATGATACAAGCACTCATAATCAAGGTTCCGTACCTAGGAGAAACTTTCCTTCCCCTATGCATGGTAAGTACATCACACACTGACTCCTCAGGTTCATGAGCAATACTGGCTTGACTCTGACCGCTTAAACTAGCTCCTCTATCCTTCTTCTTTAGCAACTACTTGTACTTTGGACGCAACTTCTTCATGTGTCAAGACTTTTTGCAAATGAAACATGCACCGTTCTCGTTCTCGTATGATTTGGACTTCCTCGGCTACTCTATCATTACTCTTTGACCTTCCACTTTCATTAGAGAACGATCCAGATGATTCATCGATTAGATTTGATCTCTTCATAATATCATTATTAACAAGAGTAGTTGTCACCTCTTCTATCTCGAGTCTTTTTTCCATAAAGAATTGTTGTCACAAATGGTCATGCGACATTGGAAGCGAAGAAAGGAGCAATAGTGCATTATCCTCCTCTAACTTGTCTTCAAGGTATAGAAGGTCATTTACTATCTTGTTGTTCATATAACTAAGAATTTGGGTTCTTCCTTTATGCGTAGACAATAGAGTTGCTTCTTGAATATAGCGTGTTTGCTAATGACTTTGTCATATACAAATCCTTGAGCTTCAACCACAAACTTGTCGTAGAAGTTTCTTTAATAACATTATACATGACCTCATCTTCCAGAGACAAACTCCATTGTGCTTTGTGTCATCTGATCTATGTCTTCTCATGAATCATCCCTCATATCCGAAGGTTTGTTCACCTTCCTTGCGACTTCAAGACTCCCTCATTAATGAGTAGTTAATACCCTTCTCTTCCACAAAAAGTTCCCTTTTCTACTAAATTTTCCCACCTTGAAATTTGTACTATGTACTTTATTACTCGCCATACCAAAATCCTGAAATCTCTCGATCATAATGAACTAAACGATTTCAAGAAACCGAATCTATGAAGATACAGAGAGACCAATATTGTTACCTACCGTTGACCTGGATCTAGGAGTTTGAGATCTCTACAATTATTGTAGCTCTGATACAAATTTGTTGCGCAATATGCAGAAGCGAGAACACCACAATGCCTTCATAATGGCGAGAATAACAAAACATAATAATAACCGAACAATAATCACAAAGCACACAAGGATTTACGTGGTTCAGTCAAGATCGACCTACTCGTGGGGCAAGGGTTAAAAACTTTATTGAATCAACAAGAGTACCTTACAAGAGGATTACAAAGCAAACTACAACCCTCTTCTAATTGTGATTTCCAACGAGCTCTCCTTCAATCTCTCTCAAAGACTCCTTTAATGGCTCTATTGCAAAACCCTAGAAAACCTCTAGCTTTTAGCAATCAATGGCCTCGAATACTTATCCACCAACAAAGTGGGCTGGTGGAGGCATTAAGTGCCCCTACATAACTTAACTTAGTCCTAGGAGCAATATTGACCATCGAAACCCAAACTTTATGTTGAAATTAGTTGATGATTTTATTGATTGTCTCATTGGCATTATATAGCCTTACAGTCATTAATACAATGATTTCAATCATTATGACAATAATCTCATAATGGAATATCCTGTGACATATTCTGGAAAAAAAGGGGGGGCGTGGAAGAGTTCGGTGGAGGAGATCAAGAAAATTCTCCTGTGGGTTTGTGGAAGCTTGGTGGCGGCTAGGGTTTGTGAAAACTTGGCTCTGAGCGGTCAAATGCATCTTCGTAGGCTACTCGGCGACCCAAAAGGGGTATGTGTGCTGGAGTCCAGTAGAGAAGAAGAAGTTTGTCAGTATGGATGTCCACTTTCGGGAGCATGAGCCATACTACCGCCAGGACGGAACTTCACACAACACGCCTAATACTGCCAGTATTAGGCGAGAGGGGGAGATGGAGAACTTGGTGGTAACCGATTTAGAAGTTTGGCATGGAGGCACGGAGAAGGGACAAGAAGGTGAAGGTGTTAGGCCTACGGCTCAGGGAGAGTTACTTACCTACAGCAGGAGAGAGAAGCAAACTGCAGGACCAGTACCGACAGTGCCAAGTCCCTTGTCTGCGTTCGTCCCAACTCCTGAGGCACCGACACCAACCCCCCTTCAGGTGATACCCCCTCCTTCACAAGATATCATTCCTCCTACTACTACTACTCCCACACCAAATATCCCTAGCCTTGAGGAGGCTATCTCAGCCATGATCCAGGAGGAGACACGCATCAGGCTGCAAGCCGGGACAGGTGGTCCCCCCGAAGCAAAGTCAGCACTAGCGATCACCAGCTCAGGTAACACAGGATCTAAGGGAGAGCCCTGGCAGCATAACCGGCAGTGCTACAACTGTGGGAATATGGGTCATCATCGGTATGCTTGTACCAAACCACCTAGGGAGGGAAATTCAGGTGGTGGACGAGGACCGTTCGGCGGACGAGGATATAATGGAGGACGTGGTCATGGTCGAGGGGATAGACGAGGCGGCCGAGGAGGTTATCGGGCAAACCTCCTGATATCAGAAGGGAACGGAGAAGCTGATGGCACCTTTACTGTGGAGGACCAGGCACTGGGAGACATGAGGAGTAGAACAGAGGAGGCGTCCACCTCATTCTTTGTTAGGGGCAACGCTGCCATGTATGCCCATCCATCAGAAGGTACTGACGAATCACTTGCCCTTGCGTCTATCTCTTCCCTTAAATCATCAGACTGGATTATCGACTCGGGAGCATCTCGGCATGTGACGGGGAATGCTAGTAAGTTTTCTTCCTACACTCACCTAGCATCAGCAAACAGCATTCAGACAGCTGATGGCACTTTCCAGCCAGTGGTCGGTAAGGGTACTGTTAATTGTACAGGTTCAGTAAGATTATCCAATGTTTTACATGCTCCATCCTTTCCAGTCAGTCTCTTGTCCATTAGTTCTATAATCCTCCAACTTAAATGCATTGTTTCTTTTGATATTCCTAAGGTGACCTTCCAGGAGAAAGGGACAGGACGAAGACTTGGGACTGGCACTTGGCATGAGGGACTGTGGTACCTAGATCGAGAAGGACTGGACTCAGCATTGGTATCTATGGCAGAGAAGGCTGGCATGGAAGGACTGCAGCAGAGGACTGAGGATACCTTGATACTCCATCATCGGAGGATGGAACATTCTTCCTTTGATACTCTAAGTAAGTTGTATCCAGAGATTTATGCAAAAACAAATAAAGAGAAATTAGTATGTGATGCGTGCGAGTTAGGAAAACTTACTAGGAGCTCATATGTTGGCACGGGTCATAGGAGCACTTTTGCTTTTGAGGTAGTACATTCTGATGTCTGGGATCCATGTGCTACTAACACTATGAATGGTTATAAGTACTTTGTTTCTTTCATTGAGTGTGCCTCTCGTGTTACCTGGTTATATTTGATGAAAAATAAGAGTGATGTACCTGCTTGTTTTCGGGATTTCCATAAGCATGTCCAGACTCAGTACAAAGCAGTTGTGAAGGTACTAAGGTCTGACAATGGAACAGAGTATACCAACAGGACGCTTGCAAAATACTTGTCAGCACACGGAATACAGCATCAGACCACCTGTGCATACACACCAGCACAAAATGGAGTTGCAGAAAGAAAAAACAGACACCTTTTGGAGGTCGCAAGAAGTATGATGATCGACATGAATGTCCCACAGAGTCTGTGGGGGCATGCAGTGTTGACAGCAGCTCAACTCATCAACAGGATGCCCTCGAAGGTCCTCGGATGGAAGTCCCCATGTGAGGTATTGCAAGGCAATAATGGTGGGATACTCCCACTGAAGGTGTTTGGGTGTGTGTGTTTTGTGAAGGACAACAGGCCATCAGTTGGGAAACTTGACCCTAGAGCGGTCAAATGCATCTTCGTAGGCTACTCGGCGACCCAAAAGGGGTATGTGTGCTGGAGTCCAGTAGAGAAGAAGAAGTTTGTCAGTATGGATGTCCACTTTCGGGAGCATGAGCCATACTACCGCCAGGACGGAACTTCACACAACACGCCTAATACTGCCAGTATTAGGCGAGAGGGGGAGATGGAGAACTTGGTGGTAACCGATTTAGAAGTTTGGCATAGAGGCATGGAGAAGGGACAAGAAGGTGAAGGTGTTAGGCCTACGGCTCAGGGAGAGTTACTTACCTACAGCAGGAGAGAGAAGCAAACTGCAGGACCAGTACCGACAGTGCCAAGTCCCTTGCCTGTGTTCGTCCCAACTCCTGAGGCACCGACACCAACCCCCCTTCAGGTGATACCCCCTCCTTCACAAGATATCATTCCTCCTACTACTACTACTCCCACACCACTATCTGTACGGAGGACCACTCGCAGCAATGCAGGAAATCCTCCAAATAGATATGGTTGGGATATTGCTCAGTTTGTTTCTTATGACCATATCCCTTCTTCTCATGGAGCATTTATAGCATCTTTGGATAATATTACTGTACCTAACAATTGGCAGGTTGCCAAGAACGATCCAAAGTGGAAAGCGGCAATGCACGAGGAGTTGGGAGCTCTGGAGAAGAACCACACTTGGGAGCTTGTGAGACTGCCAGAGGGGAAGAGAGCAGTTGGATGCAAGTGGGTCTTTACCGTGAAGCAGAACCCAGATGGACAGGTTGATCGCTACAAAGCTCGACTAGTAGCCAAAGGATACAGTCAGACGTACGGCATCGACTATGACGAGACCTTTGCACCAGTTGCAAAGATGAGCACTGTCAGGACTCTGATTTCTCTGACAGCGAATGGTGGATGGAAGCTACACCAACTGGATGTGAAGAATACGTTTCTTCACGGAGATCTAGTGGAGGAGGTGTACATGGAGATACCACCAGGATTTGGCACCAATCAGACAGTAGGCAAGGTCTGCAGGTTGAAGAAGTCCCTCTATGGACTGAAGCAGTCTCCTCGAGCGTGGTTTGACAGATTCAGAAGGGCGATGATAGGGATGGGATATCAGCCGATCAATGCTGATCATACTGTGTTCTTCCGTCGGAGTGGAGGCCACATCACCATGCTTGCGGTGTATGTGGACGATATGATTATCACAGGAGATGATGAGCAGGAGATCGCCCAACTCAAAGGAAAGCTTGGCAAGGAATTCGAGGTGAAGGATCTCGGCCTTCTTCGGTACTTCCTTGGGATTGAGATTGCTCGAGAAGCAGAGGGGATTGTTCTCTCTCAAAGGAAGTATGCACTGGACCTTCTCACAGAAACTGGAATGTTGGGGTGCAAACCTGCAGCGACACCAATAGATCAGAGGTTCAAGATTGATGCTGAGGCTGGAGAACCAGTTGATCGGGACAGATACCAGAGACTGGTTGGCAAGTTGATCTATTTGAGCCACACACGTCCTGATATCTGCTTTGCAGTAAGTGTGGTGAACCACTACATGCATGACCCACGGAAGGGTCATATGGATGCAGTGTACCAGATTCTGAGGTACTTGAAAGGTGCTCCCGGGAAGGGACTAATATTCAGGAAAAACAATCACGTGAGCATCGAGGGCTACTGTGATTCTGACTGGGCTAGTTGTGCTGATGACAGGAGGTCTACCTCGGGATATTGCATATTTGTAGGAGGTAACTTGGTCTCCTGGAGGAGTAAGAAGCAGTCTGTGGTGGCCAGATCGACAGCTGAAGCAGAGTACAGAGCTATGGCCTTGGGAGTTACAGAGCTGCTATGGTTGAAGAATATGCTGGTGGAGCTGAAGCTGGATCAAGGAGCCAAGATTAAGCTGTGGTGTGACAATCAGTCAGCTATTAGTATCGCCAACAATCCAGTACAGCATGACAGGACCAAACACATCGAGATTGATAGATTCTTCATCAAAGAGAAGTTGGATAGAGGATTACTGGAGCTTGGCCATGTTCCAACCAGGGATCAAGTAGCAGATGGACTAACCAAGGGACTCGCCTCAGTGAGCATGATTAGAGGATGTGACAAGATGGGCTTAGTGAATATCTTTCACCCATCTTGAGGGGGAGTGTTGATATGGTATGTTGGGTGTCATATTTAAGTATAGTATAAGCACATGGGAATATCCTGAGGACATATTTGGGATGCCAGAATATGTCACAGGATATTCCATTATGAGATTATTGTCATAATGACAGGATATTCCATTATGAGATTATTGTCATAATGATTGAAATCATTATGACAATAATCTCATAATGGAATATCCTGTGACATATTCTGGCATCCCAAATATGTCCTCAGGATATTCCCATGTGCTTATACTATACTTAAATATGACATCCAACATACCATATCAACACTTTACATCTAATTCGCTAATTAATATAAGGAGATCTCGACCTGATGGCATGCCGGTGCTATGCCTTTTGTTAGACCAAAAATGTCCCAAACCCTGTTGGACATTTTAGTTACTTTCAAGTATGCTGGCGGCATACTGGCGGTATGTTGTCACTATACGGTCTATACCCTTGAGCTGATACTTTGTTGCTTTTCAGTTGGTTTCGACATGCGAGCTTCACCGAGTCCTCGGCCAGTGCTCATAGCACTCCGAAAGAACACGAGCTACATCCAACAATTTACACAATTAGTTTGACATTGCATGTTTAAACAAATTATTGAAATTACCTTATCCAAACAAAGTATAGAAAATTATTGTAGATCCACTAGTATACACATTGTACACATTCAAATTATATAATGGTGCTGATACAACAGTGTACTTCCATATGCTTTTATTATGTCAACTTTACAGTTACCTAACATCCCTTATTGTCACTGTTAGATTTAGTGAGTCGGAGTTAGGTTTAGTGAGTCCCTATAGTCTACTTTAGTCCCACATCCTATACGAGGAAGGTTCTCCTATATATGTTTTAAAATCACATCAATGAAGTATGTCACTTGAGTAGTGTCTGTCTCTTGATATGGTTTCGCAGAAAGGCTAGACCTAAACCTAGCTCTCTAACATCCACCAAAATAAAACCCGATTCCCAAAACCACTAGCTCATCGTCTCCTTATGTTGTGGACAATGAGACCAGAATGATAACTTTCCAAGGAGTCGTATGACCAAAACAAAAAAAGATGGTAACAATCTATACAGAACAACATAACTGTAACGTTAAAAAAACAACATGAGAAACGTCTGTCAAAACAGAATCTTATTCCATTCGTCATAGTTGCAACTGTTCTCTATTACTGCAGATAGAGGAAACATATCTATCTTTAGGTATTGACTTTTCCAATGAGTTCAAAAAAATTAAGAAGATAAGTCGCAGACAAGTAAATGAATTTAACTAGTAATATACCTTATTAAGATAGTTCATTTGCACTAGAACACACATAATAACAACAAACAAGAAAAACCAAGTTTGAGCATAGACAAATTGGTTTGTCCCTTCAAATGTTAGCTTTAAAGCAATGCCTACGGTTTTCACACTCATAACCTGCACCAAAGATTTCATTAAATTTGAAATTAGAGTAACACAGAAATCTAGGTTTAGTTAGATCATAGTTATGCTTACTTACCGTTAATGAGCCCATTAACGAGCATATTCCTATATATACCAGCAAATGTTTTTGACCATAACGTGGTACAACATGGATGATGAGGATACCAACCAGGAGCGAAACCACACATGAATAAGCAATAAAACCTGGTGGAGAAACAAATATCTGCAGTTAAATAATTTATCCATGAACAAAAAGGGCGAATGTGGTGGTTGAGAGGATTTCTTGGGTATCAAAGATTGAGAGTCAGTGTGTGTGCTTGTGATTGTGCATGCATGTGTATGTGTATGGTGCCGTTGGTGGTCATGGTTTTAGGGCTGGAGGGGAAAGTCCTTGTTTCTTAAAATGAATATGCTAATTTTCACTTAAATAATACTATGAGCTTTTCAAGTTTTTTGCTTAAATTCCCCCAACACTAGTTTTTCTTCACTTTGCTGCCATGGTCTTTCTTTCACGTTGCACTTAACAGTGTTAGCGGTATCTATGAAAAGACTTTTATACTCGCACCAATTAACCTACTTGTCCATCAGCTCCCCTATTTCTCCATCGCTCCACCATGGACCTTCCTTGGCACCATTGTAACCCGCCACTCTGGCCGCCACTGTCATCCCTTTTGTTCCTTGTCCAACACCTCCACCTCCTCCTCCATCCATCACCTCTGCCTACTCCACAAACTCATCCATCCCCACCTCCTCTTCCCTGTTCCTCCAACTGCAGCTCCTCCATCTCCCCTCCATTCTTATCTCCTCTTCCCTCTACTCCATCTCCACCTCCATCCTCATATCCTCCACAATCTGCTCCTCCCTCTCCTCCTTCTCCACCTCCACCACCTCAACATTTATTCTGCCTCCTCATAATTCTAGATTTTAATGAACAAATTTTAACACCAAAAGAGAGTGTTTAAGAACAAAATTAGCTCCTACCTACAAGTGGACAACCACAATATGAATACCTTCCAGTTTAGGCAGGAAAGCTCCAGAGAAGACCAAGAAACTGTTGAGGAAGCTGTTTCTGGACCTGCATGGTCGGAGAGGGCCAAATACTTATGATGGCACCATAGGAGGAGAGGGAGGAGTAGGGATACGAGACTTTAAGATTGAGAAATGAGCCCCAATTGGACTAGCATTAGAGCAATCCTCAATAGGGAAGGTACGGATGGTTGAATAGATAGATTTTATTTTAACTTGGCTTTAGGCGAGAGCTCTTTGTCCAATTTATTGTTCTTCTTTGTTTCGTCAAGTTCTCTTTCATGAAACAGTGGGGATAGCTTTCTCTCAGAAAAAACACAAAAAAATTACCAGTAGGCCTTCGGATGCATTTTGGATGGTGGGCAAGTGAGTATATGGAAAGGAAAAAAGAAAAGGAAAACAAAATAGTTTCCACTTGTTTGGTTACAAGGGAAAAAGAAAAAGAAAGTGAGAGGATCTCATATATTAACAATTTTTCTTTCCCTTTCTCTCCCTTCACCTAGGGAGACCATTTTCCTTCCGCTCTAGCAGACATGTGGGCCTTCCCTCTACATTCTGTCACTCCTTCCACCTAGATCATCAACTTCGACCTCCCTCTCTTGTTATCTCTTTGTGCCAGTGCTTTCCTTTTCAACTTTCTCTATCGACCAAACAGGCAAGTTTCTTTCTTTCCTTTGTCTTTGTCTTTGTCTTTGTCTTTGTCTTTGTCTTTCTCCTTCTCTTTCTCTTTCTTTTTCTCTCTCTTTCAACATTTTGCACCAACAAACACATCCTTAATGATAATCTTCTGGAAGATCCTATAGCTACCTTCACATGTTTTATTTGACATCAGTACTACCCACTAGTTAATAGTCCTTATTCAAAAATATAATTCGTGTTACAAACTTGCAATAACATTAACTATACAACTTATCTTAAGGGATAAATAAATAAATAAATTAGTTTGACAATTTTTATATCAAATTACCTGGTTCAGTAGCAAGGTACCATACTTGCTTAACGGATTCAATATCCCTCTCTTTTGGGGCATGCAAAACAATAGTAGTAGAGCCAACCACACAAAGAGCGCAACCGAGGATGCCAAATATATGCAATTTCTCATCCAAAATAAAATGAGCCAACACTGCACTGCATGAAAGCGAGTTTCAGTAGGGAAATGTTATGGAGACCAACCAAATTTTAAAGTCAGCCTGAAAAAAAAGAATACCTGACAATTATGCTAAGAGCTCCTAAAGGAGTAACAAGTATTGCCGGAGCAAATGCATAAGCAGCAAAATTAGCTGCTTCACCAACTATCACTGAGAACAAAGTGGTCTCAGTAAATGAGAAAACATGAAGAAGAATGTGACTGAGAAAAATGTATAAAAACTGAATGAAAAAGATGTTATGATTGGGTACACGCAATTTATATAGCAGTTTCAAGCAGCCAAAGAAAGGATTCCTATCCCCAAAACTGGTCACAGTGACATAGTAAATACAAGAAAAAGGGAGAAACTTCTCACTATGTTTTCTTTTCTTTTCTTTTTGCCACCAAAATAGAAATCTGCATTTGAACTCTATGAGAACTGGTTGATCGAGATTGTGACTCTTTTTCCAGTCAATTCCACAAAGAAAAAAAAAATTAAAGAGAAGGGGACAAGTGTAGCAAAATACAGTCTCGACAGAATGATTCGGTCATGCTGAAGATTAATAACATGGTACAGTTTGTCAATAAAACCTCTATCGACACACTTTAACCATTACCATTTATTGAAGTTGTATACTATAAAGTCACAATGTTCATACATGTTAATACTATCCCACTCAAAAACTATCTATTTGGAGATATTTGTCTATAAGCAAGTAAAATAAACAACAATGTCTACTGCGGGTGAACAATTCAACAATGTTGAATATTATTCTATCAAAAGTATCACGAAAAAACAAATAATACATAATTATGACTAATATATTCTAATTTTCAAATAATTTTTATTATTTTTTGGCTTTCCAAAACCAAAATCTCCAAAGTACGATCTGTAACAGCCAAAACTAATACTCATAAGAAGGGTATGAAATTGACTCAGATACCAATATTGTGAACCTTACTCCTATCCCAACAAGGACTTGATGTCGACTGCACTCGAGCACCCTTGTGGGTGGATTGGGGTTGGTCTAATTTCTGGATAATAGCTTAATAGGTCAGATCTAGGTCAAACAAGATTTGGACCCTCAAATCTACGTGTCAATAACAATAACAGAACATGAATTTCATTAAGATCAGACAAACTTTTATGCCGCTCAGCTACCTAATACCACCCTCCTCTGTCCAGGATTGGGCAAGCGAAAATATAGGCCATTGGGACAATGGAGTTAGAAATTAAAGAGGATCTCGCACAAAATTCAGTTCATGAGGTGGAATGTGCACAGCAGGAATGAAACTTCTGTCAAAGAGGCTTATAGATCTTTATTTTACTTTAATCAAATACTCTCTGCAGTAGGAAAATCTACTCAACAAATAAGAGTAAATTTAGTTCATTTCTCATATATATCATGAACCCACTCGTGAAGAAATAATTAGTTGTCAAAATTTGAAAAGTGCTCGACTACTGTCATTACTCCTACCTACCAGTAAAGGGTATTTTAACTTCAAAACTTTTGAAGCTTGGCCAGCATTGACCACCAGCTTAAGGAATGTAGCATGGGTGTGAGAGAAGCCACCTGGTAAATCTCACGAAGTCTACTCATCTACCGCTCATGTCCCCTTCCGTCCACTATTCATTGTTCACTCGTGTCTTTTGTAAACTTTGACCATCACAAGGACTCTTCTCAAGAAACCAGGGAGTTCATCCGGCAGACCTTGGGGAGCTTGCCGTGTTGAAGAAAGTGTTGACTGGCAACTTCTGCTCCCCCTCCATCTGCTTCCTTACCCTATCACCAGATAGGAGTGGGGCAGGAACTGGTGTCAAACTGTCTATGTTATCAAGGGTCCTTGTGGTAGTCTCTCCCTTCTTGTTTTCGTTTACCTTTTTGGTTCATTGGACTCGAGGGGATGGGCTTAAAGCTAGACATGAGGAACTAAATTGTTAAAATCTCTTCCACTGCACAAAACTCCAAAGTTGTGGTTAGTGTAAGCCTTGTCTCCTGGTATCCATATTTAGCACCATATAAGTATCTTGTATTCTAGATTTCCCATTTACCTTTTTGGGTGAGTTGTTTTCATTTACCTTTTTTTGGTATCGCTATCGTGTGATGTACTTTCGTGCCTCGTCTACCCATGCTCGATACGAATAGATATGACTAGCATGGATTTCATGTTCAATAGTGATTTCATGGTTTTCTTGAATCGCGTTACCAATACCGACGAGTGTATCGCTCGTGGGATAAACGGCAATAACTTAAACCGTTAATCGACTTATGCAACTAAGCGAGTTTTGGGTGTTTTCTTTGACGAACCAATCAGTACTAAAACTAACCTAGCCCCTAGAGACCTCTGGCAATGCCAGGGACCTGAGATAGGACCCGCACATTAGAACCATAACCCAAAAATTATGTTTTCCTAACCAAAGCGTTGCCACCAGTATGCAGGCGGTATACCGCTTGAGCTGCACCGTTTCTGGTAGCAGTTAATATTGGTATATTAGAATATTCTTGGTATATTCGTTGGTATATTAGAACATTCTTGGTATATTTGTTGGGATATTAGAATATTCTAAAGGGGGTATTAATGGGGTATTATTGTAAGATGAAGGGTTGTAAGGCTATAAATACCCAAGAGATTATCAATAAAAAAATATAACAATTACTCCAAAATATTCTACATGGTATCAGAGCCTAAACCCTAGCCACCATCTCCCATACCCTAGCCGCCATCACCGCCATCACCGCCACCGCTGCCACACCGTCCTCCACCACCGCTGCCGCGCCGCCCGCCGCCACCGCTGCCGCACCACTCACCCACCACCACCGTCGCCGCTCACCCGCCACCACCACCGCGAAGCCGCAACTCCCGTATAGCATTCTGTCACGGTTCCTGGCATCTCTCGCGGGTCGTTCCAGACATTGACATCGAAGGCCTAGATCTGATTAGGGGGAGACATGATCGGGTCTAGGAGAGGACGAAGAGGGCAAACGTGAATCGTGGGACGGGTGTGAGGTGATCGAAGAATAGGAGAATCGATGGAGGAGATCATCAAGAAGTTGGACTCTGCGGAGGTCGCAATGTTGATGAAGCTGATGAAACTGTCGGCTGGTGAGAGCGCGACATGATGGCAAAGTTGGAGCTTCCATCCATCGATCTGAAGCTTGATGGACCGGCCACCTACCTGAGTTGGTCACGACTGGTGAGGAGAACCCTCACAAGGAAGAACCTGGAGGGTTTCTTGTCAGGAGAGCAGACAGAGCCGGATGAGGGCTCGACAGGACGCGACAAGTGAAAGTCCACTCATATGGTGGTATACATTTGGCTCCTCAATTCTTTAGTCCAATCGATCGCCGCCATAGTGGATGGCCTTGAGATGGTGAAAGACGTGTGGGAGAAGTTGAGGAGAACCTACGATGGTATGGGGAATAACTTGAGGATTTTTCAGATCAAGGGAGAGATCGACGACACCGTACATGGAGAGAAGACGGTACATGAGTATGCCACGGAGTTAGAGCGTCTGTGGTTGGATTATGATCACTTCTCAGATCGGACGAACTGCGAGGACCCGAAGTGTAAGGAGAGACAGGTATGTCTGCAGGAGGGGACGATGAAGTTTCTTAAGGACCTGGCCGCAGTGTTTGCTCAGAGGACAACACTACTTCTAGTCCAACCGAAGATTCCTACACTTGAGGAGGCTATATCGGCCATGATCCAAGAGGAGACTTGTATCAAGATACAAGCAAGGACATGTGGTCCTTCTGAAGTGAAAACAGCACTGGCGGTTGCCAATTCAGGCGGCACGGGACCTTAGAGAGACCCCCGACAGTGTTACAACTATGGAGAGGTGGGCCATCTGAGGTATGCTTGCACCAAACCACCCAAGGAGGGAGATTCAGGTGGAGGACATTGACAGTTTGGAGGACGTGGTCGTGGTCGTGGGGGTCGACGGGGTGGTCAAGGAGGTTATCGGACGAACCTGCTAGTAGCAGAAAGCGATGAGGGAGCTAATGTTGCCTATACTGGGGAGGATCAGGCACTACTGGACATGCTGGAAGTACTCAGGAGAAAGCAGAGAGCGTCAAGCGATAGAGACAGGAGGAGTGGGACTGAGGAGGCGTCCACCTCAGTCTTCGCTAGAGGCAATGCTGCCATGTATGCTCATCCATCGGAAGGTACTGATGACTCACTCGTCCTTGCATCTGTCTTCCCTTAGATCGTCGGACTAGATTGTCGATTCGGGTGCGTTTCGACACGTGACAAGGAATGTTAGTGAGTTCTCTTCCTACACTCACCTAGCATCTGCATACAACATTCAAACAGCCGATGGTACTTTTCAGCCAGTGGTCAGTAAGAGTACTGTCGATTGTACAGGTTCAGTAAGATTATCTAATATTTTACATGCTCCTTCTTTTTCAGTCAGTCTTTTGTCCATTAGTTCTATAATCCTCCAACTAAAATGCATTGTCTTTTTTGATATTCCTAAGGTGATCTTCCAGGAGAAGGAGACGGGACGAAGACTTGAGACTGGCACTTGGCATGATGGACTGCGGTACCTGGATCGGGAAGAACTAGATTCGGCATTGGTGTCTGTGGCAGAAATGGCAGGAATGGGAGGACCAAAGATGAGTGCCGAGGATACACTAATACTCCATCACAGGCGGTTGGGACACTCCTCTTTTGATATTTGAGTAGATTATATCCATTTATTTATGAGAAGGCAAATAAGGAGAAACTAGTATGTGATGCATGCGATTTAGGCAAACTTACTAGGAGCTCATATGTTTGTGTGGACCATATGAGCTCTTCTGTTTTTGATATTATACATTCTGATGTCTGGGGGCCGTGCGCCACAACTACTATGAATGGTTACAAGTATTTTGTCACTTTTATTGATTGTTCCTCTCGTGTCACATGGCTGTATTTGATGAAGAATAAGAGTGGGATCTTTGCCTGTTTCTGGGACTTTCATAAACATGTTCAGACTCAGTACAGAATAGTAGTGAAGGTATTAAGGTCTGACAATAGAACAGAGTATACCAACAAAGCACTTGAGGAATACCTGTCAGCCCAAGGGATACAGCATCAAACCACATGTGCATATACACCAGCATAGATATAGTGGCAGAAAGGAAGAACATACACCTTCTGGAGGTGGCAAGGAGCATAATGATCGCCATGAATGTCCTACAGAGTCTGTGGGGGCATGCAGTGTTGACAGCAGCTCGATTGATCAACATGATGCCCTCGAAGGTACTGGGATGGAAGTCTTCATGTGAGATATTGCAAGAAAATAATAGTGGGATACTCCCACTAAAGATGTTTGGCTACGTATGTTTTGTGAAGGACAACAGACTGTCTGTTGGAAAACTTGACCCCAGAGCAGTCAAGTGTGTATTCGTGGGCTATTCGGCGACTCAGAAGGGGTACGTGTGCTGGAGCCCAGTAGAGAAGAAGAAATTTGTGAGCATGAATGTTCACTTCAGGAAGTTTGAGCCATACTACCGTCAGGAGGAAACCTCATCCAGGAGGAACTCACCTGATACTGAGAGTATAAGGCGAGAGAGGAAGATTGTTGAGAGTGTGGTGACCGATTTAGGAGTATGGCATGGAGAAACGTTTGAGGGAGGAGTAGGAGAGTGAAGAGGAACATGGGGAGGTGATGAGAGTTGTTAGGTCCACGGCTCTGGGGGAGTTACTTACCTACAGCAGGAAAGGGAAGCAAACTACAGGACCAGTATCTATAGTGCCAGTGCCAAGTCTCTTGTTTGCGTCCATCTCAACTCCTGAGACACCTACACTACCACCACTAGATTCTCCTTCAGGTGATATCATTCTTCCTACTCCTCCCACACCATTATCAGTACGGAGGACCACTCGCAGCAATGCAAAAAATTCTCCTGATAGATATGGTTGGGACCTTGCTCAGTTTATTTCATATAATAACATCTCTTCTTCTCATGGAGCATTCATTGCATCTTTGGATAGTATTACTGTATCTAACAATTGGCAGGTTGCCAAGAACGATCTAAAGTAAAAAACGGCGATGCACGAGTTAGGCGCTCTTGAGAAGAACCACACTTGGGAACTAGTAAAACTGCCAGAGGAAAGGAGGGCAGTCGGATGCAAGTGGGTCTTTACTGTGAAACAGAACCCAGATAAAAAAGTAGAGCGCTACAAGGCTCGACTGGTGGCAAAAGGATACAGTCAGACGTACGATATTGACTATGATGAGATATTTGTACAAGTGGCGAAGATGAGCACCGTCAGGACCCTGATTTCTTTCGCAGTGAATGGTGGATGGAAGCTACACCAACTGGATGTGAAGAATGTGTTTCTTCATGAAAAACTGGTAGAGAAAGTGTACATGGAGATACCACCAGGATACTGCACCGATAAGACAATGGACAAGGTCTGTAGGTTGAAGAAGTCCCTCTATGGACTGAAGCAGTCTTCTCGAGCGTGGTTTGACAGATTCAAGAGGACGATGATAGGGATGGGATATCAGCAGATCAATGTTGATCATACTGTGTTCTTCTGTCGGAGTGGAGGCTACATCACCATACTTGTGGTATATGTGGACGATATGATTATCACAGGAGATGATGAGCAGGAGATTGTCCGACTCAAGGGGAAGCTTGGCAAGGAGTTCGAGGTGAAGGACCTTGGCCTTCTTCGGTACTTCCTTGGGATTAAGATTGCTCGAGAAGCAGAGGGGGTTGTTCTTTCTCAGAGAAAGTATGCGCTGGACCTTCTCACAGAGACAGGGATGTTGGGATGCAGACCTGCAGCGACGCCGATCAACCAGGGGTTCAAGCTGTGTGCTGAGGCTGGAGAACCAGTTGACCGAGACAGATACCAGAGACTAGTGGGTAAGTTAATCTATTTGAGCCACACACGTCCTGTTACCTGCTTTGTAGTGAGTGTGTTGAGCCGCTACATGCATGACCCAAGGAAGGGGCATATGCACGCAGTGTACCAGATTCTGAGATACTTGAAGGGTGCCCCCGAAAGGGTAGATATTCAAGAAGAATGATCACTTGAGCATCGAGGGCTACTGTGACTCTAACTGGGCTAGCTGTACTGATGACAAGAGGTCTACCTCGGAATATTGCATATTTGTAGGAAGCAACTTGGTCTTTTGGAGGAGTAAGAAGCAGTCTGTGGTGGCCAGATCGACAACTAAAACGGAGTACAGAGCTATGGCCTTGGGAGTTACAGAGCTTCTATGGCTGAAGAGTATGCTGGTGGAGCTGAAACTGGATCAAGGAGACAAGATGAAGCTGTGGTGTGACAACCAGTCAGCCATCAGTATCGCCAACAATCAAGTGCAGCATGACAAGACCAAACACTTCGAGATCGATAGGTTTTTCATCAAGGAAAAGTTGGACCGTGGACTACTAGAGCTAGGTCATGTTCCAACCAAGGAGCAGGTAGCAGACAGTATGACCAAGGGACTTAGCTCTGCAGATATGATTAGAGGATGTGACAAGATGGACTTGGTGAATATATTTTGCCCATCTTGAAGAGGAGTGTTGGTATATTAAAATATTCTTGGTATATATATTGGTATATTAAAATATTCTTGGTATATTTGTTGGAATATTAGAATATTTTACATGGGATTTTAATGGGGTATTAATGTAAGATGAAGGATTGTAAGGCTATAAATAACCAAGAGATTATAAAAAAAATAACAATTACTCCAAAATATTCTACAGTTAGTACGGGGATTGGTCTTTTAACTAATGGTGTCATGAACGTCTTGGAAGACCATGGACGATAGGGATGAGTTTGGGGCATTGATTGAGACACTTGGTTGCCATCTAAAGGTTCACAGTTCAGCCATACCCCCTTCCACTCTTTCTTTCCTTCATTATTTCTCAAACCTATACCCTCTCTTCACCAAAGCTTTTACTCTTCTTCTCCACTTCCTTCTTGGCTTGGAGGATGAATAAGGGGTTGCTAGGAGCTTGGTTTAGGGTCGCTCAACCCAAACTAGAAGGTGGAATTGGTAAAGCTTGGCTAGACTAGGCTTTGGTTAGGGATTTCTCCCTAAGGCAAGTTTAACTTGCTCAAGAATTGGAGGCTTGCCTCATAATTTTTTTGTGATCTTATCTTACAATTAATTTTCAGTTTAATAACAACCCCTAGGGCATTTACATATAATGAATGCTTCTCATTTATTTCCTTTTGGTGTCATATATATGGAAATTGGGAAAATTTGATGTTGGGACTTATTCTTCTTGTTGTTTGTTGTCCAACACACTGACACAGAGCCTTCAGGGTTTGTGCATGCTAGAAAACACACTCACACACAAGCATGACATCGTATCCATGGCACGGTATCGTTTATCCTTGATTTTGGGATAAATCGATGTAACTTAGTGCACATACCACTTCATGACATAAAACTCGTTTGCACACCTCTCATTTTCTTTGTGGAGTATATCACAATTTGTAGAATCGAAATCGATTGAGAAATGATCAAGAATCGATCGAAGGATCAAGAAGAAACTGATGTTTTTTTGCTGCTGTCAGGCCGGGTAGTATGTCGGTTGTATACTGTCCAGGCAGAAAACAACCCAAATCCAACAGGATGTTAGATTGCATCATGCTTCGATTTATCATCGATTTTGATCGCTTCTCTTCTCGATCATCGAGTATATTATCATGCACACAGACGTATTTGTTGGCCTTTGTTTTCATCATTTAAATGCTATGTTAGTTTGTATTCATTTGCTTTAGCTTGTGACGCAAATACGAATTCGTATTCGGATATCGTACCTTTGAACTTAGTCGAGGGTGTCATCTCTCGTTCTAATTCGTGGTTGATCGTGACGAGTATCTTGACACGTTATGTGCACTTCCCGCTTAGTGTCGCGGACTTATAATGTTTCCACTTGCACTAGTTAGACCATCATGACAAAGTATCTCGTTTCGCTTAGGACATGTTTATGCCACTTGTGAGTTGCCATACGAATGCATGATGACTCGTGCTAGTGACATGACTCAATTATGTTCACACTGTACCATGGGTAACGTACTCTAGTATCATGCTTGCTTGATCATTTTCATGTTCCTGACACAGACGAGCTTCCTCTCTTGCGTGATATGCTTGCATAATCGTAATTCTTAACTAGTGTTGTGGACTAGATTAGGAAAGCTTGTCATGTGATTGTGTGGATTTGTTTTGTAGTGTTTGCATTTATGACAGGATACTCTCGATACCGTACCATTGATATGTGGACTTAGCTACATTATTATATTTGTGTTCTGATACGCGTACCGTATCATGAATGCCATTGGCCTAGTGGTTGAGTCGATGATCACTAGCGCTTCTAATTTGGCTTGACATTCATGATCGTTTACGACTTAATTGATGTGCACATGCCATCCCATCTAAGATCGATTCCTAACGTGTCTACAGCTCGAGATTTCGAAAAAATGATTTGTAGGGTTAACTAACTAGTACATTACGTAGTTAATTAGGAAAGGAGGATTTCCTTGGATCATGCTACCTCATTTGCTCAATGATTTGGTTGTGCAGATATGTGTTGTGATCTGGGTCATACATGCTCGTTACACGCTTATGATCTAGCATCATAAATGGTCAATATGATTCATGATGATATGTGATATGTTCAACTTGGCCAGTCTTGGTATCTGTAGCGCATGTATCCAATATAACCCTCATTGAATTATATTTAAGATAATCTAGGTAGCAAATAAAGCAAACCGTAGGATTGCTTGGCCGTAATATGTTGTTGGCTTGATCTTGCATTCGTCCCTGCAGTACTTAGTTTACTTTTGAGATTTGTGTGTTGGTACCGTACTAACTCAGTATCATTTACCTTCTTACTTGTGTGCTTATTTCATGCATATCTATTAGATTATGTGATTGTTGTTAGTATAGAGACTTTGAGATGTAGCTCTGTCTATAGTACTATTTCCTCCATCATATCCTTGTTATTCACTTTACTGTTTTATATAGGTTTTCACTTCCTTTGCCGCACTTTATACTTGGGGATAGGTCCTATTAGTTTTGCATGGCCACAACTTGTAGCGGAGCAGAAAAATCTTCGGCTACTTCACTTGGATGTACCACACCAGGAGGGTAACAACGCTTGAGCTAGAGTGGGTGCTTCATTGTCGCCACTCGTACTATTATCATTTTGTTATGAACACTTATCTTTTAGGCGTTTAGCCGCTGAGAACGTGTTAGCTCATTTAGTTTCTAGGAGTATGTTCCCGTCTGCGGACAACATGATTATATTTATGCTGGTTTTCACTTCCTATTCGAGCTTCCTCTATTGCACTTGCTACTTGAGGATTGACCCTGATGCTAGATTATGATTATGTATTATTACTACCTCTGCTAGCAGTACATTTTGCTACTAAATAAATGATCATATATGATATAGCGTTTATGATAACCAAATTGCTTTTCATTTATGTCATATCTGATTTCTTGTTGTTTGTGGATTGAGATATAGGGTAGGCCATATGATTTGACTGTTGGATTGTAGATTACCCTTGTCTTTACCGTTGTCACCGTATTGGGGGGTGATGGTGTGCTCCGTAGTACGTAGCTAGTTGTGTCACACTTTAGTTCTCCGTATTTTGGTTATGGGACATGACAATGAGAGTTGAGATTTAAATATTTGTCATATTTATTCCAACATGTCCTCACAAATCAAAGACCCATTTTGGACAAAGAGCTGGATTCACACTACAGTACAATTTTTTAAAATCCTTTTGAAATGTGTGCCTAAAGATTCGAACATGGATTGCTCTGATACCACATCAAAATCCCTTCCACTGCACCAAAATTTTATAGTGGTGGTGAGGGTTGACGGTAAAATATTTATTCCAACAAATATGTTGACCAACTAATGTAGAATCTAAGGGGTTGAAGGCATCTAGGAGAAGTTAGGGGATCTAGGTGTATGTCAGTATTGTTAGTGATGAAAGCTGTATACTGATGTATGTTTAGTCCTAGATTGGCTGGGAGGAATGTCAGGGTTAGTGAATAGTGGACTGAATGTTTAGTATTGGGCAAGAGGCCAGGGGTACCTGACGATCAGTGGGAGGCATTCCTCCCAGCCAATAATGGGACTAAACATATATCAGTATACAAGTGCCATCTCTAACAGGCATATCTGGGTACAAGGCATCGAGGCTGACAGAAAATATGACGAAGGAAATTATCTCAATCTCTGTTATTCCATCTATGGTTATTTGTGTAGAAAGGTAGTTGATCCATTTGTATGGCCATCTTTTGGATAGTCCAAACCAGTATCAAGGGAATACAATGGTCCAGGGGTGGCTAAGGTGAAGGTTTGGTAACTGAATGTCACTAACAGGAACAGTATAAAGCATTTCTCATGGTCTAATCAACCAAGGGGACGAAGAGAGATGGATCTGTTGACATCGACCCATGCTTACATTGTGTTTTGCTATCACCATAGCCAGCTTGCCATAAGGATCATTGGGTGTTCAATTGGAAAGGGAATGCTGCACATAATAATAGTTCGACCAAAGACTTGAGGCTCAAGATGCTAATGTTGGTCACAGACTCCTAGCTAGTAAACTTATGGTTTATAGCAAGGGCAATCACCTAGTTTCTGTTAGAAGATCCTCTTTGGTTTATAGCTAGGGACGAAGTGAGATGGATCCATGGACATCGATCCATGCTTGCATTGTGTTTTACTACCACAATAGCTGCCTTGCCAAAAGGATCATTGGGTGTTCAATTGGAAAGGGAATGCTGCATATACTAATAGTTAGACCAAAGACTTTGAACTCAATATGCTAATGTTGGTCACAGACTCCTAACAAGTAAACTTATGGTTTATAGCTAGGGCAACCACCTAGTCGCTGTTAGAAGATCCCCTTTGGCTTTGTTTAGAGTCCATATTTGGTTTATTTACATGGATTTTACTGAGAAATTTCCTTGTTTTGTGACTTCCCTTTGTTAATAATCGTTAATGAACAAGCGAGGATGCTCCACCATATAGGCTCAGAAAAATTCTGAAATGCAATATGCTAAAGGGAATGGTATTGCTAGTCACCTTAGTTAAGATAAAGGTTCACTAGCACAATGACTGACATTCTTCCAGAAGTATGTGCATACCCCATTCATTCATTAATTTTAGGCAATAAATTCAAATGTAAGATTATAAAAAATTAGAATTGATGCTACACAAGTTTACACTAGAAATCAATCTACAAAGCAATTGGAAAAGGGCTTTGCTATGCCTACAACCAAATGCTTACAACCGCCACGTGGCCGGCCTCCATTGGGGGAGAGAGGGGAGAGGTGGGACCGGGTGGGACCCATATAGCAGAGGGAGGGGGGGGGGGGGGGAGGTTGTAAGAAGGTTGTAAGCATTTGGTTGTAAACTTAGCATTTTCCATTGGAAAAAGGAATAGAATAGAAACATTAGAAAATATTGAAGTAATTAAAACCTGAAGTTCCAGAAGCATACTTACTAGTGATCATTCCAGCCCACCACAAAGGCTCATATAAGTATGAATACCCTCCTGATCCTGGAAACAGGCAAAATCATACTGTCACCATAAAGTCCGTGAACTTGAACTCCTAAGAAAGGATGCTTTGAAACTTGAAATTTTTCATGCCAAATCCATCAAGAAATGTATTAATTAATTTCAAGCTCTGAACTCATATTTCTTACTTTCGTGTACCTAAACCCACATCTCTGACCTAAAATATCCAGCCGGAAAAGGACTCCAAAATTACCACAGAAAAAAACACAATAATTGTTTTTCTAGGATCTCCTAACATAATAACATCACCCAGCTTAAAATCCCCCTAAATATTGCCAGAAACAATTAAGAAATAGACAAATGCTCTAACTGCCACCATAAAGTCTCCTGAACTTGAGCTCCTAAGGACGCACTCTTTGAAACTTGACATTTTCAATGCCAAATCCATCAAGAAATGTACTAATTAATTTCAAACTCTGAACTCATTTTTCTTACTTCCTGTACCTAAAACCACATCTCTGACCTAAAATATCAAAGCCGGAAAAGGAATCAAAATTAACGCAGAAAAGAAACACGAAGTGTTTTTCTGGAGTTTTTGTAACAAAATCACATCACCCAGCTTAAAAATCCCCAAAATATTGCCAGAAACGATTTAAGTAATAGCCAAATGCTCAAACTGCTGTCTTCAACTCTAGTGGCAATTAAATAAAATTTCCCAGGTTAGGATTAATCCACAAACGAGACAACTTCTCAATTTCCAAGGTTATTTTAAATTTAAATTTTTAACCTTCCAAGGGATTAATCAACATTACCCACCTTGAAAATCCCGAATTTAGTGCCAGAAACAATTAAAAAAGGGAACAACAATGGTTCAGCCTGCTATATCTCCAACTCTGAGTCAAATAAAAACCAAAATTTCAAGATAAACATATGGTCATTTGTATGACATAATCAACATTATACACATGAGCTTTTTAACCTAAAATGTGCACTAACCTTTCATGAAACATCAAAGATTGCTTTTTTCAAGGGATTTTATATCATAATTAACATTCACAAACTGGAAAAAAACATAAACAAATTTAAACAATATCAGCAGCGACAAAAATTCCGATCACAAGGATCACAATTCCAATCCCACTGAAATTGGAGTACATAGGAGCGGAACGATCTGATAAAATTATGTTACATGGTAATTTCTACACTTACTCAAAGAATTCGGTGCCTATTAGCCAGAATTCCAGTTTAGTTGGGATTTGCCTGCTATATATAGCTTTTTGATGTATATTTCTATTATGATTTAAAACCATAGTTTAAAGTATCGGCCGATACCGATCCGATACGGCCGATACCGATACAGTTTGGCATGTCCTGATCCGATACCGACCGATACCCGATACTGACCGATACCGACATTAGAGGTCTTTTTTCCAGTCAATTTGGCAAAAAAATTTGAATTAAAAAGACCAATTAGAAAGGATGTAAAAGCATAGTAAGGTTGAAAAAACATATAAAAGATGAAAACTTATCTATCCCATATAAATCAATCGACAATGATGACTACTATTTCATTCAATATCAAAAATACTAAGAAACAATACTGAAAATACTTTAAATTATGCATAAATGTATAAAATATATTCTCTAAAATGTTAATAATTTACTAATAGTTGTTTGCTTTCCGATACCAAAAAATCCGATACTCCGATCCGAAACCGTCGATACTACCGATACCGCCGATCCCGATACTCATAGGAATGGTCCGATACCGATTCCGATACCGATACTTTGAACCTTGTTTAAAACAACAAACCCTAGCCTCTTGTTTTCTATTCTTCTACCTTTGTGATCAGGGCTGGCTCATCCATTAAGCAAAGCAAGCAGCTGTCTTGGGCCCCACTTTTTTAGGGTCCCCCCATATTTTTTTTTTTTAATTTGTGTAGTAGTTATCCTAGGGCCCAAAGTCATATAGGGCCCAAAATTTTCTAAATTAGCTAACTAACGAGCCCATAGAATTGGGATCAAATTTGTTTCCTAGTCGATGGTTAATAAAAAAAATTGGTTTCTAATTTGTTACCTGCAGCCTGCACCATCTTAATATATTCAATTAATCAATTCTAATACCATATGAGCTTCTTGCTTGATTTCCTACCAATTTTATATTTTTTATTGCTATCAATGTCATTTATCATAATTCATTGAATACAAAATAACAGACAACTTTCAGTATTTAAAGTGTAGCGAGAGATATTTAGCTAGGTCTACAGTCTCAGGGATCAACACCAGACTTTGCTGCAAACATTTTTCACAATCAGCAAAGAGACCAACACATTAAATTCCAAAAGCTTGTATAAAAACAGGAAAGAAAACATACAATATAAGTAGAGCTCTGCATATAAAATATATTTACAATCATTCAATCGTAATTTAAGAAAATATATTAAACACCAGAATTTTATTGCCATGTATCAGACAATAGTGTACTCCATTATTACTAATTTAATCATGTTTAAATTTTCAAAAAAGGATCTCATCTTTGAACTTTTGCCTAGGGCCTCCAAATGGCTTGAGATGGCCTTGTTTGTGATTTGAATCTCTACATGGTATTAGAGGATTTCTAGAGATCCAGGGCATCTTTCATTCTTCCTATAACTGCTAGCCTCCACAAATTCAATCCTCAACATAAAATGCTAGTTTTGCTATTACCAATTCCTTCCTTTCTTTTATTTTCCTTTTTTTTTCTCTAATCTTAAGAGATATTTGGAAGATTAAGCTCTTAGATATCTATGTCATATTATAGGTTGTTAGGTCTGACAGGCGAGTTTGTGGCAAATCTAACAAGTTTCCTTCATAGACAATCCTCAAGAAGTCACATTGGTTTCTTAGCATGGAATTGGAAACGACCGCTTTTGTAATTCTCACATCCAGATTACTTTGACAAAGAATGTAAAAGCAAAGTTCTGTTAACTAAACTTTGTTTATCAAGAGAGGGGAAGAAATATGTCATTCTCTTGATAGTTT
The DNA here is from genome assembly GCA_036927795.1 of Iris macrosiphon. Classification (NCBI taxonomy): domain Eukaryota; kingdom Viridiplantae; phylum Streptophyta; class Magnoliopsida; order Asparagales; family Iridaceae; genus Iris; species Iris macrosiphon. The sequence goes on along the minus strand of JAYESA010000007.1, from coordinate 177,121,526 downwards.
ATGTTGAAGATATAGTTAATACTGCAATAAGCATATGGAAATAAATCTTTGAAGGAATTTTTTTTGCTTAATTTTTTTAAATAAAGGGTCATTGAGACATATTTCTTGAAATTAGGTTGTCTAGCCCTAAGGGTTGTATCTTTATTACCCAAATGAAATATACACTGAACCTATTGAAGAAAACTATAAATTGGATTGTTGACCTTCTTAAGCTCCAATTGATCTAAACCATCACCTGAGTATCAGAACTGAGAGAGAAATTGTTAAACCTTGTCCAGTATCAACAATTGATGGGCAAGTTACTTTATCTTTGTTGGTATAGCTGAATGTATTAGGGGTTTTATGTAAGATGGAGGGTTGTAAGGCTATATATATATATATATATATATATATATATATATATATATATAGCCAAGAGATTATTATAAAAATAGAACTCTAAATATTCTACATGGTATCAGAGCACAAACCCTAGCCGCCACAAACCCTAGCCACCAAACCCTCGCCGCCGCCACCATTGCCGTGCCACCACCACCACCGTCACCGCCGCCGCCACAACACTTCCGCCACCACCGCGAAGCCGTGACTCCTGCGGAGCCCGCAGGAGCCTTCTGTCGCGGTTCCCGGCGTCTCCCGCGGGTCCGTTCCGGACGTTGACATCAAAGGCCTAGATACGATGGGGTAGAGGCATGATCGGATTTAGGAGAGGACGAACGTGAATCGTGGGACGGGTGTGAGGTGATCGGAGAACAGGAGGATCAATGGAGGAGATCATCAAGAAGTTGGACCATGCGGAGGTCATAACGTTGATGAAGATGATGAAACGGTCGGCTGGTGAGAGCGCGACACAAACACCGACGAAGTTGGAGCTTCCCTCCATCGATCTAAAGCTTGATGGACCGGTCACCTAAGTTGGTCACGATGGGTGAGGAGAACCCTAGCAGAGAAGAACCTGAATGGTTTCTTGTCAGGAGAGAAGACAGAGCCGGATGAGGGCTCGACAGGACGCGACGAGTGGAAGTCCACTCATATGGTGATATACATTTGGCTCCTCAATTCTTTAGTCCAGTCGATTGCCGCCACAGTAGATGGCCTTGAGATGGTAAAGGACGTGTGGGAGAAGTTGAGGAGGACCTACGATGGTGTGGAAAATAACTTGAGGGTTTTTCAGATCAAGGGAGAGATCGACGACACCGTACAGGGAGAGAAGACGGTGCAAGAGTATGCCACGGAGTTGGAGCGTCTGTGGTTGGATTACGATCACTCCTCAGATCGGACGAGCTGCAAGGACCCGAAGTGTAAGGAGAGACATGTATGTCTGCGGGAGAGGACGATGAAGTTTCTTAAGGGGCTGACCGCAGTGTTTGCTCAGAGGACAGCACTACTTCTAGCCCAATCGAAGATCCCTACACTTGAGGAAGCTATCTCGGCCATGATCCAGGAGGAGACTCGCATCAAGCTGCAGGCAGGGACAGGTGGTCCTCCTGAAGTAAAGTCAGCACTGGCGGTTGCCAATTCAGGCGGCACAGGACCTAAGGGAGACCCCCGGCAGTGCTATAACTGCGGCGAGGTGGACCATCTGAGGTATGCTTGCACCAAACCACCAAAGGAGGGAGATTCAGGTGGTGGACGTGGACAATTTAGAGGACGTGGCCGTGGTCGTGGAGGTCGACGGGATGGTCGAGGAGGTTATCGGACGAACCTGCTGGTAGCAGAAGGCGATGAGGGAACTGATAGCGCCAATACTGAGGAGGATCAGGCACTGCTGGCATGCTGGAAGTACTCAGGAGAAAGCAGAGAGCATCAAGCGATGGAGTCAAGAGGAGTGGGACTGAGGAGGCATCCACCTCAGTCTTCGCCAGAGGCAATGCTGCCATGTATGCCCATCCATCGGAAGGTACTGACGACTCACTTGCCCTTGCATCTATGTCTTTCCTTAGATCATCGGACTGGATTATCGATTCGGGTGCGTCTCGACACGTGACAAGGAATGCTAGTAAGTTATCTTCCTACACTCACCTAGCATTGGGAGACAGCATTCAAACAGCCGATGGTACTTTTCAGCCAGTGGTCGGTAAGGGTACTGTCGATTGCACATATTCAGTAAAATTATCCAATGTTTTGCATGCTCCTTCTTTTCCAGTCAGTCTTTTGTTCATTAGTTCTATAATCCTCTAACTAAAATGCATTGTCTCTTTTGATATTCCTAAGGTAATCTTCCAGGAGAAGGAGATGGGACGAAGACTTGGGACTGGCACTTGGCATGATGGAATGTGGTACCTGGATCGGGAAGGGAAAGATTCAACATTGGTGTCTGTGGCAGAGAGGGCAGGAATGGGAGGACCGAAGATGAGTGCCGAGGATACACTGATACTCCACCACAGGTGGTTGGAATACTTCTCTTTTGGTATTTTGAGTAGGTTGTATCCATCTATTTATGATAAAGCAAATAAGGAGAAACTAGTACGTGATGCATGTAATTTAGGCAAACTTACTAGGAGCTCATATGTTAGTGCGGGCCATAGGAGCTCTTCTGTTTTTTATATTATATATTCTGATCTTTGGGGACCGTGCGCCACAACTACTATGAATGTTATAATTATTTTGTTTCTTTTATTGATTGTTCCTCTCGTATCACCTGGTTGTATTTGATGAAAAATAAGAGTGATGTTTTTGCCTGTTTTCGGGACTTTCATTAACATGTCCAGACTTAGTACAAAGCAATGGTGAAGGTACTGAGGTCTGACAATGTGACAGAGTATACCAACAAAGCACTTGAGAAATACATATCAGCCCGAGGGATACAGCATCAGACCACATGACACATGTGCATACACACACACCAGCACAGAACGGAGTGGTAGAAAAGAAGAACAGACACCTTCTGGAGGTGGCAAGGAGCATGATAATCGCTATGAATGTCCCACAGAGTCTATGGGGGCATGCAATATTGACAGCAGCTCAACTGATCAACAGGATGCCCTCGAAAGTACTGGGATGGGAGTCTCCATGTGAGATATTGCAAGAAAATAATAGTGGAATACTCCCACTAAAGGTGTTTGGCTGAGTATGTTTTGTGAAGGATAACAGACCGTCTGTTGGAAAACTTGACCCTAGAGCAGTCAAGTGTGTCTTAGTGGGCTATTCGGCGACTCAGAAGGGGTACGTGTGCTGGAGCACAGTAGAGAAGAAGAGGTTTGTGGGCATGGATGTTCACTTCAGGGAGCTTGAGCCATACTACCGTCAGGAGGGAACCTCATCCATGGGCAACTCACCTGACACTGAGAGTGTGAGGCGAGAGAGGAAGATTGGTGAGAGTTTGGTGACCGGTTTAGGAGTATGGCATGGAGGAACGGTTGAGGAGGAGAGTGAAGAGGAACAGGGGGAGGAGATGAGAGGTATTAGGCCCACGGCTCAGGCGGAGTTACATACCTACAGCATGAAAGGAAAGAAAACTGCAGGACCAGTACCTATAGTGCCAGTGCCAAGTTCCTTGCCTGCGTCCGTCTCGACTCCTGAGACACCTACACTACCACCACCAGATTTTTCTTCAGGTGATATTATTCTTCCTACCCCTCCCACACCATTATTAGTATGGAGGAGCACTTGCAGCAATGCGGAAAATCCTCCGAATAGATATGGTTGGGACCTTGCTCAGTTTGTTTCATATGATAACATCTCTTTTTCTCATGGAGCATTCATTGCGTCTTTGGATAGTATTATTGTACCTAACAATTGGCAGGTTGCCAAGAACGATCCAAAGTGGAAAGTGACGATGCACGAGGAGTTAGGGACTCTTGAGAAGAACCATACTTGGAAACTGGTAAAACTGTCAGAGGAAAAGAGGGCAGTCGGATGCAAGTGGGTCTTTACTGTGAAGCAAAACCCAGATGAACATCTTGAGCGCTGCAAGGCTTGACTGGTGGCAAAAGAATACAGTCAGGCATACGGCATTGACTACGACGAGACTTTTTTACCAGTTGCAAAGATGAGTACCTTCAGGACCCTGATTTCTTTGGTAACGAATGGAGGATGGAAGCTACACCAACTGGATGTGAAGAATGCATTATTTCATGGGGATCTAGTGGAGGAGGTGTACATGGAGATACCACCAGGATTTTGTACTGATAAGACAGTAGGCAAGGTCTGCAGGTTGAAGAAATTCCTCTATGGACTGAAGCAGTCTCCTCGAACGTGGTTTGATAGATTCAGGAGGGCGATGATAGGGATGGGATATCGGCAGATCAAAGCTGATCACACTGTATTTTTTCGTTGGAGTGGAGGCCACATCACCACACTTACGGTGTATGTGGACGATATGATTATTACAGGAGATGATGAACAGGAGATTGCCAGACTCAAGGGAAAGCTTGGCAAAGAGTTCGAGGTGAAGGACCTTGGCCTTCTTCGGTACTTCCTTGGGATTGAGATTGCTCGAGAAGCAGAAGGGATTGTTCTTTCTCAGAGAAAGTATGCGATGGACTTTCTCACAGAGACAGGGATGTTGGGATGAAAACCTGCAGCGACGCCGATCAATCAGAGGTTCAAGCTGGGTCCTAAGGCTGGAGAACCAGTTGACTGGGACAGATACCAGTGACTGGTGGACAAGTTGATCTATTTGAGCCACGCACGTCCTGATATCTGTTTTGCAGTGAGTGTGGTGAGCCGCTACATGCATGACCCAAGGAAGGGTGATATGGACGCAGTGTACCAGATTCTGAGATACTTGAAGGATGCCCCCCGGAAAGTGACTGATATTAGAAAGAATGATCACGTGAGCATCGAGGGCTACTGTGACTCTGACTGGGCTAGCTATGCTGATGACAGGAGGTCTACCTCGGACTATTGCATATTTGTGGGAGGTAACTTGGTCTCTTGGAGGAGTAAGAAGCAGCCAGTGGTGGCCAGATCGACGGCTGAAGCGGAGTACAGAGCTATGGCCTTGGGAGTTACAAAGCTGCTATGGCTAAAGGGAATGCTGGTGGAGCTAAAGCTGGATCAAGGAGCCAAGATGAAGTTGTAGTGTGACAACCAGTCAGCCATCAGGATCGCCAACAATCCAGTGCAGCATGATAGGACCAAACACATCGAGATCGATAGGTTCTTCATCAAGGAGAAGTTGGACAGTAGACTACTGTAGCTAGGCCACGTTCCAACCAAGGATCAGGTAATAGACACTCTGACCAAGGGACTTAACTCTGTAGATATGATTAGAGGATGTGACAAGATGGATTTAGTGAATATCTTTCGCCCATCTTGAGGAGGAGTGTTTGTATATTAGAATGTATTAGGGTGTTTTATGTAAGATGGAGGGTTGTAAGGCTATATATATATATATATATATATATATATATATATATATATATATATATATATATATATATATATATAGCCAAGTTATTATAATAAAAATAGAACTCTAAATATTCTATAATCTTTCTATTACCTGTTTAGACTAGGTTATGTTGTTAGACTTGTCAAATAGTTTATGTATACACCAAACTTCATGCATCTTCTGGCAGCAGAGAGACTTCTTCAGTACTTCAGGACCATCCTGGAAAAGGTCTTTCATTTACTAAAAATTCTCACCACAAAGTTTGGTTATTCGAAGATGGGTACCGGATCACTTGATGACAAACGGCATACTACCAGTTATGATACATTCATATTTCCTAGGTCAACACTAGTTATGATACATTCATGTTCCCTGCTACTCCTGGGCAAGGCTTACTCTCTCCTACAACACCAATGATGTCCACGTACATATCCAAGAGTCGGGTCCTTCAAACTCATAATTGAAGGACATACAGACTCGGCTAAAAAGGATCCATTTTTTGATTACGGGTATCGGGATATGACTATTGAAATAAATATATTTGAATATGGTTTCATAAAAAGACATGATATAATTATATTTGCATGACTGCATAAAAAGATAGCATATGATTAAATTTGTATGGCTTCATAAAAGACATGTAATTAAATTTGCATGGTTTCATAAAAGACATAGCATTTTAATTAAATTTGCATGATTTCATAAAAAGATACAGTTGTAATTAAATTTGCATGGTTTCATAAAATACACATCATGTAATTAAATTTGCAAGATTTTATAAAAAGATAACATGTAATTATAAACTACTAGTAAACTTTACTAAACAAGTTGAATAAGTCTCTAAGGAACCGGCTCTTCATCTCCTCTACTACTTTACTACCACTCTACTATATTAAAATAAACTATCTACTTCAGTACGACATTAAAATAAACTATCTATTTCACTACCAGTCTTCCGATGTTACCATGAAGGATCCGAATGTCACCATGGAGGATCGGATACGGATCTCATACCCATACCTATGTCCTATCGGGTCGACATAGATACTTCTCCTTAAAGTGGAGAGACCGAGTAATAGAGGTGCACATAGGGTGTCAATTTGAAAGGTGCAACAGCATATTGGTTTGATTGACTAATGAAGATTAGGGGATGAATCATGAACTGGTAAGAATTTTGTCAGTTTATTATAATGGAATTTGGTCCATCACAATTTACAGACCATGTTATAAACCTCAAGTTGTTGAAACAAGAAGGGACAGTGCATAATTATACCTTACAATTCCAGAGGCTATCCAAAAAAGTATATAGCTTTTCTGAAAAATGATTAGTAAGCCAATACATTGGGGGGGGGGGGGGGGGGGGGGGGGGGGGGGGGGAGGTTGGAAGACGAAATCAGGTATGAAGTCCAAGTTGCTAACCCCATCAACTTACCGGCAGCAATACAGGTTGCTAGGTTGCATAAGGAAAAATTGTCGGCTGTAAGAAGAAGTTATAGGTCCAACTCTTATCCTATCAAGAGTCAGAATGAATCAAACCCTATTTCTTCTGTAAACAATGAATCATTCAAGAAGACTGCAAGACAAGGCTTGGGGATAGGGCCACAGTTTAGTGCAGGACATCCAACTCCTACAACATCACCAACTGAAACAATGAGGAGGAAAAACCTAGGTCTATGTTTTCTATGTGATGAGAACTGGTGTAAGATGTCAAAAGGGTAAAGAAAAAAGGCTATTCATTGTAGTAGCTGATGAGGACAATATGGATATTGATACTATAAATTCAATATCAGAAGCATTGGATACTACCCTACGCACTAACCATAGTCTTTTTGAAATCTCTCTACAAGCTCTATCAGGTAGCCTATACTACTCTACTATGAAACTAAGAGGAACTGTCAAATATAAACCAGTTATGATCCTAGTTGGATCTACCCATAGCTTTATTGAAACAGTTTTCAATGAGAGGTTGGGGTTTTCTTTATCTGACAGTAGGCCCTTTGAAGTTAAAGTAGCTAATGGGAAGAAGCTATTAAGTAAAGGACTCTGTAAGAGAGTCACAATAGAGTTTCATGGAAAGAAAATTGTTGTTGATTTGTTGCAATTACCAATCACATGCTGCCACATTGTATTAGGGAAAACTGGCTTAGCACTTTAGGGAATATTATTTGGAATTTTCAAGAACTGACAATGAAGTATGAAGAATAGGGTGTGGTCCAACAGTTTAAAGGGGTGAGAGCTACTAACAATCAGTTCAGGGAGCCTCACACTAGAGATATGAAGCAGAAGCCTCAGATTTATGTCATCCAACTATGTTCTTTGGAGGAATACAGTAAAGCCACCTACGGAGGAAGAAGCAAGAGGGACTGACATATCCAAGCTGATACAGAAGTATGGATAGTTATTTAAAGAACATAAAGGATTTGCCTCCTAAGAGGAGTTATAATCACAAGGTTCCCCTATTACCAGGGTCAGCTCATGTCTGCAGTAGGCCATACAGACACCCCTATGTACACAAGAATGATATTGAAAGATAGGTACAAGAAATGTTAGATAGAGGCATAATCAGGCCCAGCAATAGTTCCTACTCATCACCAGTGATTTTAGTCAAAAAGTCTGATGGAACATGGAGGATGTGTATAGAATATAGAGCTTGAAATCAAAATACAGTAAAGGATAAATTTTTAATTCTATTTATTGAAGAAATATTTGATGAACTTAATGGCAAAATTCTTTTCTAAACTGGACTTGAGGGTAGGATATCACCAAGTGAGGATGGTTGAGGAGGCTGTGCACAAGACAGCTTTCAGGACCTATGAGGGGCACTATGAATTTCTGGTGATGCCCTTTGGGATCACTAATGCCTATTCTACCTTTCAAGCCATGGTGAATGCAATTTTTAAAGAGTATTTGAGAAAGTTTGTGCTAGTCTTTTTTATGACATTTTGGTATATAGTACAGATCCTAGAAACCATTATGAGCATTTGGAGAAGGTCTTCAAGAAACTGGAGGATAATCAGTTAAAAGTGAAGAGAAGTATTATTTTGCTCAAAACAGGTGGGGTACTTGAGATGTCATCTCAGGCAGTGGTGTAGAAGTAGACCAATAGATAGTTAGAGTTGTCATAGAGTGGCCTGCACCCAAGACAATCAAAGAATTGAGGGGCTTCCTAGGTCTTACAGGATATTATAAGAAATTCATTAAAGGCTATGCTACTATAGCAGGGCCTCTAACCAATCTCCTAAAAAATAATTCTTTCCAGTAGAGGGAAGAAGCACATAAATCATTTGAAGATTTAAAAGAAGCCCTCACACAACCTCCAATTCTAGCTATGCCAGACTTCAATGAAGAGTTTGTTTTGGAATGTGATGCTTCTGGACGGAGAATCGGAGTTGTTCTGATACAAAAGGGTAGACCTATAGCCTTCCTAAGCCAACATCTTAAGGGCAAAGATACAATTCTTTCAACCTATAAAAGGAGATGCTTGCCATTCTATTAGCAGTAAAACAATGGAGCCAGTATTTGTGGGAAAAAACATTTTTTATCAGAACAGACCATAAATTCCTAAAATATATATTAGAACAAAGAGTTCCATACGAGCTAGAAGTTTTCTTTGCCACTAACTGGTCCACTGAGCATTTCAGTTATCAGACGTTTAGTGGAGCACCATTCTATACGATGTGGCCTAGCGGGACCTATTTCTTTCGCCCGCAACCCGCATAATGACTGGTGGTGTAACTGGGATCACGTTGTCATGGATGGAGGCTGTCACTCATGCTCAGTATAAGTGGGTGTTAAAATTCACGACTACACCTACAGGGTTGAGTATAAGAAAGGGAGAGAATAAAGCAGTAGTTAGTTTGTCTAGGAGGGAGGATGTCACGTCCCAATTCCGTAAAACCAAAGGTTGCCACAGGGCATGATGTCGTACAAACCTGAATTGTGCTTGTACAAGACGTACTCATGCTCATTTTATAAAACAAATAGTTTTCAGACAATTTGCAGCGGATCACAGAGATTGAATAAACAGATTGAAAATAGAAATAACTCTTTATTGATAACTTTTGCAGCGAAAAACATACGGCCCTCAAACGGTCGAGTAGAAATGCTAACTTGACTTACAATTTGCAGAAATATTGAAATGATACAACTTATTACATACACCATATCCCTTATTAAGTAAAGAAAACTCATAAATACCTCTAGCAAAAGTCTTATTCTCCACTTGGAAGTCCCATTTGAAGCTTCCAAGTAGAGTAGAAGTACCAGGAAGAATGATAACACCTGAAGGGGAATCTGGTGGTGGTGGTGTAGGTGTCTCAGGAGTTGAGGCGGACGCAGACAAGGGACTTGGCACTGACACTATAGATACTGGTCCTGCAGTTTGCTTCCCTTTTTTACTGTAGGTAAGTAACTCCCCCAGAGCCGTGGACCTAACAACTCCCTTCGCCTCCCCATGTTCCTCTTCACTCTCCTGCTCCTCCCTCAAACGTTTCTCTATGCCATACTCCTAAATCGGTCACCACACTCTCACAAATTTCCCTCTCTCGCCTCATACTCTCAGTATCAGGTGAGTTCCTCCTGAATGAGGTTCCCTCCTGACGGTAGTATGGCTTAAACTTCCTGAAGTGAACATCCATGCTCACAAATTTCTTCTTCTCTACTGGGCTCCAGCACACGTACCCCTTCTGAATCGCCGAATAACCCACGAATACACACTTGACTGCTCTGGGGTCAAGTTTTCCAACAAACAGTCTGTTGTCCTTCACAAAACATACGTAGCCAAACATCTTTAGTGGGAGTATCCCACTATTATTTTTTTGCAATATCTCACATGAAGACTTCCATCCCAGTACCTTCAAGGGCATCATATTAATCAATCGATCTGCTATCAACACTGCATGCCCCCACAGACTCTGTAGGACATTCATGGCGATCAGCATGCTCCTTGCCACCTCTAGAAGGTGTCTATTCTTCCTTTCTGCCACTCCATTTTGTGCTGGTGTGTATGCACAGGTGGTTTGACATTGTATCCCTTGGGTTGACAGGTATTCCTCAAGTGCTTTGTTGGTATACTCTGTTCTATTGTCAGACCTTAATACCTTCACCACTGTTTTGTGCTGAGTCTGAACATGTTTATGAAAGTTCTAGAAACAGGCAAAGATATCACTCTTATTCTTCATCAAATACAACCAGGTGACACGAGAGGCACAATCAATAAAAGAGACGAAATACGTGTAACCATTCATAGTAGTTGTGGCGCACGGCCCCCAGACATCAGAATGTATAATATCAAAAACAGAAGAGCTCATATGGCCCGCACCAACATATGAGCTCCTAGTAAGTTTGCCTAAATAGCATGCATCACATACTAGTTTCTCCTTATCTGCCTTCTCATAAATAGATGGATATAACCTACTCAAAATATCAAAAGAGGAGTGCCCCAACCGCCTGTGATGGAGTATCAGTGTATCCTCGACACTCATCTTTGGTCCTATCATTCCTGCCCTTTCTGCCACAGACACCAATGCCGAATCCAGTCCTTCCAGACCCAGATACCACAGTCCATCATGCCAAGTGCCAGTCCCAAGTCTTCATCCCGTCTCCTTCTCCTGGAAGATCACCTTAGGAATATCAAAAAAGACAATGCATTTTAGTTGGAGAATTATAGAAATAATGGACAAAAGACTGACTGGAAAAGAAGGAGCATGCAAAACATTAGATAATCTTACTGAATATGTACAATCGACAGTACCCTTACCGACCACTGGCTGGAAAGTATTATCGACTATTTGAATGTTGTCTGCAGATGCTAGGTGAGTGTAAGAAGAGAACTCACTAGCATTCCCTGTCACGTGTCGAGATGCACCCGAATCGACAATCCAGTCTGACGATCTAAGGGAAGATATAGATGCAAGGGCGAGTGAGTCATCAGTACCTTCCGATAGATGGACATACATGGCAGCGTTGCCTCTGGTGAAGACTGAGGTGGATGCCTCCTCAATCCCACTCCTCCTGTCTCTATCGCTTAACGCTCTCTGCTTTCTCCTGAGTACTTCTAGCATACCCAGTAGTGCCTGATCCTCCTCAGTATAGGAACCATTAGCTCCCTCCCCGCCTTCTGCTACCAACAGGTTCGCCCGATAACCTCCTCGACCACCCCGTCGACCCCTACGACCACGACCACGTCCTCCAAACTGTCTACGTCCGCCACCTGAATCTTCCTCCTTGGGTGGTTTGGTGCAATCATACCTCAGATGGCCCACCTCTCCGCAGTTGTAACACTGTCGGGGGTCTCTCTTAGGTCCTTTGCCGCCTGAGTTGGCAACCGCCAGTGCTGTCTTCACTTCAGGAGGACCACATGTCCCTTCCTGTAGCTTGATACGAGTCTCCTCCTAGATCATGGCCGAGATAGCCTCATCAAGTATAGGAATCTTCGGTTGGGCTAGAGGTAGTGCTGTTCTCTGAGCAAACATTGTTGTCAATCCCTTAAGAAACTTCATCGTCCTCTCCTGCAAACATACATGTCTCTCTTTACACTTCAGGTTCTCGCAGCTCGCCCGATCTGAGAAGTGATCATAATCCAACCACAGACGCTCTAACTCCATGGCATACTCCTGTACCGTCTTCTCTCCCTGTACGGTATCGTCGATCTTCCCCTTGATCTGGAAAACCCTCAAGTTATTTCCCACACCATTGTAGGTTCTCTACAACTTCTCTCACATGTCTTTCACTATCTCATGGTCATCCACTGTGGCGGCAATCGACTGGACTAAAGAATTGAGGAGCCAAATATATACTACCATATGAGTGAACTTCCACTCGTCGCGTCCTGCCGAGCCCTCATCTGGCTGTCTTCTCTCCTGACAAAAAACCCTCCAGGTTCTTCCCTGCGAGGCTTCTCCTCACCCATCGTGACCAACTCAGGTAGGTGGCCGGTCCATTAAGCTTCAGATCGATGGATGGAAGCTCCAACTTTGCCAATGTTCATGTCGCGCTCTCCCCAGCCGACAGTTTCATCAACTTCATCAACGTTGCGACCTCCGCAGAGTCCAACTTCATGATGATCTCCTGCATCGATCCTCCTCTTCTCCGATCACCTCATACCCGTCCCACGATTCACGTTCGCCCTCATCGTCCTCTCCTAGATCCGATCATGTCTCTCCCCCATCAGATCTAGGCCTTCGATGTTAACATCTGGAACGACCCGCGGGAGACGCCAGGAACCGTGGCAGAAGGCTTCGCGGGAGTCGCGGCTTCGCGGTGGTGGTGGCTGGCGAGAGGCGACGGTGGTGGCAGCGGTGGTCGCCGGCGGCTCGGCAGCGGTGGTGGCGAGCGGCGCGACAGCGGTAGCGGTGGTGGCGGCTAGGGTTTGGGCTCTGATACCATGTAGAATATTTTGGAGTAATTGTTATATTTTTTTTATTGATAATCTCTTGGCTATTTATAGTCTTACAACCCTTCATCTTATATTAATACCTCATTAAAAACCCCTGTAGAATATTCTAATATCCCAACAAATATATCAAGAATATTCTAATATACCAACAAATATACCAAGGATATTCTAATATACCAACATTATCTAAGGTGTTTTATTAGCCGTAAACCCAAAGAATGGACTAAACATTTGTTATGGCTGAGTACTGGTTTAATACAAATTGGCATTCCTCTACAAAAACTACTTCTTTTGAGATAGTTTAAGGCATACCTCCACCTGACATTTTAACATATGTTCATGACTTGCAAGATAGGGAAGTAGCAGAAGCTATAGCCTTGAGGGATAATGCTTTACATTTATTGAAAGACAATCTCCTCCTAGCTCACGATAGAATGAGGAAATTTGCGGATCTTCATAGGACAGACAAGGAGTTTTTATAGGGGATTGGATGTATCTCAAACTACAACCCTATAGACAAGTCTTAGTGACTCATAAAAGACCTCAGAAGCTGGCTCCCAAGTATTTTGGTCTTAATCAAGTGATAGCTAGAGTGGGAGCAGTTGCATATAAACTAGCCCTACCTAGTGAATCTCAAATTCATCCTGTGTTTCATGAATCCCAACTCAAAAGAAAGGTGGGCACTAGATTTGAAGTACTAGAGATATTACCGAGTTAAGGACTATTGTTAGAGCTTTAAATGGATTCTTAACAGGAGGTTAGTTCAAAGGAAGAACAAAGTTGCAGTTGATCTCTTGGTGCAGTGGAAGAATGGGGGTTCAGAAGATGCAACATGAGTCTATTATGAGAAGTTCACCAAAGAGTATTCTTACTTTGACCTTGAGACAAGGTCAAATTAAGGGAGTGCATTGATACGTTCCTATTTCCTTTCTGTTACAGGAAGACTCCCTGAGTCAACTGTGTTAGTATATTAACACTAAGTACACTGAGTATCAGAAATACTCCGTATTAGAGCTACCAAGCTACCAAATCAGTGCAGAGCTATAGAAGTATATGGAAGACTCGAGAAGGCTACCAAGCTTCAACCTGAGTTAATCTGAGCTCAATTGCAAAGGAGTATGAAATGAAGTTCAGTTGGGATTAGAGTATCAGAGCCTCCTTAAAAGCTGGATACAAAAGAGGGTAGAAATGTAAATATGACTATTGTAACTCTCCTTGATTGTATAAATAGGGGAGGAAGAGAAGTAGAATGTATCAGAGATTAAATCCTTAGTTCGAGTTCTTAGTAGCAGTTGTAACAACTTTTCCCACCTATTTCAAGAATTGAATAAAATTCCTTTTCTTCCCCCAAATTTCTTCTAATACTCTAGATTACGTTGTTGTTGTTTTCTGCAACAATGGCAACCCTGGACAATTGGGAAGAAGCTCCATCAAGTTATTGTACCTTCATAGGTGGTAACTTTGTAAGATGAAGAAGCTCGAAGCATTAAATTTGTATAAAACCGGGTTTTGAAACCAAGTACAAAGCCTTACCTCATGATGTAGCAAAGGGTCTATGGTTAAATATGTTGTTCTTTGTTTCAGGTATGGGTTCCCTTCCTATGGTGTTGGTGACCAGATACCATTCGGAGAGAAGAAGACTTGGGAGTCGAAGGTGTCGACATGGCCAATACAGATACTGTATGAATAGGACATAACAATCCAAGAGGAAATTTGCAGGAAATCCTCCTAGAGGAAATCCGTAGCAAACACAGAGGAACCATATTTGTACGTTCTGTCTTGTCAGAACAATCCAACTACAAATCCATTCTGGGTAGTAGTATGACGGTTTAGTAACCGAACCAGGGTCAGTATTGATCCAATCCCACGGTGGGGATTGGTTCCGACTTAGATTTTGTGATTTGGGCTATATGGTAGCCATCCTAACCTAATTGAAAGAACTAGTTACAAGTTTTACAACTATAAGAGAGGGAGAGAAAGAAGGATATTTGCGAGATAGATTCAAGCTTTTCTCGCTAGAAATTGTTCATAGAAATTTGTGCAGTCGGCTTTGACTAAGCAAAGAATTTATCGTGGTCTCGTTCTCCAGTAAGTGTTCAATTCTCATTTGTATTCATTATTCTCCTTAGTTGTGTCCAGTCTGTATTTGATAAATTTTGGAGTCCAAATATGGTTAAAGATTTGATTTGATATAATTTAAAAATCTACATTAAATATAAGATTTGATTTGATTTCAAATTTCTATCAAATATTTAATCTGACCATATTTGGATGTCCATAATTGATGTTGGGCTATTTTAGGTGTAATAGGATTCTTATTTTAAGGTTTACTATTTAAAAAATATTGTTATGACCTAAAATATGATTTCTCATCCTATAAATATAGGAGGAGGGTGGAGGCACAAAGCATGCACAAAAGGTGGAGATTCGAGGTGCTCGTCCACAAGAAAATCTAAGAGAAAGTCCGTGCTTTGCTCTTAGGATTCTTCTCCATACAAGACAGAAGGAAGAAAAGATCTAATCGAGAAGTCGTCAACTTCGGTTAGAAAAATTGCTACGGGTTGGTGAGTGATTTTAATTGTAATCTTTGTCGTTCCTTCTTTAGTGTGGTAAGGGGGTTGAACCTATTAGGACAAAAGGTTTCAACATTAATTTTTTTTAATCTTATAATTTCATCTGAGTTATAAAGGTTAAAATTTGTCCAGGTGATGTAGTCACCACCATATACTTATCTTCATCTGTGTTTGGTGTTCGTAGATTGGTTGATTATCTTAAGTGGGTTGGCAAACGCTTCAACGACGTGCCCAACACGTAGTATCAGAGCCAAGTTCTTCTCTAGAGAGAAGGTGCAACTATGTCTATGGAGCAGATGAACACTCGTATGATTACCCTCACAGGAGGAAACTGGGCGATTTAAAAACCAAGGATGGAGGATCTACTCTGGTGCAAGGACTTGCATGGTTCGTTGGAAGGCGACAAAGCCAAGACGACAGACAAAGGTGACTGAAAACGACTGGATCGGAAGGTTGTTGGATTCATCCGCCAATAGCTAGACGACTCGGTGTTTCACCACGTGTACATGGAAAGTTCTGTAAAAGCATTGTGGGAGAAGTTGCATTCGTTGTACGAAAGGAAGACAGTTGGCAACAAGGCGTTTCTTACTCGAAGTACACGGAGGGTGCACCGGTGGCACAACATCTGAATGAGGTTCAGGACATCATCAATCAGCTGTCTGCGATGAAGATGGTGATTAAGGATGAGCTTCAGGCCCTTTTGCTTTTGAGTTCTCTGCCAGGAAGCTGGAAGACGTTGGTGGTATCGGTGAGCAACTCCGCTCCGGATGGAGTTGTCAAAATAGAGGCAGTCAAAAGCAGCTTGTTGAACGAGAAGATCCGACGTAAGCAAGTGGAATCATTGCAGGAGTCCGCTCTAGTGGCTTCCTAAGGGAAGGGAAGACCCAAGTCACAGGCTAGGACATGAGGAAGTTCTCGGAATCTTGCGACTGTGAACTGCAAGGAGGGCTGGTATCACTGTGGCAAAAGGGGTCATATCAAGAGGAACTGCATGAAGCTCAAAGCTGAGAAGGCCAAAGGCAAGGACGATCTGGAGGATCTCACGGCTATGGAAGATCTTATCATCGCAGCAACCGACACAGAGGAACCTTGTGGCATGTGGCATGATGGCTATTGGGTCATGGACACGGGGGCGTCGTATCACGCAACTCCACATAGGAGGATCTTCACGTCATACAGCGGCGGCAGGTTTGGACGTGTGAAGATGGACAACAAAGGGACAGCTGCAGTTATAGGCATCATGTACCTTTGTTGACAACAAAGGGACAACAAAGGGACAACTGCAGTTAT
This sequence comes from Iris macrosiphon, assembly GCA_036927795.1. NCBI lineage: Eukaryota > Viridiplantae > Streptophyta > Magnoliopsida > Asparagales > Iridaceae > Iris > Iris macrosiphon. Next base: position 177,104,932 of record JAYESA010000007.1, on the reverse strand, counting down.
AGGCATCATGTACCTTCGTAAGTATCCAATCATTGGCCCTTCTGCTTTTGATGGTTGTCGCAGTATGTTTGGGGACAAAGATTAGATCCTTACGAAGGGTTCCAAACAACTAGCTCGAGAAGATTTATGTTCTGGCATGTACAAGCTCACGCCGTTGAGGTGTACAGGCAGGCCACAGACACCGGATGGAGGCTCGAGGGATATTCGACAGGAGGTGGATCATTGAAAACATGTCTTGGAGGGGCTTCAAGCTACTTTGAGGATTACGGAGGATTCAGTTCGTCAAGACAAAGCGAAGAATGGTGATGAGTCGAAGATTGAGGGTCAGTTTGTTGGTCGTATGATAGCTAGTCGGTCTTTAAGTGGGGGTTGTTCCACGGATCAAATTTTGGTGACTGGTGGTTTGATAAAATTTTACGAAGCGACATCAGTTTCAGCAGTTCGAAACCAGGGAGGAGATCAATGTTTGCAACAAACTCAATCTAAGGTGGGAGCATCACCAATCACACAGTCATCGAAGGCATGCACAGTGCGTGATGTTATGCTCGAGGACGCATATGTATGGGGGAGCTTCAAGTTCGGACACGAAGGTGGGCAGATTCAGGAGTTAGAATCTCGGAAGAATCGCACCGTCCACTTGGTTAGGCCAACTAAGGGCACGTTTCGATGGAAGACGGAAGTCGGGGATAGGCAGCCAAGACTCACGGTGATGCTGATCGTTAGAGACTTCGGTCTTGGCCGTATCATTGATATCGGCAGAATCCTAGTAGCGCAGAAGGTGCTACGCATGGCAGCTAGCGTCGGCATGAGAGTCTAGGAGCTGAAGATGACGGAAGATGTAAAGCAACTCGGAGGATCGGAGGCATGGGGGAGCAGGAACTCTGTCGCGGGATGACATGCATGGAGTTCAGTTGAGAAGCCATGGGGTCAACACCCTCTCATCAGACTGGAGGGGGAGATTTTTGGGGTCCAGTCTGAATTTGGTAAATTTTGGAGCCCAAATATGGTCAAAGATTTGATTTGATATAATTTAGAAATCTACATTAAATGTAAGATTTAATTAGATTTCAATTTTTTATCAAATATTTAATCTGACCATATTTGGACGTCCATAATTGGTGTTGGGCTATTTTAGATGTAATAGGATTCTTATATTAAGGTTTTCTATTTAGAAAATCCTATTATGACCTAAAATAGGATTTCTCATCCTATAAATATAGGAGGGTGAAGACACAAAGCATGCACAAAATATGGAGATTCGATGTGCTCGTCCACAAAAAAATCTAAGAGAAAGTCCATGCTTTGCTCTTAGGGTTCTTTTCCATACAAGACAAAAGGAAAAAAAATCTAATTGAGGAGTCGTCAACTTCGGATAGGAAAATTGTTACGAGTTGGTGAGTGATTTCAATTGTAAACTTTATCGTTGCTTCTTGAGTGTAGTGAGGGGATTGAACCTATTAGGGCAAATGGTTTTAATATTAGTTTTTTACAATCTTGTAATTTTATCTGAGTTATAAATGTTGGGATTTGTCCAGGTAACGTAGTCACCGCCATATACTTGACTTCATCTGTGCTTGGAGTTCCTAGATTGGTTGGTTATCTCAGGTGGGTTGGCAAACGCTTCCGCGACGCACCCAACACCTGGTATCAAAGCCAGGTTCTTCTCGAGAGGGAAGGTACAACTATGTCTATGGAGCAGATGAACACTCGTATGATCACCCTCACAGAGGAAAACTAGGCGATTTGGAAGCCAAGGATGGAGGATCTACTCTGGTGCAAGTACTTACATGGTCTATTGGAGGGCGACAACGCCAAGCCGATAGACAAAGGTGCTGATGAATGGAAACGACTGGATCGGAAGGTTGTTGGATTCATCCGCCAATGGCTAGACGACTCGGTGTTTCACCACGTGTCCATGGAGAGTTCTGCAAAAGCATTGTGGGAGAAACTGCATTCGTTGTACGAAATAAAGACGGCTAGCAATAAGGCATTTCTTATTCGCCAACTCATCAACTCGAAGTACACGGAGGGTGCACCGATGGCACAACATTTGAACGAGGTTCAGGGCATCATTAATCAGCTGTCTGTGAAGAAGATGGTGATTGGGGATGAGCTTCAAGCCCTTCTGCTTTTGAGTTTTCTGCCGGAAAGCTGGGAGACGTTGGTGGTATCAGTGAGCAACTTCGTTCCAGATGGAGTTTTCACGATGGAGGCAGTCAAAAGCAGCTTATTGAACGAGAAGATACAACGTAAGCAAGTGGAATCATCGCACGAGTCCGCTCTAGTGGCTTCCTACGGGAAGGGAAGACAAGTCACAAGCGAGGACATGAGGGAGTCCTAGGGTTCTTGTGACTCTGGACCGTAAGGAGGGCTTTTATCACTGTGACGAAAGGGATCATATCAAGAGGAACTGCATGAAGCTCAAAGCTGAGAAGGCCAAAGGAAAGGACGATTAGGAGGATCTCACGGCTATGAGAGATCTCATCATCGCAGCAACCGACGCAGAGAAACTTTGTGGCATGTATCATGATGGCTATTGAGTCATGGACACGGAAGCGTCGTATCATGCCACTCCACAGGAGGATCTTCACGCCATACCGCGACGGCAGGTTTGAATGTGTAAAGATGGACAACAAGGGGACAGGTGCAGTTGTAGGCATCGGTGATGTGCACTTGACAACGGAGCTTGGTGAGAAGCTCGTTCTCAAGGGTGTGCGACATGTACCGAGTTTGCGCTACAACTTGGTTTTGGTAGGGATGCTGGTGGATGATATTTGTCGCAGTCTGTTTGGGGACAAAGATTGGATACTTAAGAAGGGTATCCCGAAGTGGCTCGAGGAGATTTGTGTTGTGGTATGTACAGGCTCACGCTGCTGAGGTGTACAGGCAGGCCACAAACACTGGATGGAGGCTCGAGGGGTATTCGATAGGAGGTGGATCGTCAGAAAACTTATCTTGGAGGGACTTCGAGATACTTTGAGGATTACGGAGACAAAGCGAAGAATGATGAGGAGTCAAAGATTGAGGGTCAATCTGTTGGTCCCATGACAGCTTGTCGGTCTCCGGGTGGGGGTTGTTCCACGGATCTGATTTTGGCGACTGGTGGTTTGCCAAAACTTTACGGAGCGACATCGGTTTCAGTAGTTCGAAGCCAGGGAGGAGATCAAGGTTTGCAGCAAACTCAATCTAAGATGGGAGCATCATCATTCACACAGTCCAGGGAGAGTTGTTAGTCATCGACGGCATGCACAGTGTGTGATATTCTGCTCGAGGACGCATGTTTATGGAGGAGCTTCAGGTTCGGACGAGAAGGTGGCCAGATTCAGGAGTTCGAATCTCGGGAGAATCGCACCGTCCGCTTGGTTGGGCCAGCCAAGGGTGAAGAAGCTCGTCGAAACGTTAACACGTTTCAGTGGAAGACTGAAGTCGGGGACAGGCAGCTAAGACTTACGATGAGGCTGATCGTCAGGGACTTCTGTCTTGGTCGTGTCATTGATATCGGCAGGATCCCAGTGGTGCAGAAGGTGCTACGCATAGCAGCTAGCATCGACGAGACGGTCGAGGAGCTGGAAACGACAGAAGATGTAAGGCAACTCGAAGGATCGGAGATCGGTGACATGGGGGAGTAGGAACTCTAGCACGGGACGACAGGCATGGAGTCCAGTTGAGAAGCCATGGGGTCAACACCCTCTCATCAGACTGGCGGGGAGATTGTTGGGGTCCAGTCTGGATTTGGTAAATTTTTGAGCCCAAATTTGGTCAAAATTTTGATTTGATATAATTTAAAAATCTACATTAAATGTAAGATTTGATTAGATTTTAAATTTGTATCAAATATTTAATCTGACCATATCTGGACGTCCATAATTGGTGTTGGACTATTTTAAGTATAATAGGATTCTTATTTTAATGTTTCCTATTTAGAAAATTCTATTATGACCTAAATTAGGAGGGTGGAGGCACAAAGCATGCATAAAGGTTGGAGATTCGAGGTGCTCGTCCACAAGAAAATCTAAGAAAAAGTTTGTGTTTTGCTCTTAGGGTTCTTTTCCATACAAGATAGAAGGAAGAAAAGATCTAATCGAGGAGTCAACTTCGATTAGAAAACCTGCTGTGGGTTGGTGAGTGATTTCAATTGTAATCTTTGTCATTCATTCTTGAGTGTGGTGAGGGGGTTGAACCTATTAGGGCAAAGGGTTTCAACATTAGCTTTTTGCAATCTTGTAATTTCATGTAAGTTATAAAGGTTAGAATTTGTCCAGGTGACGTAGTCACCCCTATATACTTGTCTTATTCTGTGCATGGTGTTCGTAGATTGGTTGGTTATCTCAGGTAGGTTGGCAAACGCTTCCACGACGCGCCCAACAACTTGTGTAGTTGTGCAATTGGTGTGTCGGATTGGAGGTTAGAAAATTAGATAGAGTAGTGCAATCTCTATATACAATAATATAATTTTCTCAGGGCTAGACTCCATATCGTCCTATGATTTTCTCTCAATTTGAGTTACCACGCAGAGTCTATGCTTGCGGTTAAATTTTTGTGGTGTTCAATTTGTCTTTCAAGTGTTCTTTCACCATTACTTACAAGTCCTTTTCAATCAATGGTGAACAGGTTTCCGCAAATGTTCTCTTGCCGACAATGGTATCAGAGCATAAGGTGTTTGACAAATTGATTGAGAGGAAAGATGGAGGCAAAATTAGTTCGATGGTCAACCTGAGTGGTACAAATTATAATATATGGAAAAACAAGATGAAGGGTCTTTTATTTGTAAAGAAATTGCATCTATCAGTATTTGTGAATGAGCATCCCAAGGATAAATTCGGAGGAAGTGGGAATTCAGGCATGCACATGACTGCAAATACATCTGGCAGTTGGTCGATAACAATGTGTACAACCATATCTTAAACAAGATGTGCAACGTCTCTACGTGAAAAATCTGGAATCCTTATATGCCAAGAAGATCGTTGTCAATAAAGTGTTTTTCGTAAAAGATGATATGTTTGTGGTACAAGGACTTCTATTTTAAGTAAGGTCAATGAATTCCAAGAAGGTGGATCAATTGTCGGCTATGTAAGTCACGTTTGAAGAGAGATACATAGACTATTGTTTCTCATTACACTGTCAGACTATGGGAGACCGTACAAGAATCCATGATTGCTTATTCTCTTGAAGATGTTGTCATTGTTGAGTTCGCTAAAAGGGATGTTGGACGAAGAGATACGAAGAAAATCTCATGCACGTCTTCATCGTCACATTCCGAGGCCTTAGCTTAAGATAACAAGGGAGGAGCAAATGTAGTGATCTTGGAGCCAAGGATAGTCATAGGTAGGTCCAAAAGTCGTTAAAAAGATGCCGAATATTATCACCGAGGAAAGAAAATCTATATTAAAATGAAATTCGCAAGGAAGAGGGAGAAGAAGGATAAAGGTGACGAACGAAAGCTGGAGTGGGAGAACACTGCAGCCATTGCCTCAGTAGAAGGAGGTGACATTAACATTATAGGTGATGAGAGAACCATAAACTAATTGTCTACTGGATTCAAAAGCTTCCACACATACGTCTCACAACATGACATTATTTTTTGCATACACAACTGGAGACTATAGAGTGTGATCGACATCGGAGGAGTGTCGAAAGCTATTGCATTGTATATATTCATTTGAAGACTAACATTGGAGCTACATTCATCCTCAGAAGTGTTCTCCATATTTCTGACATCCGCTTCAATCTAGCTCGAGATATTGGATGACCAGGGTATTGGGAACACGAAGTTGATCCATAAGGTACTATTGGACTTGGCCTATATAACTTAAAACGGAAATCCCATGTATCTATATTTATCCTCCTACTTTCAATCCGATGTGGGACTATAGTTTCTATACAAATTCCTTTATATTGTCACAAAATTTGAGTGCTCAACCGGATGAGAGATACAACTATGTCCACCTTAGCTTGTGTCTGGATTAGCCCGAGTAACCTGGAGATCCAATATATTTCATATTGATCCATTCGAATAAAGAACTAGACCAACATGTTCACCAAATCGTACTACTCCTGGGTACGAACTGCACATCTTGCTCCACCTTAAGCCCGACAGCTAGACCCACTTTTAAAGCCAAACTGCACCACTACTAGTGAGAACCATACGTCTTGCTCTACCTTAGGAGAGAGCTCATATTATTCCCTCCAACTTTGGTCCTGACTTAGACCACCTTACAAAGATGCTCCACCTAGAAGCCATGTTGAGAGCAATCAAGTTGATTATGATTATACGTATGCACATGTAATGTCATGATCCACCTTGGGAGAGCTCGTATAGTCCCGCTAACCTTGGTCCTGGCTTGGACCACCTTACAGAGACGCTCCACCTAGAAGCCAAGTTGAGAGTAGTCAAGTTCATTTTGATTATATGTAGTAGTCAAGTTCATTTTGATTATATGTATCATGCACGTGTCAACATAATATGTTTCGAAGTAAAGGGCTCGATTCAACCTGACTTGTAACCTTGGGATTTGATGCTATTTGTTGGGAACACGGTGAAACCCTGACCAAAGTTGATCTATGAGGTACAGTATTGGACTTAGCGTATATGACTTAAAAAAGAAATCCTTGTTAAGTTCAAGAACAACCTCTTATATATATATATAGCTCATCCTCCCACTTTCTATCCGATGTGGGACTAAACTTTCTATACAACTTTATTTATATCGTCATCAAACTTGAGCATTCAACCAGATGAGAGATGCAACCATACAAAGGGATTCTTTAAATTTTTGGGAGAGGTCAGTGGAAGTTGAGTATCGATTTGACATAGCTGCCAGGGGGAACAAGAGATCCAACCTTCACTACATGGAGGGGAGTGTAATGGGTGCACAAGAGGTACATTAAGTCAGGCTTGATGCTTCTACCGACTTATGGAAGGAAGCTCAGTCATATAAGTAATAAGGGATCACCTACTTAGCGAATAAGAATATATGTCTGGGTTTTAGGTATACAAAACTGAAGGAGGTGTCCGTATTCCATGGATAGAAAACAAAACATGGTATCGTTCAAAAGTCAACTATATTAAAGGAAATCAAAGTTACTCGAGTTTGTTTACTCCAACATCTGTGGACTGTAGAATGTAAAAACATTTGCGGTGCTTCATATTTTGTAACATTTATTGATGATTATTTCAGAAAAGTTTGGATTTATACTTTGAAGACAAAAGATCAAGTATTTGATACTTTCAAGGAGTTTCAAACTTTGTAGAAAAAGAGAACAACAAGAAGCTTAATTGTGTTTGCTCCCTCCGATAATGAAGATGAATATAACAGTCCCTTTGATGTGTATTAAAGACAACAAAAGATTCGACATCAAAAGTATTCACTATATATGCCTTAGATCAATGGCATCACAAAAAGGATGGAACTGGCACTGGCGGAGAGGATATGGTGCATGTTATCTGTAGAGAAGATGTTGGGCAACTTTTAGGGTTGGACAACTTTTAGGGTTGAGCTTTTTACAAGCTGCACATATTATTAATTTATCTTTTGGTGCTTCTTTGTTGGGTGAGATGTCTGACAAAGTATGATATAGCAAGGAGTCGACGTACAATCACCTATGAATATTTGGATATAAAGCCTTCGTGCATATGCTGAAGGGTCAAAGGCCCAAACTATAAGCAAATACGAGAAAGTGCATTTTTATTAGGTACAGTCGAGATGAGTTCGACTAGAGGCTCTATGTGTAGGGATTAGTGACATGCAGCGAACAACGTCTACTAACGATCCCACAAAGAAAACACGAACGACACACCTAGTACGAAGATCAAGCAAGAAAAAAACACGTATGTGTTGGTGACTATGACTACCCGGACAAGTCCCAACCTTTCATATAATGAAAAGATTACAAAACAATCCACGTTGACTCGTTTGTCCCAAGAGTTGATCTCTTACAGTTCTCAAGAAAAAGATAAAAATACAAAGGTTGCAAAAGCCCCAACCTTTACAGGACTCTCTCACCTACTAACATTACCCACCATTGACGACAATGGCAATCTCGACCTGCTAGAGCAGACGAATCTCCTTTAGAAATTATTTCCTCTGTCTTGAAGAGTAAGAACATACAAGTACACATATCTCTTATAGGATTTGGTGGAATCTCCCTTGAACCTCTTTAAGAGCAATTAGTGAAAACTCCCTTAGCCTCCTATTTATAGGCATCTAAGAAATCTTAATCAACATTAGAAAAATCCTAACTTAACCTCTAAGGCAGCCCAAAACCAATTTGGACCGTTCAAAATTGTCAAAAAAAATCCAATCCAAACCAGAACTTGCCCTGGCGGAAATTCTGATTTTAAAGCAACCGAAATTTGAGATCCTTATTCTTCGGCCAGAATTAACCCGATCAACCGTAATCACTTTGTCATCTACCATGACAGCTCCAGACTGCACATTTACCTTGAATCGGGCTTGATTCACAATAAATCCACCCTTGAGTCTGATAATTAGGTGTTGGTTCCCATGCCTCTGTAATTTGATTCCATGCATGTCACCCCACGATAGAGTTTTAGCTCCTTGCCATTATCGATCCTGCATCCTCTGGTTGTTCCAAATTATCTGTCATCTTTAGCTACTCAACCACGATGTAGATGGTAATTGCCATGCATAGCCCCTCTTAAATCAGTAGGACTCTCCGAGATCAATGACTTGACCCAAAAAAAAGTCCCTGACCACCAGTCTTACCATGAGTCTTGGTTGCATACTCCCGACTTCTATCTTTCACCGAAACATGCTTATTTTCCAAATAACTGTATTCCCCTTGGATGGCCCAGTCAAACAAACGGTACAGTTCCCATACGGTTCAAGCTCTCTAACCTGCTCACTATCATGTTCGTAATAAAAGTTTCATCGTACATCCGCATTCTCGAACATTGTAAGTTCAAGCGTGATGCATGTCGTCGAAGGCCCACAGCTCCCTCTGAACTACAAAAAGAGTTGTTTTTGTTGTCTCTTGGGTTAATAGTACCACATGATCTCCTTTTCGACTTTGAACTACTGAAATAGTCATCGCTCTAATAAGCTCTTACATCTCTCCAGGTATCGAACTCGGATTCATAGAACAACTCCTACCTGGAGATCAATCGATTGTCATGGTACCAACAGTCTAATCCTCAAGATCCTACATACACATATGACGCACTGAATCCTCCTTCATGAAGTTTTCTTGAAGGCCTTCTCTGATAGTCGTCCGTCGATCACCAACAACCTGTCGTATACCTCTAGAGCCATCATCTGATGCCACCTTAGCAGCTTGAGCCTGTATATGTCACATTACATAACCCCTCTAGCCAGTAGATGAGAACCCTTCATAAGCATTCAATCCTTGTCCCATACACATGACAATCATCATCATCCAATCTCTAATTTGACACCAAGTTTAGGCACGAACATGGTAAAGGCTAAACTCCCTTGAGGACAAGTTTTTTCCAAGCTTCGTCACCAAGTATACATCCCTGATGCCCACAACCGTCATCCTCTTGTCGCCCATCTTCACTTTTATGAATTTGCCATTCCAATATGTTATGAAGACCTTCCTCTGTCGAATAGTTGTCGAGTAGTGTGATAAGATGCTCCCGTATCCAAGACCTAATAATGGTCATGATACGTGCTACAAGAGTCCAGCACATCGGATGCTATGATGATGAGTTCCCCATTGATGATCGCTGTCAAATTCCCGTGATTTTCTTCTATCTTCTCATCCTTGAAGTTTTTGCAGTCCCTTTTCTAGTGCTCCTAGCCAAAGTAATGGCAGTCATCCTTGTGATACACCTCGCAAGATCCTAAGAATTTCCTCATGTTCTCATGTTCTTACCTGTGACTTGGGCCTTCCCTTCTTTTTGGATGCAGCCAGGCAGATTTTGACTCTGACGATCCCTGTTGCTTATGTCGAATCTTCTTTTTCAATAATTTTTTTACCAACTCCATTGTGACAAGACCCTTAAGATGGAGTTACTCATCGATACCACCAACGGTTCCCAAATGTCCTGTAATAAATTCAATAGAAGTCAGGCCTAAAGGTCATTGTCAATTGTCATCTTCATTACCAACAACTGATGAAAAATGCCCTAAATCTTGTTCAAATGTTGCACCACCGAGGCTCTCTTTGTGTACTTCGACTTAACGAATTGGAAAATAAGAAACGCCTTGTTTCCAGTCATCTTTTATTTGTATCTCGAATCTAATTTCTCCCATAGCTTCTTTGACTAACTCTCTATGGAGACGTAATGAAATACCGAATCGTCCAATCATTGGCAAATGAATCCTATTGTCTTTCGATCCACCTTCTTCTAGCCATCAACAGTTGCATCCTTTAACGTGGAGTTATTGTCCTCCAAAAGAGCATGCAAGTCCATGCAATAGAGGAGATCATCAATCCTTCGCTTCCAGATCGCACAATTCCCTCTGTAAGGGTCACGATACATGAATAGACCTTCTCCGTAGCCATGATTTTTTTTCTTTGTCACTCCTCGAACCGATGACTTTGATACCACTTTGTTAGGATTAGTAATGCACAACTAATGACATTGACTATCGATACCACAAAGAAAGTACAAACTAAACACATGTTGCAAAGACCAAGCAAGAATAAGCATATATACAAAGGTGCCATGGATATTAGGACAAGTCTCAACCTTTTATATAATGAAAAAAAATTACAAATGCAATTCATGTCGATTTCCTTACCCCAAGAGTCGACCCCTTACAATTCTCAAAAGAAAGATACAAATACAGAAAGTGCAAAAAACTAACCCTTTGAAGGAGTCTCTTACATAATAATAACCATCCACCATTGACGACGGCGGATAATCACGATCTGACAAAGCAAAGCACATGACTCTCCTCATAATCCCTTCTTTTGTCTTGAAGAGCAATAACCTATAACACCACAGATCTCTTGTAGAATTTTATGGTCCCCTTGAACATCTATAAGAGCACTCAATGAAAACTCTTTTAGACTCCTCTATATAGGCAACTAAGAAAGTCTAGTCAACATTAGGAAACCCTGACCTAACCCCTAAGTCAGCCCAAAGCAAATATTCAAAATTGATCAGAAAACACGATCAAAGTTAGAACCCGCCCATACCAAAATTTCGGTTTTAAGCAACCAGAAATTAGGAGTGGGGGAGTGGAGCAAATAGATAGGGAGTGGGGGTCGAATTGTCAGGTTTTATGCAAATAGATAATTGGAGTATATAAAGGCTATGTAGGAGGAATGAGTTTCTTACAAGCCAATCATACTTACGAGCTTGTCAGATTTCTTAAGAGAAAAAGGGCCTTAAAGAACTGGTAGGTGTTCAGAGTAAAGCAAGATAATACAACTACTCGCCTATGTTACAAGCCACGACGGGTAGGCAATGACTTCAGATAAAAAAAGGGAGTAGATTTTGATGAGATCTTCTAACCAATTGTCAAGCAACCTAATCCAAAACGAAGGGAAGGCCCAGACCAAAATCGGTTTTAAGCAAGATAATACAACTACTCTTCTAATTCATCCATATTATTTTAGGTTTGACGTAAGGCTCAATTTAAAGGTCGAGCAAATAGATAGGGAGTGGGATCTGAAGTGGAGAAGCGCAACTAATTAGAAGAGTCTAAAATTAGAAACGTGATGGAAACGTGTGCTAATAATTGTCATATTTATTAATTATTGTTATCAAAATTTATAGAAATTTTAATATTTATTAGAATTTATAAAAAGTTACAGAGAGATCATTCGTATGCTAATTTTTATGATGTCAATGTAAGTAATCCTTGGCCTTCTTACTTTGATGAACGTTTATTAAAAATTCTCTAACTTTCTTCCAAAAAATTTTTTTTAAATTATGATCTTGTAATGGAAAGTGCTCATGCCGCAGAAGAAATGCGCTCTCATCGCCAGGGAAACGAGCTCCCAAGTCTCTCCTAAGTAAGAAATGTTGAATCGAGATTTTTACCGAGATTTGTTGGCCTCCTAGAAGATTATGACTTCTAAGTGAGTAGCATGTATATGTGAAGAAGACCTCCTACCACTGTGTGTTTGTGAATATTTTAACTATGGTGATTGTTTTATACACCTACTCTATGTGAAACGTCCAGTTGGGCAGGGCTTGCTCAATTAAGATTTCGACGCAACAAGGATGATTCTAGAGATGCAAATCAGCCAAGAGAGGAAGTTAAGAAAATTATAGTTGTCTCCACCAAATTACATGAAAAGGTACTTTATAGATTCCGTATGGACATGTCTAAGAAGGTGAGAACTTTGCATACACTCAACGTGCAGGTCACTTCTAGTTAAGCACCGATTAGTGTCCTTCGATTGAGGAGGATAGAGCACATATATAGAAGGGGCTATATTCTTCAAGTTTGCACAAGGCCATACTTACTCACATAATCGAAACGGTGAATAAGTGTCTCTATAATCCGGGAAGAGAACATTAGAATGCGATCAAGTGGGTATTGTTTGAGGTATCTCTAGGACACATTCAATTGGAGACTTCCATTCGGAGGTGACGACCCAAAAGATGATTAGGTAAAATGATACTTATATTACCATGGAAGTTGAAATGAGAACAACTTCGAGCTACTTTATGATTTTGACATGGGGATCAATGGCCTAAAAGTCGAGATAAGTGTCTTACCTTGTCTACGACAGAACTAGAGTATATTGTGGCGACAGAGACATGCAAGGAGTTGCTATGGCAAACAAAACTTCTAAGAAAACTGGGACCGGAGAAGGAGCGGTACGTAATTTTTGTGTCATTCAACGAAGCAACTAGCATTCTTGATGATCCAGTTCAGCATGATCGGTCCAAACATAGAATTCATCAACAATTTATTTGTGAGAAACTAGACTCAAAAGGTGTTTGGCCCAAAATATTGAACTAGACAACATTTGGTTATCATCTCTACTATATAAAGAGGCATTAAACAGCTCAAAATGACCGTCTAATCCATATGTATATCCTCACATAATTAAGAAAAAAAAACATAAAATCTTTCTAACTACGTGAACATATATCCAAAGCCTATAAACATATCTATAAAAGAAAATCATAATTAAAATATATTCAATATTCAAATTATATTTAAATCACATATATCCAAAGTTTAAAAAATATGTCTGTAACAAATCCTAATTAAAATATATTTGAATCATATTTAAACTATTTTAGTATAATTTAAATTTTTATCTAATTTTTTTAAATAATATCAGAAGAATTTGTTTTCCTTTTTTCGTATGTTTACTAGTCTTTACAAAGGGCATGTCTAGGTCGAGCTTTCATGGTCTTCTTTGTCAAGCTCAGTATAGCAAGCAATTTTTTTTACATTTTTTATAATACTTTTGGATTAAAAATTTACTAGTCAATTTTGATCCGCTGCACTGGATGCCTATTAGCCAAAATCCGGCCTAGTCGGTATTGAATAACAACAAACCGTAGCATTTTTTCTCCTACCTTTGTTGATTGAATCTCTAGAAACAAACAAACAAACAAACAAACAAGAATGTATGATGAATTTTGAACCTGCTCGAATTCCAGAAGCCCCGGCTTTCTTCAGCCCTTTCTTCTTGACTATAAAGCTGGCGCCGATGAAGAGGCTGGAGGAGAGGGCGAGCGCGAGGCCGCGGACGTTGTCAGCATTGCCGAGGTCATGTACCACCCCCATGGCGGAAGCTCCCTGCACTACAGTACTCTTATCAAAATCAAGAAACCGAATAATAAAATTCCACCAAAAGTCACAGAACAAAAATATGCTGACCTCGCTATTTTGTATTCTGCTGAGAGCTATAGCAAAGAAAAGAGAGAGAGAGAGAGAGAGAGAGAGAGAGAGAGAGAAGAAGGGATCTCTTTGTTTGGTGGTGGTGGAGGAGCAGAACAACGGGAGAGGCCGTTACTGCGGGGCCCACGAAGTGATCCTAGCCATCCCTCTCCTCCTCCATTTAAGTAGGGTGCTCCGACTCCCGCGCTTTAAATAGCTCGGATGTTAAATAAAAGAATTATTTATATTTACTTTATTATTAATTACTAATCTGTTTTTTTATTATAAATACTCTTGTAAGTCTACAAAACGACTCAAAATTGAGCCACAAATATATATATATATATATATATATATATATATATATATGAAAAACTAAATATATAAACTAAATTTAAAATTATTTAAAAATTAAATTTTAAAATTAATTTCAAGAAAAATATCAAAAATATTTAAATTATTTAGTAAATCTTAAACAAAATATATTTAAATATTTAAATTATTTTTCAACAATATTATAAAATATTTATTTTAAGTGCAACGCACGTGAATTTATTAGTTAATTTAATTAGTGCTATTTTTGTTTTATTCCGTTCTAAAGTTTTAAGACAGACAATGGATCGTGTTCTTTTTTTCTATTTTCTTTGGGTACAAATCAGAAAAAGTGTTAATTTTCTACTAATATAATACGGCTTAAAAATGGTCCAAAATGAGTCATCTAAACTGTATGTATATCATCAATTATTAATATAAAATTTTTAAAAAAAATACTATTGTGTGTGTTTTTTTCCTTGTGCAGTTAAAAAAAATAAAAACTGGTACATATAACAAATAATAAAATATATTTAAAATTTAAATTATATTTAAATTAACTAATGGTATTATCTAATTAAACACATATTCAAAATAAAATATGGTATTATCTAATTAAACACATATCTAAAATTCAAAAAATATTTATAACAAATTATAATTAAAATATATTTAAATTATATTTAAATTATTTTTATATAATTTAAAATTTTATCTAATTTTTAATAATATTATTGTTTTTTTATACGTCCAGTGCACATAAATGTGACTAGTAAATAGAATAATGAAAGAATCAGAGTTAAAATTAGTAATGAAGTAAATACAACTAATTCTAAATAAAATATTGTGCAGAGTTATAATTTATAGCCTATCTTTGCAATTTAGCAAAACGAATGGACAATTATGCAATTTAGCGAAACGAATGGTTGCATGAGAAATCGCCTCAACTTCCTTCTTGTTAGTATGGATAACACTGGGCTGGATCGAGTCGGGACGAGCGAGGTCCAAAATGTAGCTCCAAATATTTTTGGGACAAAAAAAGTGGTTACGTCCAACATTGCTACTATTACAAAATCTAGGCCCAATGGCTCTTTAGGCTTTCAGACGGACTCGTGCGTTTTTCGTAACGTTACAATAACTGAATTGTTTTTTATGACATGACAATTTACGTGCATTATCCAATCAACCAGAACTTACATGTACTTAAGATTGATAAAGGGGGATCACAACACGGTCAATTATCGACAACAACGAATGTGGTCATCATCCTTTTAATTACAAGATATGTAACGAAGGAATGGGTTTTTTTTTTTTTGGTTATTTGCATTAACCGCTCGTATGTTTTATATTTAGTAATAATGTGCACCATTGCACATGCATAAAAAAATGTTTGAAAAAATTTTAAAATAAAATAATAATAACGACAATCGTTTCTAGAAATTGAACTGAAGCAACCAAGAAAATACCTCACATCTTAACTACTTGAGTAAGAATTTTTTAGTTGTAAATAAATCATATTAGGTAGTTAAATCATTATTATTTTTAAAATTAATTAGTAGAGTATTTACAAACAGCTTAGACGGTTCAATTTTGAACCGTTTTCAAGCCTCGAGTAGAAATTACACAAACCTCTATTATTTTAAAAATATTTACACTAACATTTTCTATATTTTATATTTATTATACGGAGTTCTCCTATGTTTTATCTTTTATATAAAGGTTTATTACGCTAATCAACCTTAAAACATAAAGCACAGGGAATGTCCGTGTAATTATTTTCAAAGTAAGGAAGGTTCATGTAATAAACATAAAACATATGGATGGTTAGTATAAATATCCAATTTTTTTACTTGTTAGTGTCCATGATAGTTTTAAATGTAGTAGCTCCTATTTTTCTCGAACATTCTCCCAAATTGAAAGAATTTAAGAATTTTTTTTAAAGATTATTTGGTATTTCCAACCGACATTATCAAATGAAATTATGATCCACCTATTTGATGAGATACCATGATTGTCATCCTCTTGTGACATTATCCATCATTTAAAAATAAGAAAATTCTAAAGACAATATTTTTTCCTTAGGACAACTCATTAGGACTGTCAAAAAAATTGATAGTCATATCTATTAAAAGATTGTCAATCATTTTGACAGTCCTGAAAATATAGGACTGTCAAATAATTTGACAATTCTACCTAGTGGAAGGAATGTCAAAAAAAATTGACGGTCCTAAAAATTGGGTTGTTGTTACGCCCCAGTCTCAAAAATGCACGGGACCATGCCCCTGGCAATGGCCAGCTACGCATTAAGTAGACTCCAGTCCAACCCGAATACGTATAAATTGTACTATATAAATATTATAATAAATATATAGCTATGTCTCAATCCACAAGGACATAAAATATCAACATTGAACTATATGTGCTAAAGTCGGCCGTCCAGTAACACACAAGCTCGAATAGACTCGAGAAAGAAATAGATCGAGTCTACAAAACTAGGCTATAATAACAAATGAATAACCAACAAGAACAAGTCAATGTAACTATGGAAGATATGATACAAGTACCTAGTTCTCATACTTGCATAACAAGACGATACCCATCAGCATCTCTAGAAGACTCCACGACAGTCTATGCTGAAAATTGGAAAGGAATCAGGTCCTCAGAGGGACGTAGCAAGGTACATAGAAATATGCCAACAGTAAAACAATATAATAGGTATAAGTATACTTAGTGGGATAAATCTAGTGTAACGACTAAGTGACATGTACTTGAGAACAACACTCGTATGCTGAGCTGCTATGGTGTAAACCTGGAGATATCGATAGACGCTTCAGCAACTATGAAAACCCACAGACCCCGTCAAATGACCAGCAACAACTATGAAAAATCTGAAGCTCTGGTAATGAGACAACATCAACTATGAGAAAAGTAGCCCAACACACTGTGTATGCTCTTCCCTCCCATGTGACCTCATGTTTCATGTCCGCAACATGCTAGGTCAGAACCTCTGACTAGTGCATCGAGTCATAATAAGTAATAATAGTGTAGTATAACAAGTCACGAGTCCTAGCACCAAACACAGATTACGAACCCTCTGGAAATATCGAGTACTGAATCTGTCACAAGAAGTGTCGTGTCCTAAGGTCTGATGTACAAAAATATAAGCACGTCTATGCCATCATGATGACAACTCTAAATATCGATACCCGACTCCGCTGACGGACGTTGGCACCCGAATCTGACTAGGACCCTAAGTGTCGACTAACGGTCCTAGGATAACAATGCAATACACAAGAGGTAAATGATATAATATATATAGCAAACAGGAACTGTAATACGTCATGATAAGGTACACTTGCCTGGATACTGAGTGGTGGTATGACAAAGTCGCTTGTAGCGAGCTCGATAGATCTATAATGCTTAAAAAGGGGAAATATGCACATACGCCTCCGGATGCTGAAAATAATATCACTAACATTTCCAAAATATGATAAATAGCTAGGATTGACTACCCATAAGTCTAATTTGGACACCGGAACAAAAATAATAATTTTGGGTCAAAGCGGATCCACATGTAGACCGCTTTGCACCAAAAAGCGTGCTAGGAGTAAAGATCTTCCAATTAAGCAAACATAATGTCTACGAGTCCAGAATGACGATACGAACTCAACGGAATGTCCAAAATTGGATTCTGATGAGCCGGTCACAAAATTACCAGTTAAGTCGGACCGTGTGGCCCGTAAAACAGTGTGCTGGTCAACGTTCTTCGAATCGAACCAAACTTGGATCACAGGAACATTATAATGCTGTGAGTCCAAAGGCGCAATTTTTGTTTCAAAAAGGCAAGCACACACAAAGTAATTAAATTTTTTTTGGAAAGGACCGATACGGTGTTCTTCGACGAATACGGGTTGATTTCGTCGCGCACACCCGACCAAATCGAGTTCTGTCAAATCCCACACATACGCATATACTGTACACACATTTCAATATAAACAACACGCGTCGAGGTGGCCCGGTTTGTTGGGACGGACCCCGTATTGGTTATTTCTAAGTTTTCAAAAATAAGTTTTTCGTCATTTTCAAAACAGAATAATTAGAGATTAAAATTTAACTAATTAAAACTAATTATAGGGGAACAAACTTGGATATGTTGTCTAAAAGTCTATTCAAATAGATTTCTAAAATACTAAATATTTTGGGAGAAAATATGACACAAACATGGGGGTTTGGATTGATTTTTATGCGAATTTGAAAATAGTTTTTCGTCAAATTTTAATCAATTGTTCACACGATTTACGCAGTTAAAAAAATAGACTAATTGAAGGGGATTGTAGCGGCAATGAAACAAGTGGATTCAAAAACAGAGGAGAATTGAGAGAGAAAATGAACCTGGAACAGAGGGTCGCGGACACGCTACTGTGCAGCGGGGGTACGGTCGGCCGGCTGCTACGGCCGCTCCAACGGCGCTCGTCGGCGGAAGGTGGTGCTGGGGTGGTCGCCGGACATATTGGAGGGCGTGGGTATGGAGAAATCGAAAAAATTTAGGTTTAGGGTTCTGTTTCGAAAACATATATATATATATATATATATATATATATATATATATATATATATATATATATATAGACAGAGTGCGGGTGAGATAGGGGGAGCGGCGATCTGAATATATATATATATATATATATATATATATATATATATATATATATATATATATATATATATATATATATATATATCCTAAAAATTATCAAAAAAATAACAAAATGTACAATGCATAATATATCTAAATATACTATAATTTGGGATATGCAAGAATATAAATATAATTATTTAATTAAAAAAATAATGTTTAATTAATAAAAAAAGGAAATGTTTCCAATAAATAGAAAAAAATAGATAATACAAATATAAATATATATAAAAATCTCTAAAACTTCATAAATGAATTCTATAAAAGTTGCACATTCAAAAACATCAAAATATAAAATACGTATATTATGTACATTTAAAAATATTATCTAGGAATTAGAAGGACCATATAAAATAATTAACTAAACAAATAGTATTACTCATAAATAAGAAAACAAATTTAGGGGGTTTATATTCTACCCAACTTATAAAAAATTTATCCTCGAAATTAAAAATAAGTCTAAGTTAAGGGAATTAAGTAGGGGTGACTAGGTTAAGGAAAATGGAATATGAGAGATAGTAATCTACAGTAATATCGACATTAAACACGAGTGGAGGTTCCAATCAAAGGGTTGATTTCCAAAAGATAGCATGACTAGAGAAAGAATAAAGATCTACTCAATCGTATAGTTAGGATGATTAGCTACGGTAAAATCACGAGACTGCAATTGCGACATATGACAAGTAATCACAATATAAAAAGGTAGTGGTATGGTCAATGGCGAATTACAACTTCGGATTACTAAACAATTCTGGATTTTGAATGATCAACAGACTGAAGAAGTTGTACATCTACTCATACTAGTATAAGGTTCATCTATTCTGATTTTCTAAAATAACTCTGATTCAAAAAGAAATATGACTAACAAAACTCAAAGCTATAATCTATCGTATATCACCTTACGATTCATATATCTTAACTCCAACGAATTCACTCACTCTTGTGACCTATTTTCTTCAAGTGTCACTCCAAGAACATGATGTTAAACTACTCGAATTATAAACTACCAATGTCTCTAGTCCTTCATGATTCTTAGAAATTTCAACATAGTCTTTGACTCCTGGCCTTTCTCTATTTATAAGTTACTTCGTTTCCAAATATTTTTATTATCCATAAATCATAATTCACACTCTAGATATAATTTATCGATCTATTTAAGGATACCTACCTCTATTTTATTTCTGTTTTCCAATATTAAAAATGTATCTCCCTTCTTGTCTCATACCACTTCATGCGTGTTGGTTTCTGAAAGTCTTATAACATAATTGTAATCATGACCCTCATAATAATCTGTGGTACTACCAAACTTTATCGTCTTATCACAATCTTATGTAAGATATGCATTCCTCTCTTATATCTATATAGGCATTTCATTACATAACCTAGTTTTCTCGAGAATCGCTCCCCGTAATATTGTGCTAAAATATTGAGGATGATATTTACTAAGGTCCTTAACCAGAGCTGATACTAGAAAATTTAGCATATGATATAATTGTATCCCATTCCATTATAATGCAACATTATTTCTAATAGATTTCCTATCCACACCTTGCAACTCAATCCTAGGTACCATTTATCAATTTATTTAATGATACCTCACATTTGTTTTATTCTTATATTCCAATATAAATTTTTTTATCTCAACTCGTATCCCATGCTATTTCATTGCTTTTTTGGTTACCGGAAGTCTTTTAACATAATCTTAATCACGAGTCACAAAATAATCTATGGTACTACCAACTGTTACTGTGTTATCACAACATTGCATAATATATCCATCCCTATCATTCATCCTAGAAATTGTGTAATTTATTTCCTCGAACTAACCTTCTGAATCTTTCTTTGAGCTATGAACCTTAAGATTGAATTAACTGTCACTCAACTTGCTTAAGTCATGCACTATCCATAATCCTCGTTACGTCATTATAGATCATCTTTATCGTAATCCTCGACTCAATTTATCTTTTGACACTCTTCAATTTTTATCCTTAAAATCTTTCTTGCAAATTTTATCCTTGCTCATCTTCAATTATTTAATGTAAACATGTTACTGCTTTTATAACTCTTTGCTCTTCATAACAATTATGTTTTCTTAATTCAATATAGCTGCTCTAGTTACAATCTATTGGGATTCCTAGCTAACCGGTATCAATCAAAGGTTTATTATACTATAGGTATTAGTCTACTTAAGGCAAGACATCTAACTCTAATCTCAATTCCTTATTTATGACTACGCACTAGAGATAAAAAAATTACAACCAATCCTTAATCTCTACACTATACCCTTATAAGTTATACTCAGATCTTCTTAGCAGTATAATTAATAATCTAGCCTCTCTAGCTATAGTAAGCTATACAATACTTACAAGTACGTCTAACACTCCTATACCAACTTATTAGGTATAGGTCGAGGCTAAGTTAAGCAGATACTTAAATCTAATACTCCTTACATAATATTTACTATTGAAAAATCTTCAAATCATGGTTTTGTTTGGTCATTACAATACTAGTCTATCCTCTGATTGAACGTCTATATAGTTCTAGGCGCATCAGAACCGGAGAGAAGATCCATTGAGGTTAAAATCCAAGAGATTGCAGTCCCGACAACAACACGATTGCAAGAGCCATCCGTTGTTCGAACTCCTAAGGGAAAACCACAGTCAAGAAAGAGTAGAGCAAAAAAGAAGGAGGAGGAGTCAACTAAAAGAGATCCATCCTTATTTGAACATATCGAACGTAGTTTGGAGGCAAAGTCCGTAATGGATCGAGGGGTATTTCCGCAGAAAAAGAGTAAGCTAACTATTCGAAGGGGGAAGAAACAGAAAACGATAGATGCAGTCACGGCGGAGGGTTTTGATAACTTTTCTGATTCTTATAGTCTATACATTAAAAATTTCCTACCTGAGATACAGAATTTCATTTGGTCTATTGTTGATGTTCCTAAGGATGGCTATTGTGGATACCATGCACTAGCAAGACAACTAGGCTATTCAGTTGAAGCAGGATGGAGACAGGTTAGGGAAGAGCTGTACGAGGAGTTGGAGTCGCGACTAGCCTTCTATAGCCAGATACTTGGCGAAGAAATTATTGGAGATTTGTTGGCAGGCATACCTTGTACGGAAACAATTACCGGACCAGACCATTACATGGATGTCCCGCCTGCTGCTTACGTATTCTCTAATAGGTATAAGTTACCTATTATAATTATCTCACAAGGTATTAACAATACTTTCTTTCCAATGTGTGCCCCCCCGGCCGAACACCGAGTATCCAATCTATGTTGCATAGGGCTTGTCGGTCAATACTTCGTCATCCCAAGGTTGATCGCTCATTCTCCTATTCCGCCACCTTCTACGCTTTGGTATAAACACGCACCTGAGGAAGCAATCGCATGGACGACACCCTACAAGGATGTAATGGCTGCCTATAAGAAGATAATGAAGATGGAGGATCCAAAAATCATGCCGGACTACTAATTTGATATTCTAATCGATTGATACTGTATATTGAAATATATTTTGTGTTGATCCATGTATGTTTAACTGTATATTGAACTATATGTTGTATGTTGTGTGTATGTTGTGTAATGAAAGGAGTTATCTAATTGATACTAATAGATTTTGACTGTATATTGTGCATTGCTAGTAATAACTTAGGACTGTCAATATGTAAAACTGCCAGGATATTAGGACTGTCACAATTTTGACAGTCCTAGTATATACTAGGACTGTCAAAATTGTGACAGTCCTAAAGTTTACCCACTGTCTTGTATGCACGGTTATATGTAACTTTAGGACTGTCACAATTTTGACAGTCCTAGTATATAGTAGGACTGTCAAATTGTGACAGTCCTAAAGTTTACCCACTGTCTTATATGCACGGTTATATGTAACTTTAGGACTGTCACAATTTTGACAGTCCTAGTATATACTAGGACTGTCAAAATTGTGACAGTCCTAAAGTTTACCCACTGTCTTATATGCACAGTTATATGTAACTTTAGGACTGTCACAATTTTGACAGTCCTAAAGTTTACCCACTGTCTTATATGTAAAATTAACTCCACTGTCTTCACATTGGACAACTATATGCAGCTCAAATTGATAGTTTAAACTTTTATACAACTCAAATTCACTCAAAGTGTCAATACTAGCAAATTCATTGGAAGTGTCAATAGTAGCAAATTCATTCAAAGTTATACAACTCAAAATCATAGTTTAAACTTTTACAATTCTCAAAAGTCATATTCATTCAAACTTTTATAACTCAAAATGATAGTTTAAACTTCATGTCGCCTCTTTGTACGTTGCTCTCTATTTTCCAAGAAAGGAAAATCTTCAACGTTGTCGATTTGTTGGAGTTCGTCATTGATTGTCATATAATTCGAACCCTGGCAACTGACGAGGCTTCTTCCCAACTTCTTCACTTTCCTTGCATATTCATGAGAATTAAAAAAATTTGTTAGAAACAGTTACAAATATCAAACTTAAAGTCTACAAGTTGGCTCACCATCTTGACCAGTGCAGTATACAAGACCGATTTGGCAGGAAGATCTGACGGTACACGCACAATATCCCCTCCGCGTTGGAACAGTGCGCGAAATAGTGATGCCTGATTCAATAGTACGCGAAACAGTGCGTTCCTTACGCATCGACGCAGTAGGGCGTCTTCTCATGATATCTTCATCCACAATGTCCTTCCGAGGGGCATGACTATAAGACAAAAAAATAATTTCTATTTTAACATCATAATTTAATTTAACATTCAGGACTGTAGAAATTTCTACAGTCCTGTAAGTATATAGGACTGCAGAATGTTCAACAGTCCTAATTTTTTAGGACTGTAGAAATGCCTACAGTCCTATATAAATTTAGGACTGTAGACAATTCAACAGTCCTTAATATAAATAGGACTGTCGATTTTTCTACAGTCCTAAATCTATATAGGACTGTAGGAAAATCTACCCGCTGAACACGGTAAGGGATAACATCTACTGACAGGATCCATGTAGTACCAGTCTATGAAACCACTTTGTCGGAATCAAGTATACAGTTCTAGGATATGAGATATATATACTATTATAAAATAAAAACTAACAAGGAAATATACTCGCTTGAGGTCCTGAGCAAGATGTGTCTCTCTTCCCAAACGGGTGTCACACAGACCTGTATATGGTATATTGATTCAATACAAGGTTTTAGAATAAAAATAAGTTAAACTAGTTCAATTCTAGGTCATAAAGTTACTTCTAAGTCAAAACAGTCATAATAGGTTAACTCTAGGTCAAACTAGCTATTTCTAGGTTGTATGAGTCCAACTCTAGGATATTGGGTCCATACACTATGTAACTAGGTCATACTACGTCTAAACTACATTCTAAACTACATTCAGGACTTGTATGCCCTCATTTGAAGAATGGAAAGAAAATCACTCCAATTTTTCAAAATGCAATAGAATTTTTTAAAAATTTTGGACAATTTTGCAAATGCAATAGAACAAGGAGAATGATGATTTGTACTTTGATTCTTTCGAGACTTTGGGAGCCATCGACAAGGAGGAGGAGGACAGAGTCTCGGAGAACGGCCGGCGGGGGGGGGGGGGGGGGGGAGAGAGCTCCTGTGGGGTGGGGAGTGTTTGAGAGTGTTTGGGAGAAAGGTTTTAAAGTGGGCTAGTATGAGTAAACTAATGGGCTAGTGTGAGTAAACTTTGCTCATTAATGGACTAGTCCCAATCCTGGACTTGCCCCAAGTAAAAGTAGTAGTGCCCTTATAATTTGCCTTTAGAAAAGAAAACTTACACGCATAGAAGAGCTATAAAGTAGAATAGATTATAGCCAAATCCCATATCTACCATTCCTCGTACAAATAAAATAATATTCAGTATTCCCATTCTGCTCCTGCTAGTTCCCGATGGCCGGAAAAACCATGCGCGCCGTTCAGTACCATGGCTACGGCGGTGGCGCCGGCGGGCTCAAGGTCAGCTATATCTTCTTCTTCTTCTTCTCTTCCCAGAATGACCCCGATGTCTCTTCCCGAAATACGCCCCTTTCACCAAAATTTTCTACTGCTAATCTTTGCCGAACACACTTCATTAATACCGACTGTTACTGTTTGAATTTGACTTCGTTAGTTCTTGAACAAGAAATTTGTTTGGCCAGGTGAATTACTGAATTTTTGGACCAATTTATAAACTCGGAAATTTTATTTTGAGTTAGTAAGTTTGGTAACAGTGCTAGAGTAAGTTACCAGAACCGCTTAATTCTTCTATAGCATATCTACCTAATTCCTTGTTAACTTAGCTTAGAGCATATAGTAAACAACTTCAAGCAAGCTGCTGCTTGTTGGACTTCCATGATCTAGGGATCATCCTCAGCCATGTGATAGATCACATTGCTCTTTACTAGTCTAGATCATTACCTTACATTGCATCAAAACAATCTAACTCTACACAGTCATATACGACATATCTCTACTCTTTATAAAGAGGCTTCAAAACGGCTAGCCGTCTAAGCCGTATGTATATCTTCACGTAATTAAAATTTTAAAAAATAAATAAATTCTAACTAATTGTTTAACTATATAATATTATCTAACTACAACCAAACACATCTAACTCATCTTCCATAATATAATGAGGCTTCAAAACGGCTTCAAAGTGAGCTGTCTAAGTCGTATGTATATCATCAATAAATTATTTTAAAAAAATATTACGTAAAATCTGTATGTATATCATCAATAAATTATTTAAAAAAATTAATATTACGTAAAAAAATTATTGAAAAATTTAAATTTGTTATAAATAATGCTACAAGGATTCGAATTCAGCCAACCAGAAAAAATACCTCATACCTTAACCGTATGAATTAGAAGAGATATTTGTTTATAATTCGATAATATTACATAGCTAACCGTTTTCAAAACTTTTTATGAAAAGTAGAAATATATCCATAACTAATTATAATTAATATATAATCAAATACATAACAAATTCTAATTAAAATATAAAATATATATATAATAAATCTTAATTTAAATATATTTAAATATTTATATAATTTTATATTAATATCAGAAGAAAAAATATTTTACGCATGTGAACTTACTAGTGTGGTTAAGGTGAGAGGTATTTTCCTTGATTGTGTGGGGTCAAATCTACGGGGCAACTATTTATAACAAATTCTAATTTAAATTTTTTTGCATCAAATTTTTTTACGTGCTTGCAATTCACGTGGACGTTACTAGTTTAATTAATATAGATCACATGCGTGCTTATCTCAGAAATAGAATCATATTCTACTTGAGTTATTCGGTATACCTTACCCGATGCTTGAACCACACATACATCCAGTCGATCTGATCACGGTATACACAATGAGTTTGATGACCATTGTAATTCAGTCTTGGCACGGACACTTTGCTCCCACTGAACCCTAGAAACACCAATAACACTTGCTTGTACAGAAAGAACCCTGAAGTCTCCTCGAATAATGTAACCATGTTGTTCAACTGGTTCTGTCACACAGAACAAGCTGGATAACTGTCCGGTTTAGTGGTTTGGTTAACCGAGAAGATGAGGCTAGAGTTTTATGAGAACTTGCATGAAGTTCTATAGTGAGTTTGTTGAACCTTGTCCCTGAAGGCCAAGAGTAAATTAGTTATTGTTAGGCCTCCAATCATAATAGGATTTAACCCTAATCAAATCTATCTATGGATATCCCAATTTCTGGTGATGTCGATCAAATATATGATTAATAGCAATATAATTATAGTTAAACTTCTACTGACCAATGCCAGCACAATTCGGACCTAGTCAATTAACCACAAACCAAAATCCAATTTGGTTTGTACAAAGTATACAATGCTCTAACATAGTCGACCAACACTATATATGTGATCCATTAGGGTCGACACCATGATGACCGTATTGGATCGAAACAATCCCGGTCCACCTGGTTTAACCGTATCTGTATCTGACTGGTTATCTGCCTGGGTGACCACTTCCAGGGCAACTTCTGGATCTCAAGTTGCTAGCCAAGATTGACACCCAACAGTGTCATGATTGCATATGGTGTGATGATGAGCAACATCCTTTAAGAACCTGCCTATGCTCAATTACCATCTAATTTAATCTTTTATTCATACAATGTTCCAACTACACATATACAATCTATAGAGTTGGTCAACTCTAAATTGTCATTTATCTCTATGACATATTACCTCAAAGAGTGAAGGAATGACAATCCAAACTCTAAATATCAAGTAACGTTGAAAAAGCCTTATACAATTTAATTAATAATCAACATGTCTATCACACTAAGGGTTATTTATACAGTTAGAAGCATCATTTACAACTGGCTATTGGGACATAGCTGTCACTCCCCGTTCCCGATATACGTATTTGGAACATATTAGTTTTTCTGCTTATATTAATTGTTGCTTGCATGGTAGTTAGGTTGCATGTCATGAAGACTAGACCCATTCTTTGGTTCAATTAGACTCATGGTTTAATTGTTGGGTTGGTTTGGGCATGAGTGAACCCATGGTCTAAACCTCAACCCTAACTATATAAGTTAACTTCTTTCTCTCTCTTCCCTCGTTCTCTCATTTTTTCCCTTTCTTCATTTAGGCAAGTACACCTTGCACTACATGGAGAAACCTTTTAATTTTTGATTCTTGTTTTTTCTTTGCATTTTATTAGTCTATTATGTGCTCATGATGATTCTAAACACTTTTAGTACTTGCAGTTTTCGGTTTTAATTGGTGGATTTAAGTAGATCTACATTTGAAATTTAGGATTTTCATGGGTTCCAAAAGATTTCCTTGGTTTTGATATATTAGAATATGGTATTTTAGAAAACCAGTCTTTGTGGGTGATTGAGCATTCCATTTCAGGCGTTTTGGCTTTTGGTTCACTTGATTTGGAGTTAAAATGAAGTTTTTATGATGAAAATATTATTTTGGTTTTTGGAGCTTTCTGCCATGGCTGACCTTATTGTCTGGAGAAGACGAAGTTCTCATGCGGCCAGCGAACTATGCGGCAGAGAGTGCTATGCGGCCTGAGAGGGTTATGCGGCTTGAACTCTTGCCGAATAATGATAGCATGCGACCATCTTGTTGGAGCGCATGACTGCTTATTCACACAAGTGTCCTTGAACTCCTTGTGCTTTCAGTCGCTGAACGAATGAGAAATCCGCTAAGTCCAAAAGGCATCTATGCGGTCTGATTCACTTGTGGGAAACAAAACATGTGACTATTTTTTCTTGGACGCATGACTTTAAATTCTTGGCACATAATTCTATGATCTTGTCTTTTTTTGATGTTGTCTTTTCTCTCTGTCACACTTTATTGCAATGTCACATCAGTCACTTCAATCACTTTATTGTCACTTCATTGACACTTCATATTTATGTCCGTCACTCAATACTTGTCCCAAGGAGTGGACTTTGCCCTATTCCATATGCGGCCGAGACTCCCCATGCGGCACTGAGCTCATGCGGCCTGACCCATACGACATTGACTCTATGCGTCTATGATCCTCATGCGTCCTATGTGCACGTTTTATTGATCTTCTTGGTTTCAATGCTTTATGGAATTTTGTGATTCCATGTGTGATTCTAATGATTGCTAATGTATGTAAGCTGCATGACCATGTGTTAGACCTAATTAGGTGCTAGAACCCATGTGATTTACGAATGATTGGTAACTTGACTCGACTATTAGTATCCGTGTTGATACACTTACTACGTGCTATGTGTTCCTACCTGCTAAGTGTTTCTACGTGATTATGTTATATGTTTCACACCGAGGTGTGCCTACGTGCTAAGCGACATGTAATTTAATCAAATTCCTCCAGCATGGACATGGTAGTTGGTCAATAACCAAGCATGACTAGGATTTGTTGAATGTTGCATCACGCTCAGATGAATCCAAATTGAACTACTAAGTGACAAAGTGGATTCGTATCTAGCGTGTCCGTACTACGATACGACATATAAGGGGAGTAATATGTGACTACGCCATGTGATTCCAACTAACCGTAGGGTTAACTAGGCAACTAAAACATGTAGAACATTGGGAGGAACGAAATCCTGAGATCGTGCTTAACTAGCCACCCTCAATCATTATATGGGGAGTGAAGGTTGGCCCCCATGGATATTGTTTAAATCCTCATTAGTGGATGATAATACTTGACTATTATATTATACTATGTGTTCTATGCGATCTTAGCACGGTGGCCTTACGAGGGACCGGTGTATACTACTATGTGCTATGTGGCGATTCATGGCTCGGCTAGTCCTGTAGAACATGGTTCGATCTGAGGATTCCTATTATATGCATAATATCTCCGGGATAACCCAGACTCCACACAGTAAGCCGTACAAGTGATTGGCCGATTTTGTAACTGAGCTTGATTGTGATTGTACCTTCTGTTAAATAGTTTAGGGACGTGGGCTATTATGGTGCGATGGTCTAACCCTTGTCCTTGTTTGGTTGTAGGATTAGATTGTTGTATCACGGTAGGCTATGAACCGAAACTACGAGACAAAATTATATATATATATATATATATATATATATATATATTTCATATCCTGGTTTATTTCTCCATTCGTACTTCCTTTGTGGTACTTGCTATTTGGGGTCTAATCCCACTGGTTTTGCATGGCCAAGTTTAGTGCCAGCACCCGAGGATCAAGCGTACTTTCCCCTGAACCATGGCACGCACCAGACGGATGGTCGTTGAAGGGAACGAGTGGGTTTCTTCTTTCCTGCTCGTTATTGCACATTTTACTCATTTTGGACGTTTAGCCACCGGCACTTGTTAGCCGTAAATCTGGACATTTAGTTTTCTTACATGATTGTAATTAATCAGATTGCAGCTGATCATGGTCATGTACTTTTGATACTCTGCCAGCTTTCTTATTTTTGCACAGCTTGTTTCCAGAATATTGTGACAGGACGTTTGTGACGTCTTACTTCCTTGTCATATATGTTCTATGTTTATTGTTCTTACTTGACTGATTGAGACAATAGATGTGCTGTGTGATCCTAAGTGACTTACTTGTAGTATGCATCCCCTTGTCTAGTTACAGCCGTGACCGCCGTACGACGTTCTTTATCTTGTACGGGAGAGCTGGCCATGCCCATCTCCGTATTCCGGTACTGGGACGTGACAATAGCCCTATCACTGGTATGAAAAAAATAAATACTACTTAAATAAAACACATATTTTTTCAAAAACTCTTTCAGACTCTAGAGCCAGAAGTCTGATTGTAAACACCCTGATTTTTCAGAATAATTTTAATATAATTTTCCCAATTTTACGGTATTTTTCTGGAAGACGAACCAAGGTAATTGGGAGTTAAAGATTTTTAAATGCTGTTAATTGGTGTTAAAATATTATGGAAATAATATTTTATGGTGTAAAATTAAAAACTGGACTTAGGGTAATTTTTCTGGAATTTATTGGGCCCCGGACCTAATATAAAATACCAAAAAAAACTAATTATTTAATTATTTATCTATTATTATTTAATTAGGTATTTATAAACCCAAACCGCGGCCCAGCCAATCGGGCCCAAACCCAAGCATCCGTGGCTAGCGGGTCGGGTCGGGTCGGCCAGACCCGGACCCAGCCGCCCGACCCGCACGACCCTTCTCCACCCCGCGACTGGCCCGCGTCCCACGCCGACCGCTCCGGCCACGACGCCGGCGACCCCCGCGGCCCTCGCGCCACGACCCCCTCGCCTCCGCCATTCCCGGCCTCGACCCCCCGCAGCTCCTCCTATTTAAACCTCCCCTCCGGTCCTCCTCCTTCATCTCCCCCCCCAAATCGAGCCCAGCCGTCGGAACCCTAACTCCAGTCGACCGCCCCTCCGCGCAGCCGACCTTGCCCCGCACCCTCTCCCTCTCCCACCACCCTCGCCGCCGGCCTCCTGCCCTCCTCCCCAGGAGCCCAGCCGACCCTTCCCTCCCTGTCGGAGCCGCCCCCCGCGCCCACTCTCCGCTGCCTAAGGCCCCGCCGAGCCGACCCTCCCCAGGCGGAGCCGACACCGACCGACTGAGCGTCCCCGACCCCGGCTGTTCAGCCTCCCCTCCGGTCGGCCACGGCGCGGCCATCCTCTCCAGCCGGTTCATCAGAACCCTAGCCGGACACGGACACAGTCAGGACACGGCCCTTCGTGTCGACGCAGACACGAGTAAACGTCATTTTGGAGCCCTGTTCAGGTACTCGTAACTTTCTGCTCGTAACCCCGTTTTCAATTCCGTCAATTGCAACGCGTAGCCTGCATGACCCCCTCGGTGCCCGTGCAAACCGCTCGGTGCATTGCGTCCTGTGGTGATCGCGAACCGCGATCCAAAAATAGGAAAAACAACGTCCTGTTTCACCCCGGAACTGAGTACGCCCCGCCAAACGGGACGACTTGGTCGCGCGCGGTCTTCACAGATACGTGCGCGTCGTTGATACGGACGTGTGGGATTTCGCGGAAGTCAATTCGGATGTGCGTGCACACCGGAATCAACGCGTATCCGCGGACACCGTCCCGTATCCGCCCTTCCTGGAACACGTCAAAACTTTGTGTACACACGTCGGATCGAAACGAAACTTGCGCCATCGGACTCGTAGCAATACGCTGGTCCTGTGACCCAAGTTTGGTTCGAATCCGAGAACGTTGACGAAATCGCGTGTCGTGGGCCCCGTAGGCCCCACTCGACGGGCGATTTTGTGACCGACTCATCGGAATCCAATTCTGGAAGTTTCGTTGAGTTCGTATCAGCGTTCCTGACTTGTTGACACTAAGTTGGACGAATTTGGAGACTTTGACCCTGACATGTTTTTCGGTGCAAAGCGGGCCCACACGCGGACCCCGTTTTGACCCGAAATTGTCATTTTTGCCCCTGTGTCCAAATTGGACTCAAGGACAGGCATTTCTAGCTATTTGATATCTTCTGAGCATGATGGTAATGGTTATTTCAGCATCCGGAGGCATATCTGGAAATTTCCCGAGGACAGAACCGTAGTTGGAATCCAAACATCAGGCAAATACCTGCACTTCAAGTTTATTCTTTATATTATGATAATTAGTTCCTTGCTCTACTAGCACCATTGGATGATTACACTTAGTGTTAGAATTTGGATTTCATGTCTCGATTTTCGTGTCGGGAGGGAGGATACTAGGAGGCATGTGGTCTACCCTTTCCACCATGTCATGACTGCTAGCTGTTGAGTACGCGACTGTACCATCAGCCTTATACTCGATTGTTCCTGACTGCTAGCCGTCTATGACGTGCCTTATTAGCCTTATAACCCCCTACATGCCAACTATGTATTCTAAATACACAATTTCACACACATAGTTTCTTTGTCTTGTTGCAGTTCCATTTTTTTCGTCTCATTATCTTCCTGTTTTACTCATATCCCTGATTTATAGCAATTAACCCTTAGTTAATTTTACTACTTATTATGTATAATTTTTATCGTGATACTTAGTCAGTTTTTACTACTTGTCATAATTATTTAGTTTAAGCTTTGTTGTGTATTGGTACTTTGCTCCTTTCCTGACTGGATCCGTTGACATTTAGGCGATGATGAGGACTATGCCCCCACCTTTTATGGCCCATATGACGTAGCAGATGATACTATTGAGGAGCCGGTTCCTAATCAGGAGACTATTTTTGAGGAGTAGTTAGCCAGTTAGCTAGTATTTTCTTTCAGCATAGTACTCGGGTTTGTCCTCGATTTATCTTCTGGTTCTGTATTAAACTGTGGATTTGGATGTCACAAAATTTGTCTTATGAAATCTTAGCATTCCTATTTCCTGTTATTATCCTTGCCTATTTATTCTTGTGAATGAGCTAGATTTTAAATTACCTGTGAATATGATCTAGACAACGTACTACCGCCGACACTGCGGCGTAGGCTGGACGTACTCGCGAACCGGTGCCTGAATTATCTGGGTGCGGGTCGTGACACGTTTTTATGGTGGCCCATGCAGGTCCTAAAATCCTTAAATAGTGTAATATCCTAGGACAGAGTATGAAATAAGATTGAGGATTTTAGGAAAAGCTCATTCATAGAATAGGATCTTTTTCTTGACATCATTCCTAGTAAATTTTCCTATCATCCTTGATTTCCAAGTAATCTATTCTAATCCCACTATCCCTTAACCTTTCAGAATGGTTCAGACAAGGAATACCGTAGGAGGCACATCCGAACCCGTCGAACAGACTGTGCCTGAAACCCTTGCGCTCCCTCCGCCTCCAACTACTCCGACAGTTACTATGGATGGAGCGCAGCTACTCGGAGTATTCCAGGGACTTATAGAATCCCAGAGGGAACAGACTGCCCTGCTACGAACTAGCCTTTCAGATGCTCTTCGATCCCAGGAGGCACCACAAAAGAGGCCAGGAAATGCCAAGGACTTCAAGAACCTTGGACCCATGGAATTCTATGGGACTGAAGGTATTCTCTATGCCGATGAATGGATAGAGAATGTGGAGCGACTCCTGAAAACTGCTCGGGTCCCTGATGATTTTAAGGTGGAATCTGCAAGCCTGCAACTATTCGAGATAGCTCGGACTTGGTTTAGAGATGAACCTCAGTTATCTGCTCCTGAGCTCACTTGGGAGGATTTCAAGAGGCTATTCAAGAAGTTCTATCCCGAAGTGGCTCGAGAAGCTCTCGAAAGTCAATTCGAGAGGCTGGAACAAGGTAATCTTTCTGTTGATGAGTACACTGCTGAATTTAGCAGACTGAGCCACTTTGCAGAATATATGGTTCGTACCCCTGAAGATAGAGCCCGTAGATTTAAGAAGGGGTTGTCTCCTGATATTCGCCTTGCTGTCACCACTAGCCGAGCTCGTACATACGAAGAAATCTTGAGCGTGGCACATGGTGTTGAAAGAGACATGGGACCTAGACTAAAGCGGGAAAAAGATGCTGGAAGTATGGGACCCCACAAACGCCCATTCCAACCACAACTACAGCAGAGGGCCCCGCAACAAACCCAGCGTCCTCTCCCTCGAGCCACAGCACCCCAACACCAAACTCAAGGACAGAACCAACAACCTCCCACTTGTGGCTATTGTAAAAAACAAGGTCACACTTGGCAAGTTTGTAGAAAGAGGCTAGGTGCCTGTCTATATTGTGGATCAGCAGCACATCAAATGAAGGACTGTCCTGCTGCTCAAGGACGCACAGCTGCACAAAAAGTTCCAGTTCAGGCCAGGCCCCCCGCAGCGCAGCAGAGAGGACCCCCACTCCCAACTCAACAACAACGCTTTGCTCAGCACCAACATCAGCAACAGAGGGGTGCACCTCAACAAGGCCGTGCTTTTACAATGACTCTAGAGTACAATGACTCTAGAGAAAGCTGAAGCCACAGTAGATGTGATAACAGGTTCTGTACTTATAAATTCAGTACCAGCCATTACTTTATTTGATTCTGGAGCGTCATATTCATTCATGTCCGTAGATTTTCTTATGAAGCATAGCTTAGTCACAGAACCTCTTAGGAATTGTTATAAGATCATTACCTGTGGAGGAATTATCCCGGTTAGTGATGCATGTAACAATTGTCCTATTACACTATGTGGGAGAGAATTATATGCTAGGCTACTCGTAATGCCAATTCCCAGTTTCGACATTATTCTGGGTATGGATTGGTTGAGTCAGCATCATGCCACTATAGATTGTCACAGGGGTAGCGTAATCTTTAGGTCCCCTGATAAGCCAGAATTTGAATTCACTAGAGGTTCTAGAGAATTGGGTGGTAACCAAATTTGTGGAGTCCTAGTACCAGAAGAATTGCCACTACCTATCATTTCTGAATATCTTGATGTCTTCCCTGAGGATCTCCCAGGATTACCCCCAGACCGAGAAGTTGAATTCTCTATT
Source organism: Iris macrosiphon (assembly GCA_036927795.1). NCBI lineage: Eukaryota > Viridiplantae > Streptophyta > Magnoliopsida > Asparagales > Iridaceae > Iris > Iris macrosiphon. The sequence goes on along the minus strand of JAYESA010000007.1, from coordinate 177,070,246 downwards.
GACTTAGTGCCAGGAGCAGCGCCAGTATCTCAAAACCCATATAGAATCAACAAGAAAGAGATAGTAGAATTAAATGAGCAGATAAAAGAGTTAGAAGACAAATGCTTCATTAGGTCTAGTGTTTCACTCTGGGGAGCTCCAGTATTATTTGTGCCAAAGAAGGATGGAACATCTCGAATGTGTATTGATTATAGGGCTTTGAATGCTTTAACAATCAAGAATAAGTATCCCCTACCAAGGATAGATGATTTATTTGATCAATTAAGTGGAGCTCGGGTATTTTCGAAGATTGACTTGAGGTCTGGTTACCATCAAGTAAGGGTGAGGAAGGAAGACATCCCTAAAACTGCTTTCAATACCCGGAACGGACACTACGAATTCTTAGTGATGCCGTTCGGGTTAACTAATGCTCCAGCAGTATTTATGAATTTAATGAACAGAGTCTTCCAACAATATTTAGACAAATTTGTAGTGGTTTTTATTGATGATATTTTTATTTATTCCAAGACTCCAGAAGAACATGAAGAGCACTTGAGGCTAGTATTGGAGACATTAAGGAAGGAAAAACTTTATGGAAAACTATCTAAATGTGCATTCTTCCTAGACAAAGTAGAATTTTTGGGACATGTTGTAACTGGAGATGGCATAGCAGTAGATCCTAAGAAGGTAGCAGCAGTAGAATCATGGCCCACTCCAGACTCTGTAGCAGAAATTAGAAGTTTCCTGGGACTAGCTGGCTATTATCGAAAGTTTGTGAAGGACTTTGCTAGAATTGCTGAACCAATGACGAAATTAACAAGGAAGAATGAAGAATTTATATGGACTGATGAATGTCAACATGCTTTTGAAGAATTAAAAAAAAGGCTGACTACTGCCCCTATTCTGATCTTACCATCTGGAACCGGAGGATTCGCTATATATAGTGATGCTTCTGGAAAAGGTCTAGGTTGTGTATTGGAGCAGAACAAAAAAGTAATAGCATATGCTTCTAGACAGCTTCGACCTCATGAAAAGAAGTATCCAACTCATGACTTAGAATTAGCAGCTGTTATCTTTGCTCTTAAGCTATGGAAGCACTATCTTTATGGAGAAAGGGTAGAAATCTTTACAGATCACAAAAGTTTAAAATATATCTTTACTCAAAAAGAGCTGAACATGAGGCAAAGAAGGTGGCTGGAGTTAATGAAAGATTTTGACATCACCCTTCAATATCATCCGGGGAAGGCCAACGTAGTTGCTGATGCTCTAAGCAGATATCCTATGGCAATGTACTTGACGATGGACCGACACTTGCTCGAGGACTTGGAAAGTTTGGGTATTGAGGTAATTATTCCAGGAATAGAAGGTCAAATGATGAATTTGAAGATCCAATCTACCTTAATGGATAAGATTAAGGAGACTCAGTTTCAAGACGAAGGCCTACGAAGCATTCGAGGCCAAGTACAAGCTGGATTATTGGAGGAATTCAAAATTCATGAAGATGGATCACTAAGACATGGAGATAGATTATGTGTACCTCAAGGAGATATAAGAGAAGAAATTATGCAAGAGGCACACAGATCACAATACTCTATACATCCAGGAGCCAACAAAATGTACAAAGACCTAAGGATGCATGTTTGGTGGTATGGCATGAAAAGAGAAGTAGCCAAGTTCGTATCTCGTTGCTTAGTGTGCCAACAAGTCAAGGCTGAAAGACAAAGACCTGGGGGATTGCTTCAACCACTACCCATTCCGGAGTGGAAGTGGGAACATATTACTATGGATTTTGTTTCTGGGCTTCCAAGGACACCTAGTGGGAGGGATGCAATTTGGGTGATAGTGGATAGGCTGACCAAGTCTGCACATTTTTTACCCTTCAAAGTAGGGCTACCTACGGAAAAGTTGGCAGATTTATATATTCGACAGATTGTTAAATTGCATGGAGTTCCAGTAAGTATTGTCTCCGACCGAGATTCAATATTTACCTCTCACTTCTGGAGGAGCTTACAAGCTAGCTTAGGGACTCAACTCAAATTCAGCACAGCTTATCATCCCCAAACCGATAGACAATCTGAACGTACAATTCAGACACTTGAAGATATGCTCCGTACATGTGTTCTGAATTTTGGAGGATCGTGGGAAGATTATCTATATCTTGTGGAGTTCTCTTATAATAACAGTTACCAAGCAAGTATTGAAATGACTCCATTTGAGGCTTTATATGGACGAAGATGTCGTACCCCACTATCATGGGACGATGTAGGAGAGAGAGCTTTACTGGGACCAGAGATGGTGGTCGATTCAACCGAGAAGGTGAAACAAATAAGGGAAAGACTTCGGGTGGCTCAAGACAGGCAACGACATTGGGCAAATAGCCATCGAAGACCATTGTAATTTGAGGTAATCAATTTATGAAATTCAAGTTAATTTAACACTATGATTATGGAACTAAGACTTGATTATGACTTTATTAAAGGTTGGAGAATTAGTATTCTTGAAGATTTCTCCGACATATGGCACCATTAGGTTCGGAAGGAGCGGAAAACTCAGTCCAAGATTTATTGGACCGTTTGGCATACAGGAGAGAATCGGAGAAGTGGCATACCGTCTGGCATTGCCACCCTCTCTAGATGGGGTCCATAACGTATTCCACGTGTTGCAACTGAGAAAATACGTGTAATCCAAGTCATATTTTGGATCATTCAGAGCTCGAAGTGGGCCCAAGCTTGACTTACCAAGAGCAACCTGTGGGGATACTGGACCGAACGAAGAAAGTTCTAAGGAATCAAGTTATTCCCCTTGTTCGTATAGCTTGGAGGCATCATTCTCCCGGCGAATCCACCTGGGAGCGAGAAGACGAGATTAGGGAGCGCTACCCCTATCTTTTTGAACCTTGAGGTATATTTTAACTCTCGACCTTTCTTTTCGTGCCATTGTTATTTTTAAATTTCGAGGACGAAATTTTATAAGTTGGGTAGATTGTAAACACCCTGATTTTTCAGAATAATTTTAATATAATTTTCCCAATTTTACGGTATTTTTCTGGAAGACGAACCAAGGTAATTGGGAGTTAAAGATTTTTAAATGCTGTTAATTGGTGTTAAAATATTATAGAAATAATATTTTATGGTGTAAAATTAAAAACTGGACTTAGGATAATTTTTCTGGAATTTATTGGGCCCCGGACCTAATATAAAACACCAAAAAAAACTAATTATTTAATTATTTATCTATTATTATTTAATTAGGTATTTATAAACCCAAACCGCGGCCCAGCCAATCGGGCCCAAACCCAAGCACCCGAGGCTAGCGGGTCGGGTCGGGTCGGCCAGACCCGGACCCAGCCGCCCGACCCGCACGACCCTTCTCCACCCCGCGACTGGCCCGCGTCCCACGCCGACCGCTCCGGCCACGACGCCGGCGACCCCCGCGGCCCTCGCGCCACGACCCCCTCGCCTCCGCCATTCCCGGCCTCGACCCCCCGCAGCTCCTCCTATTTAAACCTCCCCTCCGGTCCTCCTCCTTCATCTCCCCCCCCAAATCGAGCCCAGCCGCCGGAACCCTAACTCCGGTCGACCGCCCCTCCGCGCAGCCGACCTTGCCCCGCACCCTCTCCCTCTCCCACCACCCTCGCCGCCGGCCTCCTGCCCTCCTCCCCAGGAGCCCAGCCGACCCTTCCCTCCCGGTCGGAGCCGCCCCCGCGCCCACTCTCCGCTGCCTAAGGCCCCGCCGAGCCGACCCTCCCCAGGCGGAGCCGACACCGACCGACTGAGCGTCCCCGACCCCGGCTGTTCAGCCTCCCCTCCGGCCGGCCACGGCGCGGCCATCCTCTCCAGCCGGTTCATCAGAACCCTAGCCGGACACGGACACGGTCAGGACACGGCCCTTCGTGTCGACGCGGACACGAGTAAACGTCATTTTGGAGCCCTGTTCAGGTACTCGTAACTTTCTGCTCGTAACCCCGTTTTTAATTCCGTCAATTGCAACGCGTAGCCTGCATGACCCCCTCGGTGCCCGTGCAAACCGCTCGGTGCATCGCGTCCTGTGGTGATCGCGAACCACGATCCAAAAATAGGAAAAACGTCCTGTTTCACCCCGGAACTGAGTACGCCCCGCCAAACGGGACGACTTGGTCGCGCGCGGTCTTCACAGATACGTGCGCGTCGTTGATACGGACGTGTGAGATTTCGCGGAAGTCAATTCGGATGTGCGTGCACACCGGAATCAACGCGTATCCGCGGACACCGTCCCGTATCCGCCCTTCCTGGAACACGTCATAACTTTGTGTACACACGTCGGATCGAAACGAAACTTGCGCCATCGGACTCGTAGCAATACGCTGGTCCTGTGACCCAAGTTTGGTTCGAATCCGAGAACGTTGACGAAATCGCGTGTCGTGGGCCCCGTAGGTCCCACTCGACGGGCGATTTTGTGACCGACTCATCGGAATCCAATTCTGGAAGTTTCGTTGAGTTCGTATCAGCGTTCCTGACTTGTTGACACTAAGTTGGACGAATTTGGAGACCTTGACCCTGACATGTTTTTCGGTGCAAAGCGGGCCCACACGCGGACCCCGTTTTGACCCGAAATTGTCATTTTTGCCCCTGTGTCCAAATTGGACTCAAGGACAGGCATTTCTGGCTATTTGATATCTTCTGAGCATGATGGTAATGGTTATTTCAGCATCCGGAGGCATATCTGGAAATTTCCCGAGGACAGAACCGTAGTTGGAATCCAAACATCAGGCAAATACCTGCACTTCAAGTTTATTCTTTATATTATGATAATTAGTTCCTTGCTCTACTAGCACCATTGGATGATTACACTTAGTGTTAGAATTTGGATTTCATGTCTCGATATTCGTATCGGGAGGGAGGATACTAGGAGGCATGTGGTCTACCCTTTCCACCATGTCATGACTGCTAGCTGTTGAGTACGCGACTGTACCATCAGCCTTATACTCGATTGTTCCTGACTGCTAGCCGTCTATGACGTGCCTTATTAGCCTTATAACCCCCTACATGCCAACTATGTATTCTAAATACACAATTTCACACACATAGTTTCTTTGTCTTATTGCAGTTCCATTTTCTTGTCTCATTATCTTCCTGTTTTACTCATATCCCTGATTTATAGCAATTAACCCTTAGTTAATTTTACTACTTATTATGTATAATTTTTATCGTGATACTTAGTCAGTTTTTACTACTTGTCATAATTATTTAGTTTAAGCTTTGTTGTGTATTGGTACTTTGCTCATTTCCTGACTGGATCCGTTGACATTTAGGCGATGATGAGGACTATGCCCCCACCTTTTATGGCCCATATGACGTAGCAGATGATACTATTGAGGAGCCGGTTCCTACTCAGGAGACTATTTTTGAGGAGTAGTTAGCCAGTTAGCTAGTATTTTCTTTCAGCATAGTACTCGGATTTGTTCCCGATTTATCTTCTGGTTCTGTATTAAACTGTGGATTTGGATGTCACAAAATTTGTCTTATGAAATCTTAGCATTCCTATTTCCTGTTATTATCCTTGCCTATTTATTCTTGTGAATGAGCTAGATTTTAAATTACCTGTGAATATGATCTAGACAGCGTACTACCGCCGACACTGCGGCGTAGGCTGGACGTACTCGCGAACCGGTGCCTGAATTATCTGGGTGCGGGTCGTGACACTGATACCAGACATTGGAACCGGACACGTCCTACAAGCGCTTCAACACTGTATCTGAAACTGACCGCATCGGAAACTTAGGTCGACCCACTTGAGATAACCAACCCCCGTCTAACGAACACCGAGCACAAATAAAGACAACGTATATGGTCGCTGACTACGTCACCTGGACAAATCCCAATCTATATAACTCAGGTAAAATTACAAGATTGACAAGAACCAATGTTGAACCCTTTGTCCTAATAGGTTCAACCCTCTTACCACACCCAAGAAGAAAAGACAAAAATTACAATGAAATCACTCACCCTACCCATAGCAATCACCCTGAACGAAGGCGACGACTCCTCGATCAGATCTTCTCTTCCTTCTGTTTTGGATGACAAGTCCTAAGAGCAAAGTATGAACTTTCTTTTATATTTCCTATGGACAAGCACCCTGAATCTCTACCTTATGCTCTTTTTTGTGCTTTCACCCTCAACACATATATATATAATTGAGAACCCTATTTTAGGTCATAGGAATTCCTAAATAGGAAACCCTAAAATAGAAAATCCATTACCTAAAATAGCCAGCACCAATTATGGACGTCCAAATATGGTCAAATTAAATATTTGATACATATTTGTAAATCTAATCAAATATTTAATGTAGATTGCCAAATCGCATAAACTCAAATCTTCGACCATATTTGGGCTCTAAAATTTGCTGTTACCAAATCCAGATTGGACCCGATGAGAGGGTGTTGACCCCATGGTTTCTCAACTGGACTCCATGCCTGTCGTCCCGCGACAGGGTTCCTGCTCCCCTATGCCATCGATCTCCGATCCTCCCGAGCTGTTTTGCATCTTCCTTCGTCTTCAACTCCTCGATCGTCACGTCGATGCTAGCTGTCATGCGTAGCACCTTATGCACCACTGGGATCATGTCGATATCAATGACACGGCCAAGACCGAAGTCCCTGACGGCCAGACTCACCATAGTCTTGGCTGCCTGTCCTCTACTTCCGTCTTCCACCAGAACGTACTATCGTTCCGACGAGCTTCTTCACCCTTGGCTGGCCCAATTAAGCGGACAGTACGGTTCTCCCGAGATTCAAACTCATGAACTTGTCCACCTTTGTGTCTGACACTGAAGCTCCCCCATACGCATGCATCCTCGAGCAGAACATTATGTACTATGCACGCCGCCGATGACCTACAACTCTTTCGAAACTGTGCAAATGGAGACGCACCCGCTTCTGATTGAGTTTGTTGCACACCTTGATCTCCTCCCTAGTTTTGAACTACTAAAACCAGTGTCCGTGAAGCTTTGGAAAATCATCCGTCACCAAAATCGGATCCGTGGAACAACCTCCACTTAGAGACCGACCAGCTGTCATGGGACCGATAGACTGACCCTCAATCTTTAGCTCATCAACATTCGTCACTTTGTCTTGACAAATTGAATCCTTTGTATCCTTCAAAATATCTCGAAGACCCTCCTCATCAAGTTTTCGACGATCCACTAACTCCTGTAGAATATCCCTCGAGCCTCCATCCTATGTCTGTGGCCTGTCTGTATAACTCATCGGCTTGAGCCTGTATATGTCAAAATATAAATTTTCTCGGGCTAGCTATTGGGAACCATTCATAAGTATAGAATCTTTGTCCCCAAACACGCTACGACAACCATCATCCGTCACCCTCCCTACCAAAATCAAGTTGTAGCCCAAACTAAGTATATGTCGCACATCCTTGAGAACGAACTTCTCACCAAGCTCCGTTGTCAAGTGCACATCACTGATGACTACTAATACAACCGTCCCCTTGTTGTCCATCTTTATACGTCCAAAACTACCTTCGTGGTAGACGTGAAGATCCTCCTATGTGGAGTAGGGTGATACGACGCTCCCGTGTCCATGATCCAATCACCATCATGACACATTTCAAAAGGTTTTTCTGCGTCGGTTGCTGCGATGATGATATCTCCTATTGCTGTGAGATCCTCCTGATCATCCTTGCCTTTGGCCTTCTCAACTTTGAGCTTCATGCAGTTCCTTTTTGTATGACCCATTTCGCCACAGTGATAGCAGTCCATAATCGCAAGATCCTGAGAACTTTCTCCTATTCTCGTCTGTGACTTGGGTCTTCCCTTCCCGTAGGAAGAAACCAGAGCGGACTCTTGCAACGATTCATCTTGCTTACACCGGACCTCCTCATTCAACAAACTACTTTTGACTGCCTCCATCGTGACAACTCTATCATGCACGGAGTTGCTCATCGACACCACCAATGTCTTCCAGCTTTCCGACAGAGAACTCAAAAGAAAAAGGATCTGAAGCTCATCATTAATCATCGTCTTCATCGCAGATAGCTGATTGATGATACCCTGAACCTCGTTCAGATGTTGTGCCAACGGGGTACTCTCCGTGTACTTCGAGTTGATGAGTTGGCGAATAAGAAACACCTTGTTGCCAGTCGTCTTCCTTTTGTACAACGAATGCAGCTTCTCCCACAATGCTTTTGTCGAACCCTCCATGGATACGTGGTTAAACACTGAATCATCCATCCATTGGCAGATGAATCCAACGCCCTTCTTATCCAATCGTTTCTAGTCATCAACAGCTTTGTCCGATGACTTGGCACTGTCGTACTCCAACGGATAATGGAAGTTCTTGTACCAGAGTAGATCCTCCATCCTTGGCTTCCAAGTAGTCCAGTTTTCTCCTGTGAGGGTGATCATACGTGTGTTCATCTACTTCGTAGACATAGTTGCACCTTCCCTTTTGCGAACTTGAGAGCTCTGATACTAGTTGTTGGAAAATCAGACCCTAGTGCTAGAAGTGTAATACCAGGCGTTGGGATCAGACATGTCATACAAGCGCTTCGACACCGTGTCTAAAACTGACCGCAGCGAAAACTTAGGTCAACCCACTTGAGATAACTAACCATCGTCTAACGAACACCAAGCACAGATAAAGACAACGTATATGATCGGTGACTACGTCACTTGGACAAATACTAATCTATATAACTCCAGTGAAATTATAAGATTGACAAGAAATAATGTTGAACCCTTTGTCCTAATAGATACAATCCCCTCACCACACTCAAAAAGAAAAGACAAATATTACAATAAAATCACTCACCATATCCGTAGCAATCTCCTTGAACGAAGGCGACAATTTCTCGATCAGATCGCTTCTTCTTTCTGTCTTGGATGACAAGTCCGAAAAACAAAGTATGAACTTTCTCTTAGATTTTTTGTGGACAAGCATCCTGAATCTCCATCTTTTGCTCTTCTTTGTACCTCCACCCTCAACCCATATATATAGTTGAAAACTCCAATTTTAGGTCATAGGAATTCCTAGATAGGAAACCCATTAACTAAAATAGCCAGCACAAATTATGGACGTCCAAATCTTTTCAATTAAATATTTGATACAGATTTGTTAATCAAATCAAATATTTAATGTAGATTGCCAAATCGCATCAAATCAATCAAATCTTTGACCATATTTGGGCTAAAAAAATTGCTCTTACCAAATCCCGACTTGATCCAACAATTCCCGTATCCAGGTTCATCCCCCAAAATTTATTCTTCTTCCTCCTCCTCAAAGCCATTAGATTGCAATCTAGGCCTTTCGCAAGTGCAACGCTCCCATCGGTGTCTGTACGTCCGTTTGCAAGGAATACGCTGCCGTCGGTGTCCCTCGACTGCCAACATTATTTCTCAGTAGTCCAGCAGGATCTCCAACCTGAGCAATAGCACCACTGCAAGTAAATTTGGCAAGCCCAACAAGTAAATAGAGGGCTCAGGCATGCATAAGCATCTTTTCCTTTGCATTCTTCTGATGGGGATGAATCTCATGGTTCATCCATTGGCAGAATAATGGAAGAACTTAACAAACTTGGTCAGGGAAAGTAAGATGCTACTTAATTATTCAACGGGAATATACACTTATTACTCAGATGATTTGGCCATGTGGTTGTAACTCTCTTTAAACTCAACACTTACTAAGATTTATTTGGGAATTATACTGATTCAATAAAGTTATTTATCAGCTTCAATATCACCATATTCTTCTTCTTTAACTCTGATGTTTCTCTACTTCCTTTATAACCTTCAGGAGGGCTTGAATTTCCCTTCTTGATCTATGTCGAAACCCCAGGGACAATGATATTGTCCTTTGGATTTTTATTTGATACACCTCCAGTGTAATCTTCCAATTACACGGGCAGTGTATAAAAAAACCCATTTGTTCATATTATTGATATCCAGCATAAAATCGGCATATAATGGCAGATACGTCAAAAATCAAGCCCACCCAAGTTCTTTTGTTTCATTCAAGCTCATTATGAGAGAACAACAAAACATATTCCATATTCAAGCAACAGAGAGAAGCAAATTAACTCCTAAATTAAATCTGGGATCAACTGAACAGTAGCACATTCCATCAAACAAGCTTCTTTCCATGTTTACAAAATGATCCTGCAGTATTATAGATACCTTGATAACAACAACACAAGAAACGAAAACGAAAGATTACATGCTTGTTAAAATCCAACAATCTTTAGAACTGAAGTCCATGTTCCGGAGCACTTGATAACAACAACAAAAGAAATGAAAACGAAAGATTACATGCTTGTTTTAGAAAATCCAACAATCTTTAGAACTGAAGTCCATGTTCCCTAGCACTTGATAATAACAACACAAGAAACGAAAACGAAAGATTACATGCTTCTTATAGAAAATCCAACAATCTTTAAATTTGAAGTCCATGTTCCCGAGCAGCATTAGCAAGTGCTTCCACCCGTCCATGGTAAGGATAGCCTCCGCGGTCAAAAGCCACATTTGTTATTCCCTTTTCCAAGCATGACTTGGCAATGGCTTCACCCACCTTCTTCTCCACCTCCTGGTATCAGACATTTGCAAAACATTATAAACGCGCACCGAGACAATCAGATAAGAAGCTCAAAATCTCTGACAGCAGTAACCCAATAAACAAACTTGCAAGAGCGTTCGTGCTTCACAAGATGTTGCTCTTGCAAACTGCCGAGTACGATGGCTACCGAGGAAGATGGCATCTGACACGCGGACATGTACAACAGCGTTGCACTTGTGAAAGGCCTCGATTGCGATCTATGGCTTTGTGGAGGAGGAAGAAAAATAAATTTTGGGGTATGAAACTGGATACTAGAATATTAGAGAGAGAAACCATGTTTGATTGATTGTCCATAATGAAACTTACTTAAATAAGATATTACAAATTTTAATTATAAAACTTAATTAAATAAGATATTATAATTTGCAATCGTTAGATTCAACTAGAAAAAAAATCGAACGTGCTCATTTGCTCAATTACAAGGAGTGCTCATTGGATAGCCACTCTCTCTCTCTCTCTCTCTCTCTCTCTCTCTCTCTCTCTATATATATATATATATATATATATATATATATATAATGTCCTTTTGGGCCCACCCGTGAACCGTGGCTCAAAGAGCCACCCAACCGCCCACGGGTGGGGGTTTCGAACCCGGGTTGCCATGCCCGGGACCCCACGCCCTGCCGTTGGGCTAGATCTCTGGACATATATATATATATATATATATATATATATATATATATATATAAGAATTGGTAATTGAATTGTCCGGTGTATATGCTCGAATTTTTTTACAGCTCTCTCAAACTCGGCCTTGAAGAGCCCAAATTCATGGCCTCGAAGGACCCACAACCCGGCCTCGAAGGGCCCGCAGAACCCGGCTCCGAAGATCCTGCACAACCTGGCCTGGAGACCCGTATCACGTGCGGCCCTGGGAGGGAGGGGGGAATATTGCTCCCCCGGGATCTAACCCGTGCGACTAGGGAGCTTAGTGCCTCCCACCCATGTCACTTTTATATATATATATATATATATATATATATATATTGAAAAAAATATCGAAATGGTAATTAAATAACTAAAGAACTTGATACCAAGGAGTGCCAGGACTCAAGATGCCTAACACCCAGAGATCCCAACCTCTACTAACTACAACACAAACTCTCATCAATCTAATAAGATTAACTTACTAATTTGCCTTTTCGTAGTCCGCGAGCTGACTCACTCACTCGAGGGACTATTTCCTATCTTATGAAGTGACCGATGCTTCGGAGCATCTCTATACTCCTGTTGCATGAGACACAATCATTTCTTGTTTTCTTTCTTCAGCTAATCATCTCCTTGTTGGCTTCTATTATCCGCTATATCTGAACTTCTGACTCCTCTGTGGAACTTGGAGGGTGCTCCTTAGTTGCAAGAGCTTAAACTGCATATTCAATATGTAGGTCTACCTACCTATCATCTGGCCATCTAAATTTCATGACACGACCCTCTCATGCTCATAGCTACCTTGCTTATGAATTTTGCACCAACATAGAGTGATAACGTTCGGTAGACAAACGGTCATAAAAACTTTGTGAAATCCTTTATGTATCTTTCTTATGTCCATAGCCAACGCCATTCTGTTGGAAAAAAGATGTGAATGTCAATGTCTATGTACTGTTCCGTGTCATACTTTGTCCATGCAACATGGGTTTTCAATAAGCGTACCCAATATCCTTATGAACATTTCTTGACGTGCTTTTATTGGTCCAAATTACGTTGTACCATTTTCCTCTTATTCTTATACTTTTCCCATTCTTCTTACCAGTACAGGAATAGTTTTTTGCACATAAGTCCCCAAATAGTTTTTAAACAAGTGAAGGTCTTTCTGGGTTATGCTTCCTAGATAGATGACCGCAAAGCCAAAACTTGAACTGGGTGAACTAATAATCAAATTCTGCATGCGTTCATTGTGGGTCAATAAGATCATTTGCATTCTCTCTTTAGAGACCCTTCCTTTGCAAATGATTATACTTCATTACCGATGCCATTGGTATCACAAAATATATTTTGACATTTTCCTGGAAGAAAAAATAGATTTCTACTTCACACAGTATGATGGACTTCACACTTCATTGGAATTTCTTGTTTATTACAGCATGTTGAAGTTCCAATTCCATCACCGAAGAAAGATGAGGTTTTGTTGAAGTTGGAAGCAGCAAGTATAAACCCAATTGATTGGAAAATTCAGAAAGGCATGCTGCGACCTTTTATGCCACCCAAGTTTCCATTTATACCAGGTATGTTTCTCTGCTGCCAAATGTCAAAGATATATTTAATGTGTTAACACTGGTGTGTATCCTTGAAGTCATGCTAGAGTGTGTATCATCAAGGTATAAAGCTCATGTTTCCTGAAGCCCAATAATGGTGATGGAGTTCTCTTCAACGGTTCCAATTTTCTAGTACATCAGTTTAACAATTAATAGCTTGTTCTTTTTTGCATTTTTTGATAATTATTTCCACTTTATTAGACATGATATTGGAGATACGTAAGGAACTCTTATATATTGAGCGCTACCGACATGCTTTCTTTGATTTTACCAAGATACACATTTCATAATCTTCCCAAATAAATACCTTTTACCTTTCAGTTAAGGGGTAAGAAGAGAGTACATTGTAGGAGGAGACACCTCATAGAAACTCCCACAGGGGAGAAGAAAACACCCCATATCAAGGTGAATGAACTCTCTGCAAGGAAGTAGAAAGAGACTTTTCCATAATGATCACAGGCTATGTTGCACGAATACGGACACACCTACGGATAAGGAAACGATATGGATACATGATACAAACAATTTCAGATAGGTAAAATAAGCTGCCCCCTTTGTTGCACAATATGGATAAGATATGAATACACACACCATTTTCTAGTGTCCGTGCATCATAGATCACAGGTGAGCCTCCACAAGCTGAAACACCTCCATGCACTGTGAACTTTTGCAGCTGCGTAATGACCCCAACTAATCAGCCCTTATATTTTTTGTTGAAAATCCCCAAGCCTGCATTTGAGGAGAATCAACCAAACACAAGAGCAGTTCGTACATGCATTTACCACTTAAGCCCGTGCACTTTGTCTCCAATAGGACTCTGGAGACTGCAATTCAGGGCATTTTAAGAGTAATGTATGTTAATTCATTTAAACAATAGACAAGCATCTTAAGAGGCTTCAGTTTTAAAGTGATCGAAGTGCGAGCCCAGCTAAAACTTCTTATAGGCTTGAACTGTATCAAATTTGTAGACTATTAGTTCCATTTTGAACATTGGGAGACAAAATCATGTAATACGTGTTGGTTTTGGCCAATCAGTTCACGATGTGGCAGGAGAAGTTCTTGAGGTTGGTCCTGGAGTCAATAGCTTCAAAGCAGGTGACAAGGTGGTTTCCATGCTTGGCATGAAAGTAAGTTCCCTTGCGCACTGCTATGATTCTTTCCAATTTTTGAAAAGAAAACTAAAATGAGGTTCATGTTTCTGCAACATTTACTCTTAATGACGGAGGTATCTTTTCATGTACTTATGTACGCAGAACACCCTGTATGCTCATCTCAGTAGACTCCGCTTCCCACTAGGTAGGAACCCCAAATTTTTTTTGATACCTTTGACCTTCTGGGGATTAAGTGGGGACTGAAGTTGTAAAAAATTCTTTTCGTATTTAGGTATTATCTATGAGAAAGAAGGATGTCTCTGTGTGTGAGCACGAGACGCTAACACAGTCATATATGCTTCGCATTTGTAAGCTACATACAACTATATTTTAGCAACAACTTATCCAAGTTATCCTCTATATATGGAGCTGACCAGATGTGCCTTGTTGCACTTTCATATCAATATAGAATTCAGCCCTACTGTCAAGCCAGCTTGCTGTATAAAATTGTGTTCAGTTCTTTTGTTGCCGATAATCGAGGTAAAACAAAATTCTGCACAAGAACAGAAAACACACGATACACAAATTTACGTAAAAACCCAAAATCGGAAAACAACTACAGACAACAAATCATTTTCTTTACTATTCTTAGATGATATAGAATACAAGATGATTCGATCAGACATTGGGTATTTATAATCCTTTCCAGAAGTCTTAAACTAGGATTGTTAGAAATCCAACCATCGATTCGAGACGGTGGGTCAGTCTGGAGCGTAGTCTGGAGAATCGTGGAGCATCGATAGAGTTACGACGAAGACGACGGAGATTGTGAGCCGGAGCTCGTATTAGAGCCAAAACACATGCACCAATATACCAAACCTATTCCGCAGATACACCGACAATATATCGAAATTATCATTTTTGTTCCAGAAGCTTTTGGAGAGCGAACAATTGCTCATAGTACTAGGGGTATACTCGCAGTATAACACCAATATACCGACCAAGTGTATTTTCGTGCAGTGCGGGATTTCAACAATAAGTTTGCCATTGGATTGAATCTAGTCGATTGGGATTAGTTGCTTGTTAGCTTAAGGATTAAGCTACGTCTTCTTAGCCTATTTAAGGAGGCTAAGGAGGCTGTTATTTGCAAGTGCTTATTGAAGGAGATTCAAGGAGACATACCACCAAATATATGAGAAATCCGTAATTCGCATGTAAGACTTGTCATGTCCCGCTCCCAAATAGTCGAGTACGAGTGTATTAGTACGCTTAGCCTACGCCGCAGTATTAACAGTAGTAAGTTGTATATACCTCAAGCACCGTAAATCCATCTAGAAACCATATCATAATTACAAGTAACAATAAACTATACAAGAAGATAAGATAACTCCAAATCATAGTGTGATGGTTCAACCTTTGTCCTTGTTTGGTTGTAGGGTTGGGCCTTTGCGTTAGGATATGACATGGACCTAAGTTACGACACTGAACCTATGTATTATTATATTTTTTTTTTGGGTTTTTGTTTCTCCATTTCGTGCTTTCTTTGTGGTAATTGCTATTTGGGGTCTAACCCCACTGGTTTTGCATGGCCAGGTCTCGAGCCAGTACCCGATGATCCATCGTTCTTTTTTTCAACTCATGACATGTACCAGGAACATGGTCGTAGTGGATAACGAGTGAGTTTTCTTCTTTCCTGCTAATCATTGTGCATTTACTTGTTTTGGACGTTTAGTCACCGACACCTATTAGCCGGCTCGTCTGGACATTAGTCTTCTTACATGATTGTATTAAATCAGACTGCTGTTGATCATTGTCATGTACTTTTGTTATTCTTCCATCTTCTTATTTTGCACAGCTGGTCTCCAGAATATTTTGAGAAAGTGTTTCGGACGCCTTATTGCTTTATCATATATGCTCTATATTTACTATTTCTTGTTTGAATGATTGAGACATAGAAGTTCTTAATCCTAGGAGACTTGATTGTAGTATGCATCCCCTTCTCTTATACAGCCGTGATCGTCATACGACGTATAGCACCTTGTATGGGGTAGCTGGCCATGTCCGTCTCCGTATTCCGGTACTGAGGCGTGACACGAATTGTCCCAGGAGTCTGTCTTGGTTGTTTCCGGAGGGAAAGAAAGACCCAGGTTACCGTCAAGCAGAGGAGGGATTTCTTGAGATATTGCGAAAGTTGTCCGTGGGGATGTTTGTGAAAATTCTTGAGACTCAGGTCACTAGTTATAAAGCTCAAAGATGAGAATGCTAAAGGTAAAAACGATCAGATAGATCTTTCAGCTGTAGAAGATCTTATCATCGCGGTGACTAAAGTGATGGAACCTTGTGGTACGTATCATGATGATTATTGAGTCTTCGACAATGGGACATCTTATGTCATGTTCCAGTCTTAAAATACAAAATACAGAGACGAAACAAAATTTAGCCAAATAATACGACTTACGGAGGGATCCAACCCTATTGGACCCACCAAAGCGTACTCCGCTGTATGAATGTAAACTCCATTCCACTAGTACTATGTGTCAGGTAGGTAACTAATATCATTCATAGAAACAAGAATAAACACACAGAAATTAATAAGATTGGAAATATAATATATTTTGGAAAAAAGACACTAAATAGATCCAACATGATATAAATATAAATTAGAGTTAATGGGAACAAATCCATTAGTACAAGTACCGAAATAAAAGCAAAGTACATGAAGGTAACCATATCTGAGTATATATTATTGAGATAAGATACATGAATTCCAAAGCATAAGTCCTACCACAGATCAGATACTCCTCCGGGTAAACCTCTACATCCTCGGCTAGGACAACTACTGAATAGACTTCCGGGCTATACTCCTATGGGTAGCTCTCTACGTCTATATTTAGAAGGAAACCAGATTCTCAGAGGAACGTAGGATGATATATAATAGCATGCCAAAAGTAAAATAGTAAATATAAATGTACTCCACGAGATCATAAGGGTTAGAACTAAGCTATCCAGCTAAATGACATATAATTAAGGACAACGTTTGCGTGCATGGGCTCTCCAGCTAGGGTACTCGGTTCGCGCTCGTAATTGAGACACTATCAACATAATCATCGAGTAGTGTTCATTTCGAGACACTATCTAAATAAATCATTGGGTAATGTTCATCTTGAGGTATGTACTGTCAACAAATATTAAGGAAACGTGTACAAGTAGTATAGGCACGTAGTGACTATACTCCTCACCCAAATAGACTGCATGGATCGCATTCATGACACGTACAATTGAAAACCTACTATCTAATACGAGTCCACGGAAGATCCAAGAGTAATCACAAGTAATCAATAATAACATTAGAACAAAAATCGTGCTTAGTGATCTGTATAACTAGTCCACGTCCCAAACACTCCAACAGTAAGATAGATAGGGGAGTACGTGGCCAAACTTGAATGCACAAGTAATCCGTATCTTGGGGTTCAAGTCAGTATCAATAGATACACCGACACCAACAAGTTACAACAATCAATATCTCTAGCTATCAATCCTGGGCCCAGAATCAACTAACAAGTATAATAGAAACATGATAATAATAAGAGTAAAATCATAAATAAGTACTGAAGTGCATTCGACAAGGTATACTTGTCTGATCTATGTTTGAAAAGAGTCAATGTGTCAAATAAGAACGTGTCGAACACGATAACCCGTTAGTTTTGAACGATACCCAAGTCGAGAGTATCCAAACATCCATAATAATGAATAGAATCATCGTACAAGGTCCAAACGTCCAGAAAAGCTCAATTATAGAAATTCGTCTCCTGGGTTAAACCAGGCCGACACGCGGACACAAGAAGACAAAAAATGAGACAAATTAGAACATGTCCAAATTGGAAAACTGAAATATCATACAACATTATAATGATGACACGAACTCATCGATACTCTCAGATTTACTATTCGAGCTACGGACCATCAAAACAATGCGACTTGCTGGAATACGACCCCAAATGTGTTGTTCTGAAAAAATGTCGCTAATAAATTAGACAAAATATCACCGTAGGGTAAACTCGAAATCTCGAGTTTAACTATGTCAGTTTCTTCATGATCCAAGGTCTGCATAGAGAGGTATGACTCCGTATTGACGCGACCGATACGACGAGTCAAGATCTGATGCGAAACTTGACGAAATCCAATTATGTCGAGCCACATACGTCTGGGGACTTGATAAGTGCATTTTGGAGAAAATGTGGCACGAAGTTGAGGAGCGAGGCGACATGCAGAAAATTGGTTCCTAACGAAAAATAGGAGATTCAAATCCCAGGATTGGGTTCTTAGGTGTCTGGCCTTGTTTTGCATGTTGTTACTACTGTTGCAACTTACGGGGATGCAGTTGCATGGGTGCTCAATAATAATTGCATGCTGTTTTGACTGCTTCAGTTACTATTGCTGCTGATTCCATTGCCGTTAGATGCTGTGGAGGACTGGGAGGGAGGGAGGGAGGGAGGGAGGAGGGTGATGGGTTGGTGGTGATGCAGTGATGGAGAAGGAAGTGAGGTGGTGGTGGCTATGATGGTGGTAAGCATGAGGAAGAAGATATATAGTGAGGGGAAGAGAGTGGTTGTGAAGTAGGGGGGTCCTCTACGTAAGGGGGAGAGAAGGGGGTGTCGAGCTATGCGAGCATAGGGGGATTGTCCGCTCATTATATATATATATATATATATATATATATATATATATATATATATATATATCCTCTACGTAAAGGGGAAGAGTAGGGGTGTCGAGCAGGGATTGTCTACTCTTCCCCTTTACGTAGAGGATATATATATATATATATATATATATATATATAGCCAAGTGGTTAAGACCGATGTATATTACCTAGGAGGTTGCGGGTTCGAGCCTCCTGGGCACTATTATTAAGTGGTGAGTTGATGATGAACGCAAGTGCATGTGCGGACCTTCAGGTCGGGATATGGTGGGCCTTCGGGCCGAGTTTGTAGGCCTTCGAATCAGGAGTCTGTAACACAATTACCTCTTCAAAATATATATATATATATATATATATATATATATATAGAGAGAGAGAGAGAGAGAGAGAGAGAGAGAGAGAGCACATGATGGGGATATAGGGTCGTTAGGGAGTTATTTAATTAGGTAATTAGCTATAAGGATTATAATATTCACAATAATAACAATTATACCATTAATATTAATGCTAATAATATTCAATTAGGGAAATGATTTACACTATTCCACGAAGGAAGATCTTTACGATGTATCAGGGTGACAAGTTCGGATGTGCAAAGATGGACAACAAGGAGACAACGGTAATTGTGGGTATCGGTGCCATATACTTGACAATAGAGCCTGATGATAAGCTCGTTTTTAAGGGGATTCGTCATGTATCGAATTTGCGCTACAACTTGGTATTGTTCGGGAAGCTAGCAGATAGTGGTTGTCGTAGTACTATGTTTGGCGGCAATGACTAGAAGCTTACAAATGGTCCTCGACTACTGCTTGAGGAGATATATGATCTAACATGTAGAGATTCAAGCCCTTGAGGTATATGAGTGTCACATGCATTGGATGTTGCTCAAGGGATATTTGACAGGGGTTTTTGAATCATCTGAAAGTTGTCGAGGAGGACCTTTAAGATGATTTAGAGGGTCTTAGAGGATTTGTTCGTCGAAATAAATTGACGAATAGGAGTGCGTCAATGCTTGAGGGTCTGTTTGTCGGTCAATGCTTGAGGGTCTGTTTGTCGACATTTGCATTCTAAAGATATGGTTTTTGTAACAGGTGTTGTGCCAAAACTCAACGGAGCGACATCTGTTTCAACAGTTTGAAGCCAGAAAGAAGATTAAGGGGTACAACCAACTCAAGAAGCGACGTGTACACTTCCATTCGCATAGTTTAGAAGGAGTTGTGGGTCATTGACGTGGACAATACATGATGTTTTGCTCATAGATGCAAGTGTACCGGAAAGCTTCAATGTCGGACACGAAGGTGGATATGTTTAGGGGTTTGAATCTCAAGGATCACATCGTCCGCCTGATAGGCATAGCCAAGGGTGAGGAGGCTCGACGGAATATGAGCACGTTTCGATGGAAGAAAGAAGTTGGAGGACAGGAGACCAAGACTTGCGGTGAGACTGAAGGTCATGAACTTTGGTCTTGGCTAGTTATTCGAGAGGTGCGACGCATGTCAACTAGCATTAACGTGGTGGTTGAGGAGTTGGAGATTGACGGTAATGTAGAACAGCCAGAGGATTCAAGACCGGTGACAAGATGGAGCAGGAACTCTATCGTGAAGCGATCAACTTGGAGTGAAAATGAGGAGCCATAGGGGTCAACACCTCTCATCAAACTGGAGGGGGAGTTTGTTGAGAAATCCAACCATCGATTGAGACAGTGGGTCAATCTGGGACATAATGGAGCGTCGACGAAGTTACGACGAAGACGACTTGAGTGTTGGTTGCTGAACCGGGGCTCATATTAGAGCCAAAACATAGGCAACGGTTATGGGACATCGTATCCCTGGTATATCGTCAGTATACCAGAAATAACAATTTTATTCCAGAAGCTTTTTGGGAGCAAAAAGGCGTGCTCACAATATACTGGGGGTATACTGGCACTATATCGCCAGTATACCGCCCAAGTGTACTTTTATGCAATGTGGGATTTGAACAACATTTTGACCGTTGGATTGAATTTATATTAGTTATTGGTGGCGTAGGGATTAAGCTCAGTTTTTTTAGCATATATAAGGAAACTAACTGGATTGCTACTTGCAAGTTCTCATTGAACGAGATTCAATGAGACAATCCACCAAATCTATGAGGATTAGTCCGTAGTTCATTTGTAGGGCTCGCTCTTCAAGACAATTGGATGAACTGATTCAGGAGGATCCATCTGTTCTGTTCAGGAAGTCGTCATCGGGGTGTGGTGAGCAATCTCATTGTAATCTTTTTGTCCTTGAGATTAGTGAGGGATTAGTTGTTGGAGTAAATGAACCAATTAGTATCTTGTAGTCAATCTTGTATTAGTTTCAATATATAGATTGAGATTTGTTTAGATGATGAAATCACCACATATATGGTGTGTTTATCTTGCTTTGACTCTCTCGTAGTGCTTTGGTGATTCGTATCTCAGTAGGTGTGTTGTATCACATGCTTTTCCATATTTTTCTCAACAAGAATAAGTAATAAATAAAATTCTCCAAATTCTCCTTTAACTAATTTTGGGTATATATATATATATATATATATATATATATTATATATATATATATATATATATATGGGGGATCCACATCTCCGATTTTTGTATCTTCCAAGCATCTTCGTGATAACAACCATTGAATCTTGTTTAAATCATCTAATATTAACCATTGAAAAATGAACGGTTAAGATTAAATGACTTAAACAAGATCTAACGACTGTGAAATGGGAAATGTTTGGAGATACAAAAATGGAGGATGTGGATCCCTCCTCATATATATATATATATATATATATATATATATATAATATATATATTTAAGGAGCGGATCTGGAGTCCCACAGGAGCCTCGCCGCGCCCAACCGTTGGATCGCGGAGGTCCCACACGGGTCCCCAGATCCGATGGTGCAGGAGGACGGAACTTCGACGGGACTCCGAAAACGGGTCTTTTGATCCGCTCCACCCTTCTTCGGTCCCATATAGGGGTTGTTTCGATGGGTGAAGCTCGGTATTGAACTGTTAAGGTAGAAGGAAGTTATAGGGAGTTTTCCGGTTCAAGTGTTTGGTTTTTCACCAAACTGTCGACAGGAACTCGGAGGAATAAGAACTTAGAGTTCCTGTCGAGTGGCTTCTCTACAACCGTCGTTGATGCCGCTGCGACGGGGCAACATCCGCCACCGCTGCCACCATCACCAGAGCCGACGTCTTCCCATCGTTCCACCGATGTTGTTGCCGTTGCTGCTTCTTTTGTCCTTACTGCATCTTCCCGGCCTCCGCACCAGCTGTCCCGCCCCCTCATTTGTGAAGTAGAATAAGAAGAAGGAGGCCAGAAAGAAAAAAGAAAGAAAGAAAAGGATCTACTAATATTTGGGAAAGGAAAAGAAAGCTTTGGGGAAAGGAAAATAATGGCTTTGGGGAATGGAAAACAAAGCTGTGGCTTTCTTTGATAATACTAATTAATAACTATAGGGGTAAATAATTAGTAAAGACATTGGGGAAAGAAAAAAAAAAGACTGCCGAAAAGAAAATAATAATAATAATTAGTATTAAATAGTTAGTATTTATTATTAATTAGTAGTAGAAATTAATTAAATAATTATTGATAAATAACAGTAAATAATTAACTTAAGTTAATTAAGATAATTAACTTAGTTGAAATAGTTAAATAATTATAAAAACAAAATGAATTCTTAATTTTTAAGTTAATTAATTTTCTTATTGCTATAAATTATGATACACTTGTCATTTTAAACACTGAAAATGTGGATTTAACCACTTCTAAGTGACAAAATATTGTATATTCAATTATTGAAAGTAACTTTCAACATACAAGAACTAGCATAAAATTCAAAAACATACGTATTTCACTTTCATCCAACAAAAAATTACTTCCATACTTTCTTTACACTTTCAAGCAACCAAACAACCCGACAACTAAGTTTTCTTCACTTGCCCTTCTCTCAGAGATCCTTTACATTGATTTCCTATTGAAATTTTCTACTAATATACATACGTGTGTTGCCCGTGCGCACAAAACAGACTAACCCTTGGTGACAGAAGAATTTTAGTACCTTCTTGCTCACTGAGATATCATTTGAATGACAGAATGGTGGGGGGCTGGCTGAGTATGCAGTGGCATCGGTGGGCTTAACCGTCACCCGTCCTCCCGAAGTATCGCCTGCCGAATGCGTCGGCCTACCTACAGCTGCCATCACTGCCCTCCAGGCATTAATGATCGCCGGTGTCAAGATCGAAGGTGGTGCTTCCGATGAACCGGCCAATATCCTGATCACTGCTGCCTCCGGCGGTGTGGGCTTGTACGCGGTCCAGCTCGCAAAGCTCGCCGGCCACCACATAACAGCCACTTGTGGAGCCCGCAACGTAGATCTTGTCAGGAGCCTGGGAGCCGACGAAGTGCTCGAGTATAGTTCCCCGGAAGGCCTAAGCCTCAAGAGCCCGTCAGGAAGAAAGTACGGCTCGGTGGTTCATTGCACGACTGGTATCAGCTGGTCTACCTTCGAGCCCAATCTGGCTTCCAATGGGAAGGTTATCGATATGAATCCGAGTGCCAGGGTGGTGCTGACTTATGTTATGCTCAAGGTGATGCGCAGTAAGAAGAAACTTGAGATATTGTCGGTTGCTCCGACGGAGGAGGAGCTGAAGTTTGTGATGGGGTTAGTGAAGGAAGGAAAACTGAAGACGGTGGTCGACTCGAGGCACCCGCTGGAGAAGGCGGAGGCGGCCTGGGCTAAGAGCATGGATGGCCATGCCACTGGGAAGATTATAGTGTAAATGTAAGATGATACTATAGCACATGGTGAAGTGTATATACTTCTGCATATACATAGTGTAAATGTATCAAAAAAGCACCAATTAATTTCGACAAAAATGTTATTTGAAGATTGTAATTGGATGCAATGTTACAGGGTTCATAAACCAAATGCAGCTGTGCTCTCGTAACTAGAAATTCTTACCTCCCAATGCATCTATATAAACATGGTCGTATAGGACCTTTTCTGAACATGTGAAAGTTGTGCGATGCAATATCCAAATTTTTTATCCTCTGCATATATTACTAATGTGAAATCTGTTGTAAATCATATATTTGTATAACCATAAATAAGTGGATATCTAATATATAATTGTTAAGATTAGATGGTTTAAACAAGATTCAACGATTGATAACATGGAAATACAACATATATATATATATATATATATATATTATATATATATATATATATATAAGCAAAAATTCGTGTTGGATAGGGGTCGAACACCTAAACAAATTAAATAATAATAATAATCAAGTCACATAAATTTATTTATCAACAAACTCAAGTAGAGAACAATAAATCCAAAGTACACGTCAGAGAAGTGAGAAGAAAAAAAAGAGAAACAATACATCCAATTTTAGAGTCTGCAAATCATTACTAGAGCAAACTTTTATGGAAATAAATTAAAAAAACTAGCATATGTGACAAATTTCATGACAAACTTCCACGAAAATAAATAATTGAATAAATCTAATTACCTAAATGTGTCCAGTGTCCACACTTTCTCTTGAGATTGCGAATGCCCAATTCAAAGCCTAAGATATGTATGTGGCTTGCCAAGACACAAAGTCGATAAGAGTTTGAAAATTTAGGGAGAGCCGACAACCGAGAGCAGGGACGATTACGAAACTGTGGAGACTAAAGAGTATTGGATGATCTAATTGGATGAGGTCAATGAGGAGGTGCATGGGCATGAAGAAATGACTTAGCCTGCATGGCCTGTTTGCCACATCTAAGCTTGCTAAATTTTTTATTAGACTTTTTTTCTCCCTCAATTTCAAGGGGCGGGTGCTTAACCACTAGACCATATATATATATATATATATATATATATATATATATATATATATATATATATATATATTAGAAAATTCTAGCGGAGCAGGCGATCAGGAAACCCTACCTTTAGGGTTTGGCCCATGGGATCTGAGTCCCGAAGGGCCAAGTGGAGGGAGGGAGTACGGGTCTGTCGGATACGGAAGGCTAGGGGATAAGGGGGGTGGATGGACGGCAGTGGTTAGACATCGACGGCGGAGCAGTTCGGCTGGAACGCAAGGGAAGGGACGAATAGGAAGCAATCATGGAGATGGACGACCAACACAGCGACCGACCACGATAACGACAATGGGGATGGGGGGGGGGGGGGGGTCTGCAGCGTAGGAAGGATCCAAATGTGGGGAGACATCGAGGTACATGTGGTGCTCCGACCCCACGTGCACCGTAGGGAAGCCAGGTGCGGGGAAATAATTTTGTTGATGGGGGGCAGACGAGGATGTTGGGGGGGGGGGGGGGGGTGGTGGGGAGGGGGCTATGCTTTAGGGTGATGTGCTGAATCAGGAGCTTGCGGGAGATGAGAAACATCTCATCAAGGACGTTGGAGTGCTTTGTTTGCAGGAGGAAATCAAGATAGCACAGCGGGCAAAATGTACTTGGCTGAGGGAGGGTGGTCAGTGCTCCAAATTCTTCTATGATGTGGTTAAGATACGGCAACATTGAAACCATATCAGTACACTCATTGGTCCGAATGGTAAGGAGGCTTCCTTGCATTGCGAATTCCAAATTGAAGCGATCAGGTACTACTCCGAGTTTTTTAATCAGAATAATTATGCTACTGATTTTCCTGATATTGTTTGCAAAGATTAATCAGCGCTCATGGTAACTGAGCGTTAATGGCCCCAGTCAGGATGGAGGAGGTTGAGGAAATTATTTTCAAAGCTAACCCCAATATGGCCCTTGGGCCTGACGACTTTGGAAGCAAATTCTATAAGGTGCACTAGGATTTTTGTCACGCCCCAGTCCCAAAATACGTAGGACTAGGAATACGTAACACGCCAGCCGTATGTATACGAACTCCAATATATGAAAACCATACACACACGTACGATGTATAATGAATATCAAATCCACAAGTGGTAATATACTGTCAACAAGTCACACGCAATCTATATCTCATCCACAGCACAAATAGGGAAATAGGAATAAATAACTGAATATCAAATATGAAGTCTCAAAGTATGATAGTCGTATGAAAATAAATCCACTACAAATCGACTATACTAAAACTACCAAATGAGAGAAGAGATCAAACTCTAATATAAGATAAAAGTCCACAAAGAAATAGCAACTAGAAAATCCATCAGCTGTGATGAATCAAAGGTACTCTGAAGATAGGACCTCCTCAGTCTGGTATGAAGCGTCAGGTCCGGGTCCGTACTCCTATGGACACTTCTGCAAGTCTATACCTGGAAAGGGACCAGGTCCTCAAAGGGACATAACAAGATACATAAAAGCATGCCAATAAAGTACTGAAAATAAACATCCAAAAGGTCGTCTAACCGTCTATGTGAATACAGTTTGAGAACAACTTTCCAACAAGTGGGCTATCTGGCTAAAATGGGATTGGCATGATTCTCTTGGAGATTCAGGAGCCTACAAAGTATGTCGTCTTTTGAACGCCAGAGGCCGCCTGATAATATATAATATATAATATATAGTGGTCATCATGACCGCGCATCTCTGGCGGAGCGTACGGGTTACACAAGAAAAATGCAAAGGAGCCCAAACACCTTACTTGTTGTTCTCCCCCCATGCTCTAAGCATGTCACATCCATGACACGATGATACCTCTAAATAACTGCCAGGTCTTCTAGCATGCAAAGTTTCTATCGACAGTTATCCCCATCCGTCGCACGACCTATACGTACTAGTGGCCAGCCGAGTATGCAAGTCCGTGTCCTACATGAGACTCACACTCGTGTAATAACTGTGTCATGGCCAATGAAACATAAATGCCTCATGATAATGGGGTGGCCTCATAAGCTAGGTCAACATGCATATATATAATAAAATAAAATACGACGCCACCGTCGTTGCACCCAAGTTATCCTTGGACGCGCATTTTATATAGCAGTTAAAATATATGAACTAAATGACAGAAATAAAATACATGCATCATATAGAATATAAATTACAGTACAATGGCAAGGTATACTTGCCTGACAAGCAATCTGTATAGTGTAAGCATCCAGATGTCAGGTACACAGGATCAGAAACAAGGCCTCCGAATAAACGTCTCCGGATGCTGAAATAAATATTACTAACATTTCCGAAATTAGCGAGATAGCTAGAAAATACTACCCTTTCGTCCAATTTGGACACAGGGGCAAAACGGTAATTTTGGGTCAAAGTGGGTCAACATGTGGGCCACTTTGCACCGAACAGCGTGCCAGGGGTAAAGGCCTCTAAATAAAATAAATTATAGGTCAAACAAAATCTAAACGTCAATACGAACTCAACGGTATGTCCAATTTTGGATTTCGGTGAGCCGAACACAAATTCATCCAAAAAGTCAACCATAGGGCCCACAAATAGGCGGCTTGGTCAACTGTTTCAAAATCGCGTGAAACTTGGATCACAGGTCCAGCGCGATACCACAAGTCCAATGGCGCAAGTTTCATCGCATTTCGACCAGTGTACACTAAATGGTGCAGTATTTTACAAAAGTCGCGATACGGGAATTTTTCGCGGATACGGGTTAATTCCGACGCGCATACACGTCCAAATCAGTTTCCACGAAAGCTCACATGTCAGGATATACCATATGCGTCTTTTGATGCAATTGGTACGCGATGGGACGATCTCGTTTGGCGGGGCGCGCTCCGTATCACAAATTTTAAAGTTCCAAAAATAAGTTTTTCATGATTTTTAATCCAATTTAATTCTGCATATAATATCAAATAAAATAATCTAATTAATAGGAATAAATCTTGGTTATATGGTCTTCACATAGAAAAAAGAAAATTTTAAGTTTGGATGCCTGTGGTGGAAGATATTGGTCCTTAAACATGGGTCATCGCAACAGTTTTCTGAAGTTAAAAAGATGTGATTTTTCTCCAACTTGGTCTCGATTTTTACCTAGGGTTTAACGCTGTTCGATGGAAACTAAGTTACAGAGTTGGAAGGGGGATAGGTCGTGAACATACCGGTGAAGATGGATCGAGATTTGGTCGCGAGATGAAACGGGAATCAGTACGGGAAGACGGGGTCATCGCAGTCAGATTCTGCACGGGTGACACGCGGTCGCGGACGTTGGTCGGCGAGTCCAGGCGGTGCTGTGGTAGATCCGGGCGGTGATGGTCGGCGGCGCGGAGCTAGGGTTAGGGTTTAGGGTCTTCAGAAGTGGGATAATAGATATATATATAGAGGAGTAGAGGGAGAGAGTGGATGTATTCCGCGGGGGGTGGGGTCTACAGCGGCTGGAGGATTTAGGCTTAGGCTGGTGAGGTTTTAGGCTGGGGTTGCTGGCTTCAGTGGTTTAGTTATAGTGTCACAGTCTATACTAAAAGTTATCAACTTTAAGTCAAAAAATAGGACTCAGATCCACTGCTGTATTAAAAATAATTACAAATAGACATTAACAAATTATTATTCAATAAAATATTGATCATCTTGGGCTAGATGTAGGGGCCGGATTCTAGCTAGCGGTGGTCCGATGATACTTAAGTACCGTGTCGCTTAGGCTATTTACATATTTTTGATAGAAGAGGCCTTTCGGCTTGTATTCAAAATTATCAAACTTTAAAGAACATATATTAAAAAAAATTTAAGCAAATTTTATCTTCATACATCATCGTAATCTAGAATCCCTAATTCTCGACGAATAAAGTTCACTTAAGGATATAAAGCATGCATAGACAATTGTGTCATATTAATAGAAAGAAAATGACTCCATAGTCTGAACTAATATTTTAGCTAAACAACTAGTCATGCTGGATAAAAGTAATTACAAGAAAAATAAACTAAGCATACTAGTATCACATCTCACATTGATTTGAATAAATAATAACTAAAGATATCAAATAAGAGATAGTAACAAAATATTGATTAAAAAATGCTAGATTTTATAATTTTAGCCATTCTAGGAAGAAACGTTTAGCATGTTACCAAGGTGGCTCAAGTAGCCATACTTATGTTGGTGTAATTATTTGGAAGATGACCTTTGTAGCTTTTCAATCACCAACATTCTCCTCGTTGATAAATCCTGACACAAAGAATTCTACCTACATTATTAGGCAGAGACTTTGGTAATGAAAATTTGGATCCGTATTTGTTAGCTTTGGAAACCCATTTATACATATTCATATCAACCAATTTTTTATCCTTACACTGATGTAAAATATGTTATTTTAAACTACAATAATGACATCTAGCATAGGCATTTGTATTAGGTGTAGAAGTATGAGCATGTGAAGTGTTGTGTTGTGTCATCTTTGGATACTTGTAGTAGAAGGCATGATTGTATGAAGCATTTGATTTGATTGTTGGTGCCTTGTTGTGAGTGCTCTTTTTTTTAGCTACGTGTCTCGTATTAGGCTGAGTAGTAGGTTGTATGACCTGCTTTCCCAATCTTATCTCTAACTTTTTAGTGGTGGCATATAAATTATCATATTTAGCAGTAAGAGCATCAATTCTAAGTGAGGCATTAGAGTACTTCTTTCTCTCTTGTTCGAAGTCCTCTTTAAGTTTAGCATGTTCTTGATTTCTTTCATCAAAGTAGTCAAGTTTTTCTTGTAAGCTAAGCTTAAGTATGGAGATACCAACAGAGTTGTCAGGAGAGAAATTTTTTCTAGCTTCATTTAGCAAACAAGTAAGCTTTTTATTCTTAAGCTAATAAAATTTAATATCTTTTCTTGCTTGCTTATACTTATTCATAAGTTTCTTATGATCTTCAAATAAATCATTGAAAGCATCAAATAATTCATCATAAGAAAACTCTTCAAATAAAGGATTATCTTGTACCTCGTTTGATAATGCTGTTAAACATACATTTGCAGTATGTCGAGGGCATTATTCTTCCGAATCGCTAGCTTTATTTTCACACCAGATGCTTGTATTTGCATGTTTGCGAGAAGAAGATCCTTCTTTGTTTGATCGTTCATATCGATTCTCCCTTTTTTCTTTGGAGCAATCTTAATCATGTGGCATAGCCTTTTATAGTTGTAGCAAATGGGTTCTTCTTCAAGATCTTTCTTCTTTCGGTTTGCTTTTACAAGCTTCAAGAATTGTTTGAAGCTCCTATAAATTTGGGCTAGATCCTCATTGTTTGAATCATCGTTTGTTTCTTTATCTTCATAATTATCGTCAAAGGATCTTTTGTAATGCGCCTTGAATGCTATGGTCTTTTCTTTTGGTGCTGATTCTTCAAGATCGTTGAGGTACAGGTCATGTGTCGTCAGCTTCCCCATGAGTGTTTTCAGTGTCATTGTAGTGAGTTTATTTCCTTCAATGATCGTCTTTGCTTTCGGGTTTTAGTTCTTTGGAAGTCCTCTAAGTACTTTGCGTATATTTTTATTGTTACTGTACTCCTTGCCAAGAGATGATAGAGGATTGACAATGTCAAGAAACCTTGTGATCATCTGAGTGATGGTCTCATTTGATTGCATCTTGAATGCCTCGTACTCTTGTGTTAGCCTGCTTATCTTAGACTCCTTTACTTGAGTAGTTCTTTCATAAGTCACCTCAAGAAGTTTTCAAACTTCATGCGAAGTGGTACATATAGATACTCTGTTGAACTCAGTACTGTTTAAGGAACAAAATAAAGCATTTATAGCTCTAACATTAAGACTAGATTGTTTCTTTTCCAGATCAGTGTATTTATCTTTAGGCTTATTTATAAGATTATCGTCTACAACAATTCTATCAGGCTTTTGTAGCCATCTTCAACTATTGACCAAAGGTCAAAGTCTAGTGATCTGAGATAGAAACCTATACAAGTTTTTCATCAAATAGAGGAGGCCTATTTGTGGATTGGTCTTCACCAGTGAAGATAGATTTCACAGTTACCATGTGTAATACTCTAGGAATTAAAGTGTAGAGTAAAATAACCAGTTAAAAATTTGATAGCAATTGTAGAACCATGATGGAAACTCTAGAGGGGGGTGAATAGAGTGTGTATATGCAGCGGAATAAAATAACTAGTTAACAATTTTGTGACGTGGGAACAATTATCAACTACCAACAAAAAATAAGTAGATATATAAAGTAGTTGAGTTGAGAAGAGAGCAAATGCAAACACCGAGATTTTATCCTGGTTTTCCTCTAAGATGACTAGTCTAGGCCCGAGAACTCTTGCTCGGAGTTGTATCCACTATAATCACCAATAGTGAATCAAAAGATTTGATCCGAAGGCTTGTAGACTTCTTACAACCTCGAGCTTTGATTCAAAGGCTTGCAGACTTCTTACTACCTCGAGCTTTGATCTGAAGGCTCAAAAGACTTCACACATGCGTTTGATGCAAATGACATGTCGACTTCAAACACTGAAGACAAAACTTGACAAGCCAAGCTTTTATAACTCGAACAGACTTCTAACCGAGATCGCACTTGGCACTAGAAGGCTGGAAAATTGCTCTTGGAGATTAGAAGATTAAGTCTCAGGATATAGCTCACTATAGGATAGAAAGATTGAGAATTTTTTAGTGAGTAAGAATGTAAAAATCCAACTCTATTTATAAGGTATTCTCAAACCGAGTTCGGCCAGAATTCGATATGAAATATTTGAATTTTTAAACGTTGGATACCACAAATTCAGGGATACTACAAGTGGCCATTCTTCTAAAATAGCCTGACAAAATTTGGTCCGAGTTCTTTTTGCCTATTTTAGATAGGTCCAAGTTTGGTTCAAGTTATATTTGGTCTAATTTTGGGTGGGATTTTAGGCTTATTTGTGAGTGGACTTGAGACTTCTAGTTGCCAAGTACGACTCGACTCACATAAGTCCTAGACTTAATTAAAATATAAAATTACACATGAAATCAGGAGAACTCTGATGATGCTAATCTTCTAGAAAGTCTGCTGACTTGAAGACGCATTTTTTCTTGACGGCAGATGTCCAAAGATAAACAGATATGGAAATCTGAATACCTTATGATATAATGTCGTCTTTGGCTCATCACCATTTCTTCATAGCATATGTCCATACTGATCTTGCTTATTACTTTCTGCAAATACATGTTAGACGAACAAAGCAATATACAGAAGTAAATATTGTAACATTAATGTATATTTGGACAATGTTGAGTTTAAGTAGAAGTTACTATAGTGATTGCATGATTATCATATTGCTAAACTTAATCGACTAGCCATATTCAAAAACTCAACTTAAACATTGTGCCAACAAAAATACCAAAATTCACTACACCAAAATAGACGATTTATGACAATTAGAGTTGTTCAACAACGACGTATTAAAACTATCATTGCCTTTTCAACGGATTGTTTAATATCAAAACCTACTTCACCAATAAGCAGATTTGGATTTGACATATTAAAATTGTTGTTTTAATATCCAAATTTCGTTAAATTTTTTGGTTCCCTAATGTTTACCTAAATCCGTATTCCCCCTCCCGCTGGAAGCCCGCATCAAAAATTTTATTTCTCCAAAACCTCCTCTCTCTCTCTCCCTACCCCTTCCCACTCCTCCACCCTCTCCCTCCCGCTCCTTCCCCCTCCCCTTCTCGCTCCCCTTGGAACCCTCTGGCTACCACACCTCCCATCCCGCTCCTTCATCCCCTCCCCTCTCGCTCCCCTTGGAACCCTCTGGAACCCTAAGGTAATTTTTTTTCTTCTAAAAAACTTTCTCTCAATTTTTTTTTTCTTTTCTTCTCTATATGTATGGGAGATTAGAGTGGAAGTGGTAGTGGTGGTGATGATGAGAGCGGCCGTGTCTATGATGGTAGTGCACTACGCCAAAACAGACATTTTTCGACAGACCAAAACAATGGTAAATCACGATAAACGACAGTTTTGATCCATCAGATCATCCGTCGTTAATAACGCATCCTAAAATATAAACGACAGTTTTGAACTGCCATTTTTTAGCTGACAACAACGATAGTTCTTGTCTGTCGAATAAAACCGATGGACTAAAACTATCAAATAATCTATAAAATTGCCAGCCACTTTTTTCCTTTTCAACAGTTGAGACCTGTTGTTTTTATGGAAACAAAAATAAAAAAAATCTCAAATCATTCCATATCAAAACTGTTTAATCATGTCCGTCCCCTACATAAAATTGGAATACATCTGAAAATAGAATTTTATATAAACATCAACAATCACCAACAATGAAAGAAAATCAATCAAAATTGTATTAACTAATAAATATATCGAGTTTACATAGCAATATTCCATCAAAAATAAAATAAAAAACCCCAATTTTGCAAGCTCACAATGACTTAGTTCTAATGATGAGGAAAAAAAAGAGAATGTTATTGCTAGCTTACAATCTCATGCATTAGGAAAAAAAGAGAATTTTAAAACTTCACAAACTGAACTGAATATTTTGGCCAATTAATAATTTCTCCAACCGTAATATCATCAAAGTTCCCATCGCCGTCGAACAATAACTCATTGCCGTAATTTTTTTTATCAACAATGATATTATAAGCTTCATCATTCGGCAGTGCATCTGTATTTACACGTCCAATAGCAATGACTTTCTTTCTAAAATTCTTCACACGACACGTCTTCATAGGCAAGGTAGGCTGACCGTGTCCCTATATACATACATAAGAAGAAGAAAAAACATTAGTATAGAATAGTCTTGATTTTCCATAAGTATTCACAGAAATATCTTCACACAAGTATGATATAATGTTCAAAATGTAAGAACACCATGATAACACAAGATACCATCTTTATACAAATACAATATCATGTTAAAAATGTAAACCTACCAACTTAACCATAAGCTGAAATACTATTGATCAAGCTCCATAACCTCAATAAGAAAATAGATTCCCCAAATGTGTTCAACATTCAGTAGAGAAAATAATTAAAGAGACAGATATTTATAATATAAATATACAATATCATGGGGGTTTCTCATCAAAGAGCATAATTCTCTGAAATCAACTTTTTCTCCTATAATATGAATATATAGCTACAACAATAGTCCATCCCTCCATTAATTTCATCCTTAAATCCATCAATGATATACAAACTTTAGCATAAAGGTTGAAAAAACTGGTTTCTTTCCATGGACCAATTATAAAATCCTTTGAGAGAAAAGAAGTCATGTATAAAGATATCAGCAGCTAGGTGCCAATTGGCACCCATGTGAGCTCCCTTTGTTGGTATATTTTGGCCTGATACATACCAAAACAAACCAAGATATACTAGTTTGTATCGGATTCAACCAAAATTAAACCAAAATCTGTGTGCAGTATTCGTTTTTTAGTTGCCTTATGTAGACACATTTTTGGCAGACGTTCTTACATATGTAATTCTCCGTTTCCAAGATACCATACATAAAAGGCAAATCCTTCCTATTTGAATTGAATAAAAGGAAGGAAAGAAAAACTCCCAAATTTCTAAGTTTTCATAATAAAATCAAATTGTTAGGGTTGGTTCAAAATCAACTTTAGAATGGCAAACCATTTGACTATTTGAACTGAACAAAAGGAAAGAAAGAAAAAATTCTTACAGATACAAAGCCAAATTTCTAAGTTTTCATACAAAAATCAAGATTGTTAGGGTTGGTTCAAAATTGATTCAAATGGCAAACCACTTGCCTATAGTTAAAACTAATACGGTTACCATAATAGTTTTATGTGCCTCAAGTCTATACATTATCAATATAATAGAGGAAATAATACCCAGGTATCGGGTCCCATATCAGTTACGTTTAAAACATGAGATATTAGTGATATCAATCATTTGTTATCAAATATTTATATCCATGCATATTGCATAAGTAATAAGAGAAATCCTATTACCATTTCTTAGTCCTATTTTTTTTCCATTTTGAAGGAGTTTATAAATTGTCGAAAATTGAAACTCCGACTTTGTGATCAATAATAATGTTATAGTTGAAACTGAGACTCTAAAAGGACCAAAATTGAAACTGAAACCAAGAATTTTGGGTTTAGAGGCCTTATAATAAGTCCTCCCGACATAATCGTAATATGTAGATCCTCTGCTCTTTCTACCACTATCTTAATAGATAATAATCTTCCATAACACAACTCCAAGTCAGAAAACCAATTCACATTCAAAAAAGATGGTTTCTTTTATTAGGCGCTACACAATTACTCCCATCCTAAGTTCCACAATACTGTTTCTTTGTCCGTAATTTCGGTGCGAGTTTTTGAATTGGAAAGTTTTAAGAAGTTTCTCACTCACATAGTTAGTTTTCACCATCAAGGTTCTAACTACATAAACTTAGTATTGATAATATTTATATTGATAAAACTTACGTTGATAAGCATGGAGAAGTTAAAGGGTACAAGTAGTTGGAATATCAGTTTATGGGATATATATGATTTGAGATGGGCAACTGCTAAGTGATCAAGCCGAAAAAGAGAGCAAATATACCGAAAAAGTGAACAATAGCTAAGTATGGGCGAGACAATGAGAACAAAAAGAAAAAAGTCGACAATTTAGCTCTACTCACCTGAGAGGACTAGTAGTGTGAAACTACCAGTTGTATGTAATATCACAAATCTTTCTTTCTGCAACAGTTTCAGTTCTATCACAAATCTTTCTCAGTTCTCCCTTCCAATTTCTACAAGCATTATTAGCTTTTTTTTCAAAATTTTGTCTTTATAAATTTCTGTACTTCATATGCAATCTGCAATAACATTTATAAGCATCAAAACAGCAACTTTGAACTGAAATCAGATAAATAAACCATCAATCTGTATTAAAAAAGAATAAAACATGTTTCATGTGTGCACAAAGATGGTAGGGTATAAATCAAATATTCCCAACTAATATTGAACAAGATACAAACATTTAACATGTCATCAATTTGAACTAAATCTGCCATTGGGATGAAAAGTTCGGCAAAATTTAGTTAAGCTAAGCAATCTTGAACTACAATGAAGACATATCAGATTAAGGAATATAGATAATACAGATAAATTAGCAACATCAAAGAATTAATATTCATGTAAAAACACACTAGAAGTACTGGCTTACACACACACAGATCATGCATGGGAACCTATGTCTCTCCCCTCACACTATTCTATATTATATATTATATATAGTTATAACCTACACTCTATTCTATATTATATATAGTTATGCACACATATGTTATTGCTAAAGACTATAGCTCTATTCTATATATAGTTATAACCTACACTCTTTTCTATATTATATATAGTTTTACACACACACCCTGCAAACAATCTTGATACTTCTTACACACAAATTCATGCATGGGAACCTATGTCTCTCCCCTCACTGGTACACTTAAATTTCTATACTCAAACACTTCACACACACACACACACACAGACACACACACACACACACACACACACACACTCACTGCTACTTCACTTTGATTTGCTACCTGCATGTACATATTCTGATACTACTCACAAACATCACACATATATTGCTACTGCAAATACACTTTTACCTGGCATATATGAGAGTAGGATACATGCTAGTGTGCATGATATTGCCTGCAAACTTGTGTATCTACTGCCTCTCTGATACACACTAATATCCTCACACAAAATTAAAACTTTTTATTGTATGACTATCTTATATACTAATATAGAAAGATAATATGCGTACTAGATAGTTACATTTTAACAAAAAGAGGTAAAAGGTGTCGTTGATGACTAGGATAGTCGAGCAATAGGACCTCTGGGCCATTTGGTTTGATGGAGAAAGCCGTCTTGTCAGAGCATATCTCAGACAATTGCTAAACCAAGTTGAACACAAGAAGAGATATAGGTCAATATTTGTTTGATATTAAATATAAAGCAAACTACAGAGTTACACACCTTCGATATATAAACTACCTTAGTTGCAATATTTATACCTCCAGATGTAAGGGGCCAGAAAAGCAGTAATCCTCTGTAACAAAAAAGAAGTGAATCCTCATAAAGATTAAAAAAAATCAAAAAAAAAAAAAAAAAAAAACCCCTCAACAATCTCTTCTGCAAATGCTATTTCTTTATTCATTTATACCACAAGCTAGAGAATTAGTAACATTGTTCAAGCATAAGCACCTGATCTCAGTTTTTAATTGCAGTCACATATTGCCCATTCGACAAAACATCAACAACTGAGTTCAGCAAGTTCTCTCTAGGAATGCAAAGATTATCAAACCTAAAGAGTACCCACAGGATCAGAATTATAGTTTGTATACCAAAGAACAAACAGAGATAAATGACAAGGGACTCTTATGGCCACAATCAACTATACTCGCACAATGTTATAGCTACAATCAAAAGGTATACTCGCTCAGGTGTGCTGCTACTCTGTTCTGACAGGCACATCCTTCAAAATGTAATTTCCATGTCTTATTGACCCATCATCCATGGGCTGAAGCCAGATACCCGCTTTTCAGTACTCTGATTAAAGAATGAAATTTCTATCTATTAGGTTATCGTGTAACTAAAAGAATAAACATTATGATGGAGTTCAAGAAAAACTATATACACTGGGATACCTTGAGTCATAACCATTATGCTGAATTTTTTTTGTAGACTTGAAATGCATTTTTTTTATAGACTTGAAATGCACTATAAACTAATACTCAATGGACATTATGTTGCAATTTTTGTTGTACACATAAATACTTGGATACCTTCAATACACTATAAACTAAGAGTCGATGGATCATGAACATTATGATGTAGACTTGAAATGCAATTTTTGTTGAACTCCAACATAATGTTTATTCTTTTTGCAGACTTGAAATCAGACTACAAATGAATATGTGCTAGATACATAGACATGGACACAACGCCTAAGATGTGCGTATGATGTGACTCATACAATTCAAAATGACAATTTCCCAGTTGATGCTAGCATTAAATGGTTGGAAGTGCTATATTGAAGCTCAAATTGTAAAGGAAATACCCTGGCCTAAGATGTACTAATTAATTTTCTCTTATAGGTGGTATCTAGGTTACACTTCTACTCATATGGATTCCTTCAGTAAGTGATCTCATTTTCTAATTGGTGCAGGGTCACTTCTGTAGGGAGTCGACATAATAATTGTTTATTGGAGTATCAGAGGGGGATGTAAGGAAAAGCCATTCAAATTGACACAATTCTATTTTAGGAGGATAGTGATAAACTTCTTAGGTGTTATTAGCTTTATTATTTATGTTTATTATCCTGATAAGAGAGATGTAACCATGTTCTAAAAATTCATAACTCGTAACCGTGAGCTGATACTATTACCCATGGTAAGCGTATCGTTAAATGCATTATCGTTTAGTAACGTGCCAAGAAATGAAAATATAGTTATAATCGAGTTGGAGAATCAAACTAGGTTAAGTCTGGATTCATCCAGCTACTTTGGATTGTTGCGACACTTACACTTGTAACCCTGGCAAGCCGAACATCTTTGAGGAACTTTCCCCAGAAGTCCTCTAGAATCTATCACTCTAGATACTGAATAGTAAGAAAGATGTGAGAAAAGATGTACACTAAATGCAATGACTTGCTTCGTTAGAATAAAAAATTTACTGTAAAACTCACAGGACAGTCAATGCATGATTGTAATTTAGTGAACTAGGATGGAGCAGTCCTAGCATCAAAGGGGTTGTTGCTTAAATCCCTATGATATTGAAAGAAATTTTCAAATGACTTGCATATTTTCTATTTACCTAACAAAATGCTTGTGTTATTAATCATAGTAGGATTTTGAATGAGTCTTACAAATAGTTGAGGTTGTTCATCCCTGTTACGTCAGGTATCGGCCAAGATAGTTTGTTGTTCGCTAAATTCCTGGAAGAATGTAATGGTGGAGAATTTTAGACATATATCTATTGCTTGATATTGGGTCATATAGTCAGTAACTTACAGTTTGTTAATGCTATTCAGATTGCTTATACTTGACGGAAATGAGCCATCCAGGGAGTCCCTATCAAGTCGTCTATTTTTAGAGAGTAATTTAGTATCATAACTCCATCCCATTTGCATGTAGAATGATGAAAAAAATTAGAGCGAGGGTGTTGGGTTATGGATCACTTACAAAATCTCAAGCGATTGAACAAGACCTACAGACTCTGGAATTTTGCCAGTCAATTTATGCCAAACCAAAAGCCTACAAGAAAGAGTTAAAATCAGTCCAAGAACTTGGAGACAAAATGTTAAGGGAAATCTTGAGACCAACTGGATTGGAGAAGTTACACATGTATCAATTGCATCTGAAAGCTGAAGATACTTGCTGGGATATTACCAGATAGTTTGTTCTTATTCAAATGGCTATATTGACCACAACATAGAGAGAAGAACCGTGATTTATTAAATATTTAAATTGTTTCAGAATTGCAAATGAGATCAGGAACTACTTCAAATGCTTAACATTGAGAAGGGAGTCCAATCCTTGGGACTTATCGATCGAGACAGGGTGAGACTTGCTGATCTGTTGTCTGAATAATTTGGAGAGTTTATCGATAGAAGAAGGTATCTATTTCTTCTCTTTCGGATATCTGGATAAAAATTATTTATAAACATAGTAGAAACAAATTAAAAAAATCTTTCAAATATGCATTTTTGGAAAAATGGTCAAGATCACAAAATCTTTTGGAGACATTAATATACTCTGATAATCTTACTGATATGGATCTACTAAATTTAACAATATATCAAAAGAAAAGGTATATTTGTAACTACAATATCTAACATCTAACCCTACAAGAACAAAATAAAAACCATATATATATATATATATATGGGTAAACGGAATATGAGCCATAGCCTCATATTCCTATATGAGTCATGCACATGTGGACCAATATGAATGAATTCTTACATCCCATGTGCACTAGTACACTTCATTCATATTGGTTCACATGTTCATTGGCTCATGTAGGAATATGAGCCTATGGTTCATATCCATTTTTTTCTATATATATATATTATCCATATGTACACAAATATAGCAAGATAATATCATGCACAACTTCTCCATCTTCTCCCGCATCGGATCAGTTGGCGGTGGCCCAAAAGGGCCCTTCCGTCAAAAATGTATAAATAGCCTTAAACGACACATTATTTAAGTGCCTTTGGACCATCGCTAGCTAGGATTCAGCCCCTACAGCTAACCCAATAAAATTAATGTTTTATAGAATATATGATTTGTTAAAGATTATTTTGCACTTGTTTTTATAATATAGCCGCAAATCCAAACTCTTTATTTTGACTTAAAGTTTGTGAAGTAATTATGATGCTTGGATTTTTCTAAAAAGATTGATATCAATATATGTTAATAATTTTTCACTTTTATTGTAGCCTTCATGCTTCAAGAAAATATTTTAAGATTCATATTTTTATTTTCTATCACTACATGTCTGCAATAAATATCTATGAATTTATTTATTTCTGATAATTATCATGCTTAAATTGCAAGGATTATTCATCTATGTATTGTGTTGGCCCAATAGTCATGGTCAAACCTTATTTCGATAATCGTCTAAACTTGGACTTGATATAACGTACGTGAACCGACGATTCAAGACGTACTACTGCTACAACTACAGTTTCAGAGAATGGGATGCGACATGCTTTCAATATCGAGTCAATGTAATTTTTTCATTTATTGAGTATAGAAAAATATGTAAATCGAGTCGCACTTGGCATTTAGAGGCTACCCAAAATATTTTCTAAAACCCAGATTATTCTTAGCCAAAATATTTTCGAGTTTTGAAAATAACCCAACCCATATTTCCATAACCAAGTTAGCCCAAACTAACCCAAATCCATTCTGATTCTAACTGGATTCAAGAAAAAACAAACTCGGTGCGAGTTCGGCCCGAACTCGGTTTCTAACCTAGTAAACCCTTGCAATCAGTTCTTCCTGCAGACTCGGCTCCAACGTTCAAAAATTCGAACGTTTGGCATCCGAATTTGCCCTGAACTCGGTTTGCAAAAGTATTATAAATAGAGAAGGAATTTACTATTCTTATTCACTTAATTAACTTTCTTTTCTCTTCTCTATTACCCTCGCACAAGAGCCTTTACACTTTTCAATCACAAGCTTTCTACAACTCCTAAGCCTTAAGCACCAGTGGCGTTTTCGATTAGAAGTTTTCAAGAGTTGTAAAAAGAGCTTGTCAAGAAGTTCAACACTTCGAGAAGTATTCGAGCCCTTCAGATCAAAGCTCGTGTCTGTACGTAGTTACAAGCCTTCGGATCAAAACTTGTGTTTCACTTGATAGTGGATTTCAAAACTTGTGTTTCACTTGATAGCTGGACTTCCATGACCTCGAAGATTCAGCACCCAAGGAGAAGACGATTGCACTTAAAGCGCAACATAAGAAGATCGTCGATAAAGACTCCGAAGATGACGACTATGATAATGAAGAACAAGCTCTCATGGTCAGAAAATTCAAAAAGTTCTTAAAGTTCAACAAAAGAAGCAAAGACTACAACAATGATCACGAAGAGAAAATCTACTACGGATGCAAGAAGAAAGGACACATCAAGAAAGACTACCTATTAGCAAATAAGGAGAACAAATATAAAAAATCTACAAGGCGACAATCCTCCCAAAAGTATGCTAACACAAGCATTTGGCATGAAAGTGAAGCCAGCGACTCAGACGATGATCAATCACAAGACGCTGTCAATGTTTGTCTAATGGCATTCGATAAGGAATCTGACAATCCCCATCATGACGATTTTACTTTTAATGAATTCGGTGATGCTTTTAGTGATCTTCTTAGTGACCACAAGATACTTTTAGATAAATACAAGGACACCAAGAAGGAACTCAAAGAACACCAGCTAGAGATCTATAGATTGTCTACACTTTTAGATGATATTAAAGAGACAATCATCTAGCGACACAAATGAATTACCTGCTATTAGATTAAACTTACATGATGCTTTACTGAGTATTGAACAGAAAGAAAAGGACTATGCCAAGTTCATGGAAGAGTTTGTGATAGAGAAGAAGAAAAATAGTTGTGCACTTATTAGATTAGATGCCTTGACTACTAAATACACTGAACTGCATGACACATCCAAAAAGTTAGAAATTAGATTAGGAAAACAACATGTCCAGACTGATTCCCAATCTAACACGAGTCGTTCAAAACCCAAGGACACTCATAAGACACAGCCCAAGAAGGCCAAACCTTGTAATCATGCATTCTATTACAAGTATCCACATACTTCTCATAAGACCACACAACATGCTCATTATACCAACAATAGATCCAATCATTATGTCAATGCTAAATGTCATTATTGTGGTACTAATGGACACATCTCTTCATCCTGTAGACTTAGAAAACTGGTTGATATGAATGTATATAAGTGGGTACCAAAGACTAACACTCCAGTACCCTTCATGAAATGGGTACCAAAAGTTACATCTGCAAATTATTTTATAGGTGGAATGTCCTCCCCATTTTAAAAGCAAATGGATCCTCGATAGCGGTTGCTCACGGCACATGACCGTTGACGCATCTTTATTTGCAACATTGTCGATGAAGAAGGAAGGATATCACTACTAGAAAAAGCGGGATTAGCGACGCATTTTAGCGACTCCATATAAAAACGTCGCTAATTAAAATAAATTAGCGACTCCATGTAAAAATGTCGCTAGACGTCTCTAAATGGCGACATTTAGCGACTTTTATTAAGATTTTAAAAGATTAGTCGCTATAAGTTCAATTAAGGTCGCTAAACGTCGCTAATATGTCTACTTTAGCGATG
Source organism: Iris macrosiphon (assembly GCA_036927795.1). Lineage (NCBI taxonomy): Eukaryota > Viridiplantae > Streptophyta > Magnoliopsida > Asparagales > Iridaceae > Iris > Iris macrosiphon. The sequence goes on along the minus strand of JAYESA010000007.1, from coordinate 177,027,847 downwards.
TTTAGCAGCGTAATTAGCGACGTATATATTTAAAATATTTAGTGACGTATTTAGTGACGTATTTGACGTTGCTAAATTTTAACTTAGCGACGTTTTTATTTGACGTCGCTAAACGTCGCTAAATTTTGGTTAATTAGGGCTCGGTTTTCTTTTCCTCCATCTGCGTAAATTTTAAAAGTTTTTAAAACCGTCAGATTTCTCCCACCCCCCCTCTCCGACGACCGGCTCTCCACGGCTGCGGCTACTCCGACATCCCCCTCCTCCTCCTCGAGCTCTAGGTAAATCCTAACTCTCTCCCTCTCTCTCTCTCTCTCACATGTGACACTGACACAATACACACTTGACAGACACGACACACACACAGACACTGACAGACACACACGACACACACACACAGACGCAGACACACATACACACACAGAGACACATACACACGACACACACACACACACACAGACACACACGACACACACTCTCTCTCTCTCTAGGGTTTTTGATCAGGGGTTAGGGTTAGGGTTAGGTTTAGGGTTAGGGTTAGGTTTTTTGACCTGGGGTTAGGGTTAGGGTTAGGATTAGGTTTAGGGTTTTTGATCAAGTTTTAAAAAGTATGTCACTACTGAACAAATTCTGCAAAAAAATTATGATTTTCAAAGTATCATGTATTAGTGAGTGTATCCTTATACTCGAGTTTTAAAAAGTATGGGTGTAATTGTTAGAAATGAGAGGAGGAGGGTAGTCAGTTGGCAGCAGGTTATGTATCTGGGAATATTAGCTAGGTGATATGTATAATTTCGATGTTGGTATCAATTAGGAATCATGGTATACAATAGAATATGTATTCCAGAATGTATCTATATACCAGGGAGTGTGTGAATGTCGGTAGTGGGCACCTATGTGTGCAAACTTGTTGCAGTAGCAAGAGTTGGACAACAATGGTAGTACTGATGTGGAGGGGTAGTATGTGTATAATTCTAAGGTATTGAGGGTTGATTTGATATGTGTCTGAGAGGGCACTGCAAATGTGAGTGCAGGTGTCCGTGTGTTGTGTGAGTTCAGGTGTGTGCAAGTGAATGAGGATAGTACTAGAGAGGTAAGTAACAATTAAGTGTTGAGTGCCAAGGTAGATAGGTAATTGGTTAAGATAGGTTAGATAGTAAGATATTGGTTAAGATAAGTTGGTATTAGTTACTTACTTGCAAATGACGTTACAAGTATCAATTGGGGAGATATCAGTTATAATAGCAATGTGGAGTAGTGTTATCAGTTGGATAGTGCAAGAGTTAGTATGGGTTAGGACACTAAGTAAATAGCTAAGATTGGTTAGTAATTGATATAAGTTATGATATATATATATATATATATATATATATATATATATATATATATATATATATATATATATATATATATATATTAGTCTTGGTAGTTAGGGTTGAATATTGCTTATTTTAGACTTTGATAAATGAAAGTATGTATTATATCAGTTATGATTTTTATAGTACGGTTAAGTTATGAAGTTAGGTGATAAACCACTGTATGTAATAATTTATATGATACATACTATCATTTTTGCAGAAGTATCTAGAAATGGATATGAATTACTATCTGCGTCATCGTTCGTGGATGTACAACCGTCATCCTGATGACATGTGCGGTGTGCGGGATAAATTCATTGAGGGTGTACAGCAGTTCCTGCAGTTTGCCAAGGCGTTCCCTCAGTACATGGATGGTACAAAAATTAAGTGTCCGTGTGTGAGATGTCGCAACAGGAAATATCATCTAGAAGTGGAAGTTACATATCATTTATACTCGAAGGGCTTCACGCCGAATTACTATCAGTGGACCGCGTATGGAGAAATTGTATCTCTAGCATCGGAGTCGGAGCCCTATGTGGAGCCGTATATGGATGTCCACGACCACGATGCTTACGACGATGGGTTGGTGAAAATGGTTTATGATGCGGCGGGGCCTAGTTTCAATCCAGACAATTATGATGTGGCGGGACCTAGTTTCAATCCGGACAATTATGATGCAGCTGAGGAGGCACCGAATGTCGATGCTGCAAAGTTTATGGAGTTGCTGGAGAATGCAAGGACTCCACTATATCCTGGTTGTGAGGATCATTCACCGTTGGAGGTGGTTACAAGATTATTGAGCATCAAGTCCGATTTTAACATGTCGCAAGAATGCTATAATCGACTGCTCGGTTTGATTATAGAGATCTTGCCCGAGGGTGCAAAGTTGCCAAAAGACTTCTATCGATCTAAGAGGATGGTGAGATCGCTTTGGATGGGATACGAGAAAATCGATGCATGTCGCAACGGATGCATGTTGTACTACAAAAACGATAAGGATGAAGATGCGTGCAGATTCTGTGGTGCTGATCGCTACAAGGCCACTGTTAGAGGAAAGTCTGTCGGTGCAAGGAAGCATACCGATTTGATGCACTACTTGCCTTTGACGCCGCGGTTGCAGCGGTTGTTTATGGTTAAGGAGACTGCAGAAGACATGAGTTGGCATAGGCGAAAACAGATCGAAGGAGTATTGGATCATCCATCCGATGGAGAAGCATGGAAGCACTTTGATCGAGAGTATCCACATTTTGCCGAGGAAGCGCGTAATGTCAAATTGGGGCTCTCCTTTGACGGTTTTACCCCATTTGGACTTTCGGGCTCCCAGTATTCGTGTTGGCCTGTGATCGTCACTCCGTACAATCTACCGCCTTGGATGTGCATGAAGACTCTGTATATGTTCCTAACCGTTATTATCCCGGGTCCGAACAATCCGAAGAGGAACATATATGTGTATTTACAGCCTTTGATAGATGAGTTGAATCAGCTGTGGGAAGTAGGTGCCAACACGTACGATGTTTCTAGAAAGCAGAATTTTTAGATGAGTGCAGCACTTATGTGGACCATCAACGACTTTTCGGCCTATAGAATATTATCGGGATGGAGCACCCATGGTCGTCTCTCATGTCCGTATTGCATGGACCGTACTCAGGCTTTCCGTTTGAAACACGGTGGCAAACCGTGCTTCTTCGATTGTCATCGACAATTTTCGCCGAAGGATCATCCGTACCGGAGGAACCGGAATGCTTTTCGTGCGGGAGTTATGAAGAAGGCCAATCCACCGCCAAGGTGGCCCGGATGCACGATATGGAAAGAGGTAAAAGATTTACCAAGTGCTATCGAAGAGCCTGCTAAGGGGTACAAGTGTGACGGATTTGGTCGCACCCATAGTTGGACGAAGAGGAGTATATTCTGGGATCTGCCATATTGGAGCACCAATCTGATCAGACATAACCTTGATGTCATGCATATCGAGAAGAATGTATTTGATAACATAATTAATACTGTAATGGAGGTAAAGGGGAAGACGAAAGATAATCCGAAGGCCAGGTTGGACTTAGAAGAAATATGTAGATGTCCTGCATTGCATTTGATAGAGGAGGGGAATGGAAAGTTAAAGCAACCTAAGTCAGTTTTCTCACTGGAGAAAGAGGATAAAGGTAGACTTTATAGGTGGATTCAGGGTCTAAAGTTTCCAGACGGGTACGTGTCGAACTTGAGAAGATGCGTCGACCTCAAGGAGAACAAACTGGTGGGTATGAAGAGCCACGATTGTCACGTATTCATGGAGAGGTTAATTCCGATTGCATTTCGGGAATTCTTATCGCAGGTCGTTTGGGACCCATTGACAGAGCTAAGCATATTCTTCAGATATCTTTGTTGTATTAAGTTGCTGGTCTAGAAAAGCAAGAGAAGGACATTGCGGTAACACTATGTAAGCTCGATAAGGTGTTTCCTCCTGGATTCTTCGACTCTATGGAGCATTTGCCAATTCATCTTTCCTATGAGGCATGTGTTGGTGGTTCTGTCGGTTATTGGTGGATGTACCCCTTCGAGCGGCATCTGAATCACCTAAAGAGAAAGGTAAAAAATAAGGCACGGGTTGAGGGCTCTATTTGTGAAGCTTATGTTCTCGAGGAGATTACAAACTTTTGCTCGACGTATTTCAAACCGCATGTTGCTACTAATAGGATGAAAGCTCCGAGAAACGATGACGCATATCAGGAATCTAATGATGCAATACTCAAAGTATTCAATGCGTCCAAAAAGCCTTCAAAAAAAATAAAGAAGAGATATTTGAATGATGATGAGCTATGTCACGCCCCAGTCCCAAAATATCGAGGAACTGGACACGTGGCAATGGCCAGCAGCATGCACCGATGGATAAACCCAATTTAATGGATCCATCGGGGCATACTTAAGCTGTATTACAACTATCAGGGTTTACTAATCTCATCCATAGAATAAACACAGCAATATCAACAAAAAGTATTAAACAACATCCAGTCACAAGTAAATAAAATCGGAGAACAACCCGATATTAAGTCTGTTACAAATGTTCATTTAAACAGGAATAAAAAAGTTTATTTGCCAATATAAACTGAGCATGGAAGAAGCAGATGTTCAGGAGAAGTCCTCAGCGATCACTTCATCCTCAAGTACTGGTACTGTTCCGAGAAGTGCTCATGTTCCGTATACCTCTGGATAAACCTCGTCTGCTAATCCTGGGGACATAATCCGGATCCAGGTCCTCAGGGGACATAGCAAGGTACAGATAATACAAGCCAAAATAAATACAGTGCAGCAAATAATAAAACAATAGGGTAAACTATATAACCATCTATGTGAAATGCAAGTTAAGAGCATTACTAGAACTTAGGCTGATACCACTACAAGCTCTGTGTCGGGGAGCCGGGTAGCAGTTATACTATGCTATGTATTTTACTATGTTGTGGCCTATATATATATAATCAGCCTGTAGTCTGTGTGTCTTTCTCCACCCAATGTAATCATACGTCTCATGTCCACGATGCCTCATGTCCATGTCACGTAAAATCATATCTAATGCAGTGAGTCATACTATGTCTATGAATATAATGTCTAGAAATATAATATCTATGTTATAAATCCTGTAATCTACACAGAATCACCTTGAATATTTCAGAAAGATTCTGTCTCATGATTTGTGTCAGGTGTCCTGGGTATAATGTACTTGATAATGCAAGTACGAGAATATAAAAGGTCACGAATGTCCATCTCTAGATGACGTACACAACTCCGCGAACGGGATTGGCACCCGACTATTAATCGGACGCTAAGTAAGTCACACGGCCCTAGGTTTAAGCATATACAATAGTTTATAATTAAGTTCAAGTAATATGTATCAAAGACTGCAAATTGGCAAGGTACACTTGCCTGGGGTTCCGGCTCCAATGGTGGCTCTGACTTAAGCAGGATTTGCAGGCATTACTCCGGTTGCTGAAATAAATATCACCATCAGATCCAGAAAATATTAGTCAGCTAGAAACTCCTGTCCTTGAGTCCAATTTGGATACAGGGGCAAAAATGACATTTTCAGGTCAAAGCGGGGTCCACATGTGGGCCGCTTTGCACCAAAAAATGTGTCAGGGTCAAAGGTCTCCAAATTCGTCCAACTTAGTGTCAACAGATCAAGAACGATGATACGAACCCAACGGAACTTCCAGAATTGGATTACGATGAGCCGATCACAAAATCGCCCGTCAAGTAGAGCCTGTGGGGCCCACGACACGCAATTTTGTCAAAGTTCTCAGAATCGAACCAAACTTGGGTCACAGGACCAGCGTATTGCTACGAGTCCGATGGCGCAAGTTTCGTCTCGATCCGACGTGTGTACACTAAGTTACAGCGAGATTCGGAAAGGTCGGATACGGGACGTTGTCGGCGGATACGCGTTGATTTCGGTGTGCACGCACATCCGAATCAACTTCTGCGAAATCCAGCACGTCCGTATCGACGACGCGTACGTATCGGTGAAGACCGCACGCGACCAAGTCGTCCCGTTTGGCAGGGCGTACTCAGTTCCGGGGTGAAATAGGGCGTTGGTTTTCCTGTTTTTGGATCGCGGTTCGCGATCGCCACAGGACGCGGTGCACCGAGCGATTTGTACGGGCGTCGAGGGGGTCACACAGCCTACGCGTCACAACTGACGGAACAGAAATTGGGGCAGCGAGGAGAGAGATATGAGTACCTGAACAGGGCTCCAAAAGTCCAAATTACGCGTGTCCGGTTCGAGTCTACCGTGTCCTGGATACTGTGTCCAAGCCGTGTCCTGACTAGGGCTTAGGTTCTGATGTGTCCTGGCTTGCCGGACTCGGGGCGGCTTGCTGCGGTTCAGTCGGAGTCGGCCGGGCGCGGGTGGAGGCGGCGCCGGTGCTGCGGTGCCGGTCGGAGTCGTCGGGGAAGAGGGCCGCGGGTTCTGGAGAAGCTGGATGCAAGAGGCGCTGGACTCGGCGTCGTGTTCTGGGGAGTTGGGCGGTGCCGCCGGGTGGTCAGGTGCTGGAGGGGATGGCCGGAGTTACAGGGGCTCGCCGGAGAAGAAAGGAAAGAAGGATAATTTTCGGTGGTCGGACGCGGGTTATATAGAGGGATTTGGGGAGAGGGACGGCCGGGGGGTTGGCCGAAATAGGAAGGGAAGGCGCCGGCGGGTTGAGGGAGGTGAAGATGGGGTGTCACCGGCGGCCACGGCGGCGGAAACGGCCGCCGGCAGGTGAAGAGTCGGGGGAGAAATGAATTTGGGGGTTAGGGTTTAGTTCGGGTCGGGTCGGGTGCTCAGCGGGTCGGGTCTGACCCGGATCCGACCCGTTAAGAGGGTTGGGCCGGTTCGGGCAGACCGGTCGGTTCGGTTTAATATTGGTTTGGTTCATTTTAAAATAAACCGGGTTTAGGGCTAATTAAATAATTAGTTTTTAGGGCTTTTAAAATTGATTCCGGGGTCCAATAAATTTCCAAAAAATTACCCTATGTCTAATTTTTCATTTTACACTATAAAATATTATTTTCATAATATTTTAATATTATTTAATATCATTTAAAAATCATTTAATAATTAAAACACCTTAGTTTAATTACAGAAAATTCTCAGAAAATTCCAGAAAATTATGAAAAATCCAAATTTAAAAATTCTTGAAAATCAGGGGATTTACAATCTACCCCCCTTAAGAGGTTTGCATCCTCGCAAACAAAGAATAACCGGTCAACAGAGTGACACGGTTGCAAAATTTATTCGAAACACATCAAGATTTAAGAAAAGTCAAGGTTGTGGGTTTAAACACATAGGGAAAATTATTTCCCTAAGCAATGGAAGTTATACAATTTCCCAAATGTAAGAAATCTAGAAAATTACAGTTTAGAAAACCAGGTTATCCTTTAAAACATATCAGGTTAACAATTATAAAAGATTCTAGGTTATTAAGCAAGTTCAAAAATTACTTAGGTGATCACTAGGTTATCTATTATTAGCAAGTTAAAACTGTCAAGTTAAGTCTAGGGTCACGAACTAGCAGGCACGAAGTAAAGCAATACTAGAAACAGAAAACTATAAAAACTTACGTACATTAGCTACTCCATGGTTCTGCGCGTCTTCCAAGGTCATCGCGAAGGCTTGTCCGCGTCCTTGTGGTGGATTCCTCTGCTGCTGCTGGGCCTGTTGGAAGAGTGCTGCTTGTGGTGCCAAGGGTGGCTTCGGCTGATACCCTTCTAGTGCTGGTAGAGCTTGTTGGTTTGTCCTTGGTGCTCCTCCTCGATGCTGAGGACAATCCTTGGCTAAGTGTTGATTGGTTCCGCAAATCAAGCATAATCCCAACTTGCGTCTGCAATCCTTCTCAATATGGCCTACCTTGCCACAGTATTGACATGTAGGTAATATCTGCGGAGAGGCTCTGGGTGGCTGGTGTATGTGAGGTTTCTTTGCAGCTTCTTCTTGTGGTGCTTTGGCTGATGTGGAAGACCGTTTCAGACTGGTCTCTCTCCTGGTGACGCGTTCCATGCGTCGGGCTGCAGCGAGAACGTCCGAGTAAGAGGTTGGTGCGACGGATCCGATGAGTCTCTGCAGCTCGAAGTTTAGTCCGTCGAAGAACTTCTCAGCCTTCTCTTCTTCCGTTGGGATCCAAGTAGGGGCGAAGCGACTTAGACGAATGAACTCAGCGTTGTACTCTTCCACTGTCATACTGCTCTGAGTGAGGTGATTGAACTTGTCCCGAAGTTCTGATCGAGCGATAGCCGGAATGTGCATCTCCTGAAAGAGTCTGGAAAACTCTTCCCAAGTGACTCGGTCTGGTCCGAGCCTGGTCTCTTTAGATAGCCACCAGTGATGAGCATTGTCCGTCAACTGGATTCTAATGGCGGTCATCCAACGTTCTCTTGGAAGTTCAGCTGTTTCTAACTGGTGTTGAATGTTGGTGAGCCACTCATGAACTTCGGTTGGTCCCTCCTTGGCAGAAAAGGTACGGAGCTTGAGTTGACGAAAATCAGTGATAGACCCCGTTGCTGGTCACTTAGCTTGTGGGTTCACTTGCTCCAATGCGGTTACTAGGCTGGTCCTCAAATACTCCGCCTCGTGACGCTGAGTCTCTTGATAAATTTGTTGTTTGGCTTGCATCATTGCGTAGATCATTTGAAATATCTGCTTCCCGTCTATAGGTTGCCCTTGTGGGAATACAGGCATTGGTGGAACGAACTGCGGAGGCGGCGGGATGTCATCACGCCGGAACCTGGAAGTATGCTGGCCCACTTGGTTGTTTTGAGAAGATTGTCCTCGGTCTTCGGGTGTCACTCCTTCATCATAAGTAACCATAGCATCGTGTGGTGTACTCAAAGGATTCTCGTCTCCGCTTCTTGGATCCATTACACTGCATCAAAAATAAAATATAAGAAGCACACAGGATTCAAGGCAAGATGCAAGTCAAAAATTAATTCGAATACGATACAGATATCAAGAACGATTCAAGCAAGTGGATGAGATCCTAAAAACTTATCCTATTCTTATTGCAGGCCTGTTCGATCCCTAAGTTGAAACCGAACAATTTAGTCGTTGACCTGCATGGGCCACCACAAAAACTATGTCACGCCCCAGTCCCAAAATATCGAGGAACTGGACACGTGGCAATGGCCAGCAGCACGCACCGATGGACAAACCCAATTTAATGGATCCATCGGGGCATACTTAAGCTGTATTACAACTATCAGGGTTTACTAATTTCATCCACAGAATAAACACAGCAATATCAACAAAAAGTATTAAACAACATCCAGTCACAAGTAAATAAAATCGGGGAACAACCCGATATTAAGTCTGTTACAAATGTTCATTTAAACAGGAATAAAAGAGTTTATTTGCCAATATAAACTGAGCATGGAAGAAGCAGATATTCAGGAGAAGTCCTCAGCGATCACCTCGTCCTCAAGTACTGGTACTGTTCCGAGAAGTGCTCATGTTCCGTATACCTCTGGATAAACCTCGTCTGCTAATCCTGGGGACATAATCCGGATCCAGGTCCTCAGGGGACATAGCAAGGTACAGATAATACAAGCCAAAATAAATGCAGTGCGGCAAATAATAAAACAATAGGGTAAACTATATAACCATCTATGTGAAATGCAAGTTAAGAGCATCACTAGAACTTAGGCTGATACCACTACATGCTCTGTGTCGGGAAGCTGGTAGCAGTTATACTATGCTATGTATTTTACTATGTTGTGGCCTATATATATATAATCAGCCTGTAGTCTGTGTGTCTCTCCCCACCCAATGTAATCATACGTCTCATGTCCACGATGCCTCATGTCCATGTCACGTAAAATCATATCTAATGCAGTGAGTCATACTATGTCTATGAATATAATGTCTAGAAATATAATGTCTATGTCATAAATCCTGTAATATACACAGAATCACCTTGAATATTTTAAAAAGATTCTGTCTCATGATTTGTGTCAGGGGTCCTGGGTATAATGTACTTGATAATGTAAGTACGAGAATATAAAAGGGCCACGAATGTCCATCTCTAGATGACGTACACAACTCCGCGTACGGGATTGGCACCCGACTATTAATCGGATGGTAAGTAAGTCACACGGCCCTAGGTTTAAGCATGTACAACAGTTTATAATTAAGTTCAAGTAATATGTATCAAAGACTGCAAATTGGCAAGGTACACTTGCTTGGGGTTCCGGCTCCAATGGTGGCTCTGACTTCAGCAGGATTTGCAGGCAGTACTCCGGTTGCAGAAATAAATATCACCATCAGAACCAAAAAATATTAATCAGCTAGAAATGCATGTCCTTGAGTCCAATTTGGACACAGGGGCAAAAATGATATTTTCAGGTCAAAGCGGGGTCCACATGTGTGCCGCTTTGCACCGAAAAATGTGTCAGGGTCAAAGGTCTCCAAATTCGTCCAACTTAGTGTCAACAGGTCAGGAACGATGATACGAACCCAATGGAACTTCCAGAATTGGATTCCGATGAGCCGATCATAAAATCGCCCGTCAAGTGGAGCGTATGGGGCCACGACACGCAATTTTGTCAAAGTTCTCAGAATCGAACCAAACTTGGGTCACCGGACCAGCGTATTACTACGAGTCCGATGTCGTAAGTTTCGTCTCGATTCGACGTATGTACACTAAGTTACAGCAAAATTCAGAAAGGTCGGATACGGGGCGTTGTCGGCGGATACGCGTTGATTCCGGTGTGCACGCACATCCGAATCAACTTCTGCGAAATTCCGCACGTCCGTATCGACGGCGCACACGTATCGGTGAAGACCTCACGCGACCAAGTCATCCCGTTTGGCGGGGCGTACTCAGTTCCGGGGTAAAACAGGGCGTTGGTTTTCCTGATTTTGGATCGCGGTTCGCGATCGCCACAGGACGTGATGCACTGAGCAGTTTGCACGGGCACCGAGGGGGTCACACAGCCTATGCGTCACAACTGACGGAACAGAAATCGGGGCAGCGAGGAGAGAGATATGAGTACCTGAACAGGGCTACAAAAGTCTGAATTACACGTGTTCGGTTCGAGTCTACCGTGTCCTGGACATTGTGTCCAAGCCGTGTCCTGACTAGGGCTTAGGTTCTGATGTGTCCTGGCTTGCCGGACTCGGGGCGGCTTGCTGCGGTTCAGTCGGAGTCGGCCGGGCGCGGGTGGAGGCGGCGTCGGTGCTGCGGTGCCGGCCGGAGTCGTCGGGGAAGAGGGCCGCGGGTTCTGGAGAAGCTGGATGCAAGAGGCGCTGGACTCGACGTCGGGTTCTGGGGAGTTGGGCTGTGCCGCCGGGTGGTCAGGTGCTGGAGGGGATGGCCGGAGTTACAGGGGCTCGCCGGAGAAGACAGGAAAGAAGAAGAATTTTCGGTGGTCGGACGCGGGTTATATAGAGGGATTTGGGGGGAGGGACGGCCGGGGGTTAGGCCAGAATGGGAAGGGAAGGTGCCGGTGGGTTGAGGGAGGTGAAGATGGGGGGTCACCGGCGGCCACGGCGGCGGAAACGGCCGCCGGTAGGTGAAGAGTCGGGGGAGAAATGAATTTGGGGGTTAGGGTTTAGTTCGGGTCAGGTCAGGTGCTCAGCGGGTCGGGTCTGACCCAGATCCGACCCGTTAAGAGGGTTGGGCCGGTTCGGGCAGACCGGCCGGTTCGGTTTAATATTGGTTTGGTTCATTTTAAAATAAACCGGGTTTAGGGCTAATTAAATAATTAGTTTTTAGGGCTTTTAAAATTGATTTCGGGGTCCAATAAATTCCCGAAAAATTATCCTATGTCTAATTTTTTATTTTACACTATAAAATATTATTTTCATAATATTTTAATATTATTTAATATCATTTAAAATTCATTTAATAATTAAAACACCTTTGTTTAATTACAAAAAAATCCCAGAAAATTGTGAAAAATCCAAATTTAAAAATTCTTGAAAATTAGGGGGTTTACAAGCTAAGGGCTGCTCAATTGTATATATTACTCAATTGCGACGAGGATGAAGTGGAGAAGCTAGAGGGGTAAGTAATTAATACGTCAACGTTTACATCATCTCAATATAATAGTATAAGATACTATTATGCTACTAATCAGCAGTTGCTTCATTATTTTTCAGCACATATAATGATGAGTTGAGGTCGGTTAGACCCTACATAATAGACGAAGAAGTAGAACAAGATATGAGATGCCATTTTCCTTCTTGGTTGAGCGCATATGTAAGATGCTTGGTAATTACTTTTTATTTCTGCACTTGCAAAACAAATAACTTACTATCGCTACTTTGGTATTTAGGTCGATCGTCTGATAACACCCGAGACTGAATCTATTAGAACTTTAGCCTAGGGACCAATTACTGCCATAAAAATATGGTCAAGTTTTTGTGTGAATGGGTTCAGGTTCAAGTCAACAAATGCTCCTATCAGAGACAGCTTTCTGGATCTTGATTCTACGAAAAACAGTTGTTTGTGTATCAAATCTTCGAACTACAAAGACATCAATCCGGGCAATAATTTTTTTGGCATCTTACGAGAGATTATGGAGTTGACATATAATTATGGCACAGAACCTGCTAATATCGTGCTATTCAGGTGTGAATGGTTCGATCCGATTCAAGATCAAGGTTAGAAAATTGACAAGCATGGCCTTGTGGATATAAACTACAAGCGTAGATATCAAGGCTACGAACCATTTGTCCTATCAAGTCAGGCTCAGCTCGTGTACTTCATAACTTATCCTAGACGGGGGACAGCGAGGTCGGATTGGTGGGCAATATGCAAGACTAAAGCTAGAAATACCTTTGACATTGATGAAATAGCTTATCAGGAGAACGATCTACCTCTTTGTAACAAATGTTATAGATGTGGACTCAACGAAAGTTACTCATTACACGAGTAATAATATTGAAGATGTAGAATTATCCGAAGAGGAAGACGAAGTAGATGAAAGTGAAGACGAGGAAGAGGAAGAGAAAGAGGAAGAGGAGGACGAGGAAGGCGAACAAGATAATTTTTTTGAAGATGATTGAAAATAAAATATATTGCATGTAGAATGTAACTATATTTTGACTGTAGAATGTAGATCAAGGTTGAAAAATTGACGAAGTAGATGTACCCATTAATGAATATATTTATTATATTTTGACTGTAGAATGCTTTGAGATATGCATCATATTTCGACTGTAGAATGTACTATATATTTGTGTTTTTCTATATTCATCATATATTGTTATCAGATATGACAGGACGATACGGAGGATTCGGCAGGTCCCAAGGTAGACAGAGTGCTCCTCCTATTGGTTCCGGATCATCGTCGCCCAGTACTCCAGTATATCGATCACTCACATCTCCGACTGTTGGGACGAGTAGTTCCAGGCATGATAGTACATCCTCGTCCAGCGTTCCTCCTGCTGACGAAACCATGGGGACAGATGAGCATGTCGAGGAGGTCGTGCCCACGTTGTTCCAGCATCAGCAAGATCCTCCATGCGCACCTCCGGAGGAGACGAGGACAGAGATTTGGGCCGACGGTACAAAGTAAGTCAATTAGATGGTTTAGTATAATATATATCGTGTATTTCTTTATTCATCGTATATTGACTTTTTCAGTATTCTAAATTATTATCTCTGTATAGATATCATCTATCGTCGGTTCAAAGACGCCTGGGCCAATTTCTGAGGAACAACTACGGTGGCCCTTGGATCAACTACTCTGAGGCTCCGGAGGAGAGGAAGGCATTCTGGTTTGCGCACTTTCAGGTAAAATTATATTAAATAAATCCTCTAATTTATGCATATTATATAACTTATCCGTGATGCTAACTTACTAAATTATTTATTGTAGCAAACGTATTTTTATCCTCCGCACCGGACCGAGTTGATCGAGCGGCTCTTTTCTACCGTTGCCGCCAAGCTTATCCGAGATGCTCTGGATGACCAGAAGGCTCGTGATCGTGCTGGAAAACCGATCCAAGGTTGGATCACGCCTGAGCAGTGGACTGCGATGAGGGCTAGATTCGACGATCCGAGCTACAAGGAAAGGTCTGAGAAGGCCAAGGCGGCTAGGCGGAATGCTGCCAAGTGGTATGGTGGCTCGATTCCGATGATGGAACATTTTCGTCGTTTGGTATATTTTTTCTTTTAAAATATATTATTTTAAGGCAAGTACCATAAAATGGTACTTGGAAAAAATGTTTAAGTTTAGTAATAAATAATATATTTTTAACAGGTATTGAGGGGTGAGGATGCAAACATGGTGACCGTATTCTTGGCCACCCATCGCAAGGACGGAAATCTCATTGATGAGAGGGCCTCGCAGACCTAAGTAAGTATTACTTTACTTTGTGTTAATTTAATATAACTTAGGCAATTATCGAGTTTTCAAACCTTTCTAGGCCGAGTATCTTAGGCTGCGTGAGCGGGCGACTACTAGTGCACCTACAGCTGGAGAGGCTGGTACTTTGTCGCAGCCTGCTCCAGCTCCGTCGGTGGACGACCTGTGGGTGACCGCAGCTGGTGGTCTCCAGAGGGGTACGTACTACGGTACGGACTCCTATGGCGCCCTGGTTGCGACGTAGTCATCTAGGGCCTCCCCGACAGCTGCGCATTCCACACAGCCCTCGCAGTCGCAGCCCTCGCAGTCGTCGGCCAGAGTCCAGGAGGCCGTCCAGGAGGCATTTGATCGTCAGATTGCGTCTCTCCATGACGAGTTGCTGCGAAGGATAGAGGAGCAGCCCCGGTCCCAACCGCAGGCGGACGATCTGATGCTCATTGCACGATTCGATATGCTCGACCGCAGCATGACGGAGCTCCGGGATTTGACAAATAATATTAGAGCCTCCAATGACCGCAACATCATGGAGCTGCAGGCGACACAGCTATCAATGGGCGAGAGGCTGACAATGATGCAGGATTCAATGGTTCAGAGCAGTACGAGGCTGTTATCTACCATGGATTCTTACAACCAGCGACTCGCAGACTTAGAGCGGGCACGGCCTTCTGGTGCACCTACATCGACACAGACTCCACCGACGTCACTGCCTTCTCCATCGACATCGGTGTCGATTCCACAGAACGAGTATGAGCAGTTCTTATCCTTCAAGCGCGCCGATGGTCAGCCTCCTGCAGATCCGCAGTAGTATAGTTAGTTACTGGATATTTATATTTTTTTATTATTTAGGATGCGATTGTATGGATATAAATTTGCCATATTCTTTACGTTTACGATGAGATTTGCTGGATGCTTTCTTTTCTTCAAATTTTATTATATTATTCATATTTTGGTTTACAACTGATGACTGATACTTGGTGCTGCTACTAGAATCTTCAAATTTACCCAGTGCACTAGAATTTTCCCCCTTGGTGCTGCTACTGTGTTCTTTATTCAATTATTTTTACTACCATCATATACCTGATAATGAACCCAAGGGGGTTGGTAAACCCAGAAATGCAATTCAGTAATATATTTTTTTATTTTTTTGAAAATTAGCGACGTTTAGCGACGTTCATTTACGTCGCTAAATACGTCGCTAATTAGCGATGCTGTTAAACGTTACTAAATATGTCGCTAATAACGTCGCTAAAATCGTCGATGTACGTCGCAAACTGCTGACATGACAGTATTGCCAGGTCATTACAGACGTCGGTGTAACGTCGCCATATAAGTCGCTAATTAGCGACGTTTAGCGACTTCAATAAACATCTTTATGTAGTGACGCGGCGTCGCTAAACATTGCTAAATTTAGCGACACGTTAAAGTCGCTAAAAAACGTCAGTATAGCGACGTTTAGCGACGTTTTTTGTTTTAGCGACTTGATTTTTTTTGACTGCTTTAAAACGTCGCTAATTACGTCGCTAAACCAACTTAGCGATGTTTTTTGGTTATTTAGCGACGTTTTTAGATGTCGCTAAATTGACTTATTTGGTAGTGATGTCTCCTTCGACAACAACTTGAAAGGGTACATTATAGGTAACAATGATGTTGGTATGTCTCCCTATCCAGTAATTAAAGATGTTTGTCTTATTACTGAATTGAAACATAATATTATTTAGCATTAGTCACTTAGCTGATCATGCTTATGGTATCAATTTCATAAAAGATAAATGCTTTATAATTGATGAATCAACTAGTAAAACAATATTCGAAGGAATAAGAAAAGGTAATATTTATGTATTTTATCTTTGGGAAGATACTAACCATGCAGGTATATGCCTGTACGCCAACAAGGATCGTGAAAGCTGGCTATGGCATATGCGTCTAGGATATGCTAACATTGACACAATTGTAAGACTATATACTAAAAAGGTGGTGAGAGGCTTACCAGAAATCGGTTTTAAGAAGGATATGGTATGTAGTGAATGCGAAAAGAATAAAGCTACAAAATTATCCTTTAAATCGATTAACGTTGTAAGTACTTCTTGACCTTTGCAACTTATTCATATGGATGTATTTGGACCTAGTAGAATCGCCAGTCTTGGTGGTAAACTGTATGCTTTTGTGATTATTGATAATTTTTCAAGATTTACATGGGTTTTCTTTCTTGTAAATAAAAATAATACATTTTCTGAATTTGTAAAATTTTGCAAAAATGTACAAAACGAAAAAGGCTTCATGATTACTTGAATCCGAAGTGATCATGGTGGAGAATTCGAAAATGCTGATTTTCAAAACTTTTGTGATTCAATTAGTTTTTCTCATGAATTTTGTCTAAAACTCCACAACAAAATGGTGTTGTAGAGCGTAAAAATAAAAATCTAAGCGAAATGGCTAGAGTAATGCTCAATCAATTTAACCTTCCAAAATATTTTTGGGCAGAAGTTGTAAATACAGTGTGTTATGTTTTGAATAGGGTTCTGTTTTGACCTAAATCAAAAAAGACTTCCTATGAATTATGGTTTGGTAGAACTCCATCTGTTAACGATTTCAATATTTTCGGTTGTAGAAGCTTTATTCTTAATACCAAAGATAACTTAGGTAAGTTTGATGCTAAAGCAAATGAAGATATCTTTGTAGGATTTGCTACCAAGAGTAAGGGATATAATGTTTTTAATAAACGTTCCAAGATTATTGAAGAATCAATTAACGTTACTTTTGATGAGTTAAATTGTCAAGCAGTATATGACAGTAATGATGAAGACATAATCATTAGAAAAGAACCAGCAGAAACTGCACCCAGTACTAGCTACCTGGAAAGTCAGCCAAAGAAAATGAGATTCATGACTGATCATCCAGAAAATCTTATAATAGGTGATATAGCCAAAGGTGTAAGTACTCGTTCTTCTACTAGAGATATAGATGCTAATATAGCATTCATTTCACAAGTAGAACCTAAAAATGTAGAAGAAGCTTTTCATGATGAATTTTGGATTTCTACTATACAAGAGGAATTGAACCAACTTGAACGGAAACAAGTTTGGGAACTTGTTCCCAAACCTAATGATCACTCGGTCATTGGCACTGGATGGATATTCCGAAATAAACTTAATGAGAATGGTTTAGTCACTCGTAACAAGGCTCGACTCGTAGCTCAAGATTATAACAAAAAAGAAGGTATTGACTACGACGAGACTTATGCCCCATTTGGTAGACTCGAATCCATTCACATATTATGTGCTTTTGCTTGTTTTCATGATTTTAAGCTATTTTAAATGGATATAAAAAGTGTATTTTAAAATAGTTTTATTAAAGAAGAGGTTTATCTTGCACAACCGCCTGTTTTTGAAGATTTTAAACACTCTAATCACGTTTTCAGGCTACAAAAAGCTCTCTATGGACTCAAACAAGTCCCTCATGCATAGTATGAGTGCCTTAGCACTTTTCTACTTGAAAATGATTTTTCAAAAGGAAAGGTGGACACGACACTATTTATTAAATTATTATATAATGATATCCTATTTGTACACGTTTGCGTTGATGATATTATTTTTGGTTTAATTAATGAGATTTTATGCAAAGATTTTGCTAAGTATATGCAGATCGAATTCAAGATGAGTATAATGGGAGAGTTGAACTTCTTTCTAGGACTTCAAATCAAATAGAATATACTAGGTACATTCATCAACCAAGCTAAGTACACTAACGACTTATTCAAGAAGTTTGACATAAAAAATGCAAAACCAATTGGGACTCCTATGAAAACTTCTACCAAGCTTGACATTGATGAACATGGCAAACCAGTCGACACACGTAAGTATCGAGGTATGATTGGTATTCTACTTTATTTAATTGCTAGTCGTCTTGATATAATGTTTAGTATTTGCTTATATGTAATATTCTAAGCCAATCCTAAGGAATCACACTTGTGCATAGTTAAGCGTATCTTTCAATACCTTAAAGGCACTTCTACTGTCGGCTTATGGTATCCCAAAACCATATCGTTTAATCTTACTGGTTATTCGGATGCTGATTTTGCTGGATGCAAAGTTGATCAAAAAAGTACCAATGACACGTGTCATTTTCTAGGAAAAGCTTTAGTCTCATGGTTTAGCAAAAATATTCTGTCGCATTGTCAACTACTAAGGCTAAGTATATCGCCGCAGGACATTGTTGTGCTCAAATTTTGTGGATGAAGCAAACCCTTGAAGACTATAATCTTCACTACACCAAGATTCCTATTTATTGTGATAACACTAGCACGATCAATCTCACTAAGAACCCCATATGTCAATCACGTACAAAACATATTGAGATTAGACACCACTTTTTAAGAGATCATCAAGCACACGGTGATATATGTCTTGAGTTTGTTAACACAGAGCATCAATTAGCTGATATATTTACTAAACCGTTAGCAGAAAATCGATTCAACTTTATACATCGTGAATTAAGAATTTTGGATATCAATGATATATAATTAATATGTATTTACTTAAATCTTGATCCTATATGTAAAAAATATTTTAGAGACAAGCCGAAAGGGTTATTCTGTCAAAAAGGCATAAAAGACTAAGCGACACGACACTTTAGCATTTTTTGGACCACCGCTAGCTGGGATACGACCCCTACAGCTAATTTGAGATGATCAATACATAACAAAAAAAAGATTTATTAAATACTGTTAGTCATTATTATTGAAATTTATAAATTACTCATTTATTGATTTACAAAGTTGACTTGTATCTAAAAGAAAGTGAACCATACCTAAACCAAAATTGAAACATCAAAACTCTACTAGAGTTCGGACAGAGTTCGGACGGAACTCGGCCCGAACTCGGCTCGAGTTCAGATGGCCTCGGTTTTGTTTTAAGTTGTGGGCCCCACCCTCTTTTATATACACACCATCATCATCTTCCCAATCGGCTCCAGCACTTCCCAGTGGCCAAAAAACTTTCCAAAACCCTAGTTTTCTCAAACCCTAATCCCTTATATCTTCCTTCTTGTGCAGTTTTAGGAGCTAAAAATTTGGATTTTGGTTCCTTTCATCATTATCTACCAATGTTCACCATTTGATTGAAGGTATAACTCATTTTTCTCCTTTTTCAATTATTTTCATAACTCCCAAATTGTTTAAGAAGAAGAGAAAAGTAGGTGAAGTCTCATCTTCCAATCAGGATGACGTTTCTAAATCTCTGTTTAGGCCAGCCTTGCCAGACGACAGATAATTTAATGGATTAATTGTTGCATCGTTGGATCAATCCATTGAAAGGTTCAACGACTTTGTCGACCGCACCGTCTGTCCTGGCAGTCCCATTAATTTTACTATATTTCCTAATTATTTGGACTATTTTCGTACGTTAGGATTAGATGACATAATGACTACTAGATTTCTAATATTTCTTAATGATGTTCGCATGTTTTACTGTAATATGTCCTCGGTTGATGATTCTGTTAAATATCGTGTTGCCGGGTTATATATTGAATTTGATGTTGAATACGGAGGAGAATTTTTTCACATTTCCATCGAAGGAGAAGCCTTAGTACCTATGCCATCTTCCAAATTTACTGACAGCATGACTATAGACTCTTTTAAGGACTATATTTGTTTACCCAACCCCTATCCTCCTGGTCAACTTAAGGCCAAACATTTAAACAGATAGTTATATGATTTACATCGCATTATCTTTTAAATATTTCTGTCTAAACAGACCTCCACTGATGAGATTACAAACCTAGAGCTGTGTGCCATGTATCATATCCAGTTTGGAGTTAAATTTAGCTTTTCAAAGACTATAATTCAGATAATGACCCATTCCCGCAAGAACAAGCGTAACCTTGTGTACACTATGTATTTGCCTATTAACTTTGATCATTTCCAAATCTCTCTTGAGGATTGCACTTATCTTGCCGAGCCAGCCTATCTTTTTGCTGGTCGACGTTTTGACCCTATTCCTCTAGCTGCACCACCTTCTCCTCTAGCTGCTGCTGACACACCTCACCCTAACCCTTTTGCTGCTCCTGAGCCACCTTCCTCCTTGGACGAGCTCCAAACTTTGATGCGAGATTATATCAGAGTTGAGAATGAGCGTCATAGATTAGCACTTGAGCGTCGTGCACTTGAGGATGACCATCATAGACAGACAGACTATCAGACCACTCTCTGTTTCTAGGCAATGTCCAACTCCTTGGCGGACATGCAGTACTCCTTCTCTCAGATCCCTGGTGGATATATCCTAGGGTTCTTGATCCTTCACGAGCTGGCTATAGGATTGTTGACCCATATGTTCAGTCTTACTTGGATCCAGCTGCAGCCTTCTATGATCCCAACCGATCTGCTGAGACTGGAGATCCGACGACTGAAGATGACGAGTGATGCAGATCCTCATGCTATCTTTTTTTAGTTATATTAGCACTTTGGATTACTCTAGTTTATTATCTTTTGAACATTTCTTTTATGTTGATGTAGCACTTTTCAGTTTATGCGTGAGACTTCAGTTTATGTAGTAGTTTTGATTGTTCAGTTTATGTTTACAACTGCTTCCAAAATGTTTAATATGCTTCTACTATTTATATTTCTGCAATTGTGAGATATCTATACTACTGCACTCTTGTTGTCTTTTTGTCTTAACATCTAAGCTACAATTGTGAGGGAGCTTTCCCAATTTTGATCAAATGACAACGGAAGAGTAATACTGATATCAGCTCGGCATTCAGCAAAAGTTCCATTAAGATTTTAAGTTTCATTCTCTGCTATATCAGTCAGAATTTGTCAATTATAAAAATGGAGGAGATTGTGAGATATCTATACTACTGCACTCTTGTTGTCTTTTTGTCTTAACATCTAAGCTACAATTGTGAGGGAGCTTTCCCAATTTTGATCAAATGACAACGGAAGAGTAATACTGATATCAGCTCGGCATTCAGCAAAAGTTCCATTCAGATTTTGAGTTTCATTCTCTGCTATATCAGTCAGAATTTGTCAATTATAAAAATGGAGGAGATTGTTGGCCCATTGGTCATGGTCAAACCTTATTTCGATAATTGTCTAAACTTGGATTTCATATAACCTCCAAGAATCGAAGATTCAAGACGTACTACTGCTACAACTACAGTTTCAGAGAATGAGATGCGACTTGCTTTCAATATCAAGTCAATATAATTTTTCCATTTATTGAGTATAGAAAAATATGTAAATAGAGTCGCACTTGGCATTTAGAGGCTACCCAAAATATTTTCTAAAACCCAGATTATTCTTAGCCAAAATATTTTCGAGTTTAAAAATAACCCAACCCATATTTCCAAAACCAAGTTAGCCCAAACCAACCCAAACCCATTCTTATTCTGACTGGATTCAGGAGAAACGAACTCGGTACGAACTCGGTACGAGTTCGGTGTGAGTTTGGTGCAAATTCGGCCCGAACTCGGTTTTGAGATCCAGTAAACCTTTGCAACCAATTCTTCCTGCAGACTCTGCTCCAACGTTCAAATATTCGAACATTTGGCATCCGAATTTGCCCCGAACTTGGTTTGCAAAAGTACGATAAATAGAGAAGGAATTTACCATTATTATTCACTCAATTCACTTTCTTTTCTCTTCTCTATTACCCCAACAAAAGAGCCTTTACACTCTTCAATTCCAAGATTTCTATAACTCCTAAGCCTTAAGTGCCAGTGCATTCTCGGTTAGGATTTTTCAAGAGTTTTAAAAAGATCTTGTCAAGAAGTTCAACATATTGAGAAGTATTCGAGCCCTTCGGATCAAAGCTCATGTCTGTACGAAGTCGCAAGCCTTCGGATCATAACTTGTGTTTCACTTGATAGTGGATATTAACTCCGAGCTAGAGTTCTCGGGACTGGACTAGTCCTCTCAGAGGAAAATCAGTATACATCGTTGTGTTTGCGACTGCTAATCTCTCTCTCTCTCTCTCTCTCTCTCTCTCTCTCTCTCTCTCTCTCTCTCTTTACTTATTGTCATTTCATATTTAGATTGTTAGCTAACTGTGTTAATTTTTAATAGGTGATTTTATTCTGCTGCAAATACACGCACTCCATTCACCCCATCTAGCGTTTCTTATTCGATCCTACATATTACAATATTCATCTGTATCTGGCTATATATTTCTATTTTATAAGTTTTTTTTTCACTCTACCTTTATGTGTTATGTCAACGATTTCTGGGGATATTTTTCATTTCGATCAAATGACAAAGGGGGAGAAGAAGAATAATACAAAAAGGAAGATATATATAAGATGGCACAATGATACAATAAGAAGAAGAAGAAGAAGAAGAAGAAGAAGAAGAAGAAGAAGAAGTTGCAAGTTTAGCTCAAAGTTGCAAGTTTGCTCTCATAATTTGCTCAAAGCATTGCGTATCGCGTCATACCATATTTGTATTAATGTATCGGTCATATTTTTTCAACTATCAAAGTGGGAGAGATTGTTGACACAACATGGTCAACTTAATTTTGACAATCGACAAGACCATAATTCGATATATAGAAGTACAAACTGAAGACTACCACTACCAGAAAAATTCAAATTAGCGACGTCTAAAAACGTCACTAAATAACCAAAAATCGTCGTTAATTTGGTTTAGCGACGTTATAAAGTTGTCGGAAAAACCCAAGTCGCAAAAAAAAAAACGTCGCTAAACGTCGCTATACCGACGTTTTTAGCGACTTTAGTGTGTCGTAAAATTTAGCGACGTTTAGCGACGCCGAGTCACTAAATAGCGACGTTTTTAAAGTCGCTAAACGTCGCTGATTAGCGACTTATATAGCAACGTTACACCGACGTCTTTAATGACCTGGCTATTCTGCCATGTCAACAATTGACGACGTATAGCGACGTTTTTAGCGACGTCATTAGCGACGTATTTAGCGACTTGTTACAGCATCGCTAATTAGCGACTTATTTAGCGACGTAAGTTAACGTCGCTAAAAACGTCGCTAATTTTAAAAAAATAAAAAAAATTAGTGCACTAGCAGCTGCGGGGAGGCCCTAGATGACTGCTACTTAAATTAATCTACTGGTTGAACCGATTTGGTCCGATCCAGTGTCTTGTCCAGATCAATCTTCGGTTAGCTTTTTAAAACCCTGGTTTGAAGATTATATGCAATTATTTGTTTTCTCTCCACTTGCTATTTATTACATCATGCCTATTATAACATGTATGAGATTAAGTTCTTTCTCTCCCAAAATGCATATAATTAATATGTATTTTCCAATGTTTCGTTATAATGTTCAACATCAGTCAGGTCGATATATTAATATTTTGGGAACTATATATATTAGACATTGTATTGTGCCTTGTGGGGACATATCAAGTAAGTATTCAATGCTGGAATTGTAGATGTAGCCAAAGTTTAACAATATATAAGATGAACAGTACAAATACGAGATAAGTATCCAATACCAAGGACTATTGTTGAATTATCAATAATTCATAATATAGAAATCGAACTCGAGTGACCATTGTGTTTACCGAAGAGAGGTATAAGTTCCTGACTAGGTGGCGGAAGATCAATGGATCAAGCCATGGAGGCGTATTATTCCTTCCATTTATTAATGGTGGGAGTTGAGGGGGACAGTGGGCCCACAATACGTGCAACGAAGTATGCGCAAAGCCTCATGCAAAATATCGGGCCACATAAAAAAAAATTATTATAGTATAAGACAAATGTGGATATGCAAGATAACTATATAATGTCACGCCCCGATCTCCCGCAGGCTATTTCGGCCGTTCCCGCTAGGCGGAAATCACCCTCGCCAGCGCTCCCGCGGAACGATCGCTTTGACCTATCTGGGCATGATGCAAGGCCATGGTTCATTGGCTGGCGGCAAGAGTTCTAAGCCACAGAGTCGCACAGATTGTCTGAGTGCAGCGGAGTCATGAACGCATAGGCGATCGGTAACGGGTTCACTGAGTCGACAATATAGTGGAAGCATTGAAACACAAGTTAGAGTAAAGCAACTCTTTATTGATATAAACATGTATTACAGGCGGCGTATAGCCGAGATTACAAGTCGCTCAAGCCTCTCTCTCTGAAACAGTAAAAGCGTGCCAAGTGGCTACAATTGTGGAATGATTGTAGAGGCGATGTTCAGGCGAGTTCGGGCTATGTTCACAACATTATGTCTTGTATATGTGCTTCAGTTTCGGACGCACAGTTGCTTCGGAGTGATCTTCAGGCCTAAGCACGCACGTTGGAGGCATCCGCACCGCACGAGATTCTCCCGCACCCTGCATACAAACTGGTGGATTATCAGTACATTGAATGCACTGGTGGGGAAGCTACTCGCCCGCTCGATAAAATCCAAACACGTAATACAGGTTTCATGCACAACTATTAAGTTGTCTTTCTAGTTGCCTTAGGATCAGTTTCATGCAAATATTGAATAGCCTAGTTCGTGTGGCAGTGCGCCGTTCGACATGAGAGGAAACACGGTGAGACTTACCCTTTGGCTTTCCCTGTCCAAGGCAAACATTGTTAATTCAAGCACGGACAAGTATAAGCATTCAGGAGCATAGCATATGCAACATGCAAACACGAGAGTCATTGAACGGGATAATAGTTGGTGTGCTCAGTTGTTCTTTAATGCGATGCACTGACTCGCACGCAGATAGCCGCTAAGCGAGGATGACTTATCTATATGTACATGAGTCGCTGGCAAAGCAATAAAGGACTAATCCCAGACGAGAGTGGAACGCAACGAGAGCACACGATGCGCTACGAACCATCTCGCCCGTACACGATGGATTGCATATGTAGTCCAAGGCCAAGATGGAATGCAACCAAGTACACGATATGCTGCAAACCATCTCGCCAGCACACGATAGACTACACATGATGTGGTCCTAGGCCAAGTGGAATGCAACCAAGTACACGATATGCTGCAAACCACTCGCCTGCACACGATGGACCACACTTGAAGTTCTATCTGGATCGGAGCGGCCCTAGTGCCCCGGTGACCGTCCGTGGAACTATGCCTCGTTTCCGAGTTGTCCGCGACATGCAAGTCAGGGTTAAACTGTCACTACCACATTCCGAAACAGGGGTATTTTTGACTTTTCGCAATATTTAATATTATGGTATTTATAATTAATTAATTGCCTGATAGTATTTAATTTAATAATTATGTGATGTGTAATTAAATATAATTATATGCAGTATTTATTATTTTATTTTAGCTAGCAGACTAGACCTAGAAGCCAGTAGATGAGCACCTGTCGGAATTATGGAATTTTAAGGTTAATTGTTTTATTTTAGAATTAAATTATTGGAGGTGTAATTAATTACTGTATTTTATTTAATATTTTGGCGCAATTGCCTTTGCTTCGATATTTGGAGCACTATCCAGACTTTTGTCTTCCAACAAATTTCACCATCTTGCCCTAGACGTGCCCGCCTTCAATTCTGCTATTTTTGCAACTCATAATTTTGCTCTCTGTACATTGTTTCTGGCCGCACAAAAATCGTCGCGGACGTTATTTTAATAAACTCCTATTTTTGTATCGTTGTGCGTTCCAATCGAAAATTGGAGGCCATCTTGACCTATTTTTTGTGCGACCCAAATTAGGATAATATTCTGTTCTGAGTCTTCTTCATTATTGGTATTGATGACTTGACCTAATTTTGGCTCCATGTACTCCTAATTAATTGTTGAACACAACTTGCATTTGTTTCTATTTAAATTGAGGATACTATTTTATCTGACTTTAAAATTCCAATTTAATTCCAGTGCCCTGCAAATTCAGCCCATACCCATCTTACAGCGTCCCCTGACCCTACAAAACACCGGACCCCGAATCGCCCGCCCAATTTTCGTCATTTCATGTGTTTGTGCAATTTCCCAAATTTAAGGGGGTTAAATTGCAAATTGGCATTTTGTGCCAACACCCAATTATTTTTAACCAATAAGGAATCCTTAATTATTTTTATTTAAACCCTCACCCTTATTTCCCACATGAGTTAATTTCCCTCGTGTTCAATCCTAGCCACCCATTTACTTGGATGCATCCTCACCCTCCATCAAAACCCACTCATCCCTATTTAATGTCTTGTCCCATCCTAAACCCTAATCCCTAGGCAACATAGAAAGCCCCACCTCTCTCCAACGTAGGAAACCACATCCTTCTTCCTTCCTCTTCTTATTTCTTCCCTTCTCCTTCTCTTTTCTTCTCCTTCTTCCTTTCTCCTTCTTCTTTCTTTTCATTTGAAAGTTGATTTCAAATATTCAAAAGGGAGGGGGAGGGAAACTGAAATCTACTGTTCACTATCCCCCAAACCCGACTTCCTGCTCAGCCCGGCGGCCAGTTCCCTCTGGTCAGCCGACTCCCTCTGCGGTGATTCCGGCGACTGAGCCCGCTGCACCCCGGCGGCCCTGTGCTCTCGGCCGACTCCCCACATGCGGCCTACCCCAGCCGCTGGCTGCTCCTCCAGCCCGGCCGAGACTGCTCCCTCTGCCCACTGATCAACTCCGGCGGCCGCCGATCTCCATTCACCACCACCATCAACACCATATCACTATCACCACCGCCATCTCCATCAAGCCATCACCACCACCTCCATCGCCAATCACAACCTTCACCAGTGCCAACTCTGACCCGCCGGCCTACTGCCGGATCTCCCCGCTGCGAGCTCCCCATCCCGCCTTGCTGTGACTGCAGGCGACCGAGCCACTGCTGCTACTCCAGCCCGGCGGATCCCCGACTCCCTCCGGCGATCTTTCCGGCCAGCAGACCAGTAAGTCCTCCTCCTTCTTCTCCCTTTTCCTTCTCTTTATATATATATATATATATATGTATATATATATATATATATATATATATATATATATATATTATATATATATATATATATATATGTATATATATATATATATATATATATATATATATATATATATATATATATATATGTATATATACGTATGTATACACATGAGTATATATATATCATATGTATATGTAATTGTAGGTATTTTATTAATCAATGTGTAGGTACATGTATGTGTAAAATTAATACATATGTAAATGTATATATTTAATTAAAGTGTATACGTATGAGTGTATATAAGGAAAGGTATATGTATAATTAGTGTAATTAATTTGTATATGTATATATAATTAATTTAAGGTATTTGTATGTATTTAAATAAATGGTATAAATATGTATTTAATTTAATGTTTAATAGTATATGTAATGTATATAATTAGTGTATATATATGTATAAGTATATATTTATTTTGTATATGTATATTTATGCATTTTATATATATACTTTGTATATTTTAAAATAATTAGTATATGTATATGTATATACTAGTATATGTATTTGTATATAATAAGTAATGTATAGTTAATGTATATTTAATTAATGTAAAGTATTTATATATTTAATTAATGTGTGTGTATATGTGCATGTTTTAATTTAATTGGTATATACATAAATGTATATATGTACTTATATATACTAGTATATAGTATTGCATTTCAAATTTGGTATATATGTATATATAATTTGTATAAGCATGGTATATGTGTATAATTAATGATGATATGTACATATATCGTATATTCTCTATTTTGGTATATACTTGTACTCATTATATTAGTATTAATTAAAACGTATAATTTTGGTAATATGTATATACCTATATATATAAATGAATGTTATTTTGGGTGCAAATATGCATATATTTATTTAGTATAATTTCATATAGTATATATGTATTAAATGTATTTTTGGGGTATGTGTACAAACATATATAAATATGTATTTTGGCATAAGTATGTATGGGTATATAAATATATAAATGTATTTCGGTATAAATATACATATATGTATATATATATTTTCGTATTGGCATATGTGTATACATGTATTCTATATATATATATATGGTAGGTATTAATGATTAAAATAGGTAATGTGTTTTATTCCTACTAGGTGACCCTAGTTGACTAGTGCCATGCCTGGCATGGCCCTGAGGCCAGTGTTTATAGACTGTGTGTTAGCGTAGCTTCTGATGCAAATGTTATATTGTGTTATGTTTATAGGACTGTTGGTTTTACCCAGGGGATACTCTGGAACAGGACATCCATAAATACCAGCTAAGGACCAAGGCAAGTACATTCTCCGATAATTTCCAATTCCTGATAATTGCTATAAGTTCAATGATCTTGAAATGTTACAACTGAATCTTTGACACTGTGCTACACGGACTAGTATAGCTTGGATCTGCAGTCATGAGATGTTACCTTGATTATCGTATTGACATTGTACACGACATGTATATTTAGACATCGTACATGATAGACTTGACTTGCTCGTGTATCGTGACGTGTCATGGTTGGATCCACAGTACTAGTTGGGGGCGGGGAAATTACTAGTGAGAAATGTGATCAAATACCTATCGTACAAGTTTATATTATTGGTGTTAATCATTCGCCTCACGCATGATTAGCCAGGCCATGTAGCAATCGTACAAGTCCCAAGCCGATCACATTTCGAAACTACAATTTCAAACACTTAGAATAGTTACAGTTCTCTATTTTAGATCATATACTACATCACCCGTATATGATACTGTTTCTTGTCCTTTTATTTCCATACATGCACTGACTGTATCATATTGCCTGTCTCTTTATATTACCTGTCTCTCTTAAATTGCCATTTCAATTATTTCACTGTCTTCTCAGTAGCTAGCATGACATGTTTTATTGTATTATAGACATTATCAATTAATGGAACTGTTATTTGAGATTGTGCTTTGCTCCTTCCTGACTGGAAATATTTTTTCAGACTATGCCTTAGAGGACCGCTGTCCGACACTTATGGTGAGTAGCTGCAGACTTGATAGTAGTTGTGATTCCAGGAGGTCTAGCTGGAAATTACTATTTTTAGTTAGTTCTTTTAACAGTCTATTTGGTACCGGATTTGTCTTCGGCGTTTGATAATTCTTGGATATTGTTGAGTTAGAATATTACTTGTGGACTTGTGTTGTGTTTAATTTAGTTTTATTATTCGAAATCTTATCGTGCTGTAATCCTGTGATTGAGTATGTGTTCATCTTATTTGTGTCATCCGTGCCTCCTAATGGAGATTGGATGCTTGCGTGACAGTAGTTAGATAGTATCAAGACCTTGACTGCGTTCTACCGCCGATGCTGCGGCGTAGGCTGGACGTACCCACGCACTTGTGCCCCTGAACCGGGTGCGGGTCGTGACACGTTTTTAGTGGTGGCCCATGCCAGGTCGACTCTGCGAGTTGTGCGATGTCGTGGTAGTGTGGCATCTTTGTTACACTATTGCGTGCCTGCAATAGGATCTAGGACATAGGATACTAGGACGAGAGCAAATACTCAATCACAATTCCTTGAGAGATTCCTGGGATGACCCTTGAGAATCTTGTTAAAATTTCCAATTTAAATCATCCCCTTGTTCCGTCCATTCTCACTTGTGATATTGATTGATTATTATTGATTAGTTATTAAATTAGGATTTTTGCTTCATTATAGAGTTGATTTCATATTAAGAGGAAGTTATAGACTGATTTATGGTATTATTTGATAATGCCCGTCAATGAGGACAGTGAAAATGATTAACATTAGAGCTATTGGACTACAGAAGGTGGATTTAAAATTTTAATTGGAGATTGAAAATGAATTTTAAATTTTAGGATTCTGAGAAAATTGAGATTGTTATTAAAAATTTATTTTGAAGATTTCAATGAATTGCAAAATTTTGAAATTTGAGGAGTTGAAATATTGTTATTAAAATTTTATTTTTGAGGATTCAGATTCGATTCAATAAACCTAGACAAGTCTGTAAGGATCTCTAAGGTGATTAAGTTTTCATTTCAGTAATTAACCTTGAGGGAAGTGTATACACTCTACTTTAAAAGATTATTCGAGGAGTTATTTTGAGGAATTTTACTTGAGGATAAGATTTTATAGTGGGAGAGATATATTATAATATAAGTAGATAAGATGCATGTGTAAGGATCTGTTGGCTTGAGTATAATTGAGATCTCACTGCCCACTGACTTGGGTGTCCATCTAAGATTGTATTAGAGAGAGCAGTACTTAGTATAGTTGTTGCAATTGATATGCACTTGAGTGATAAGGATAACTAGTATCAGCGATTGCAGTAGGTAAGGAAGCTAGCAGTGAGTGTGTTTGTGATAGAACTGTGATACCTAGGGGATAGAGGTATCAGACCTTGGATGCATCTTTGACCTGTGCAATCACAACTAGGGTTTATTCCCAATCTAGTTATCTTTGAATGTTGCTTCTTTAGAACTGTACTGTCCTTCCTTGATGATATCGCATTTTTGCCTAAATTGATTCTTTGGGATCTGTCTTCAGGATGTCGCCGCAGACAAGGTCTATGAGAGCGGGAATATCAGCTTTAGAGGGGTCTGCCACCTCTCTACCTGATGGACAGACAGCCGTAGTTCCTCCTACATCTCCGATGCACGTAGGTGATCTTCCTTCTCCACCTGTTCAGAAGATTGTCGCAGCTGTGACGGACAACCTTCCTCCTCCATCAACTCCGATTCCCGGAGGTTTGCCCATTGACGGAACGCAGATGTTTACCTTGATCCAGGGCATGGTAGATGCCCAGAGAGTGACGGCAGACGCTCAGCGAGTTCAAGCTGAGGCTCAGAGGGTGCAAGCAGAAGCGCACCAGGCACAAACCGAGCTGATGAAAGAAAATATGGAGAATGCTCATCAAGTGACTCTCCAAGCTTTGGAGAAAGTAGCACAATACCAGCAGTTTCCTGGCCAGCAGCAGAGATCAGGCACTATAGTGGATTTCAAAAGGATGATGCCTCGAGAGTTCAAAGGCACCGAAGGGATACTCTACGCTGACGACTGGTTAGAAGATATAGAGAGAAGCCTGCGATTGACCCAAATTCCGGAGAACTTGCAGATAGAAGCCGCTGGCAGTCAGATGTTCGATATCGCACTCACGTGGTATCGCACGGAACCGAGAATTACTGCACAAGGACTTACTTGGGAGACCTTCAAGGAACTCTTCAAGGAGAAGTTCTTTCCCGACGTGGCATTGGGAACCTTGGAAAGTCAGTTTCATGACTTAGTTCAAGGAAACATGTCGGTCGACGAGTACGCTGCAGAATTCTGTAGATTGAGCCGTTTTGCATCGTCTATGATTCGAGACCCAGGAGATCGAGCCCGAAAATTTAGAAAGGGACTGACAAGAGAGATTAAGTCGCGCACTTCTGGTCGACGTACCGCTACCTTTGAGGCTATCTTGATGGATGCTCAGATTGCAGAAGAGGATCTGGATCTCAGGCCTAAGAGGAGTCACGACACTTTTGGAGATACGAATGATAGCGCAGGACAGGCCAAGCATCCCCGTATTCAGCACCAACAGCAGTACCAAGTACCAATTCATAATCAGCAACAACCATGGACATTTCAGCATCCACAACGGTACCTAGCACCAGTTCCTATCCAGCAACATCCATGGGCGTATCAGTATCAACAGCAGTACCAGGCACCAATTCATGTTCAGCAGGATCAGCAACAGCCTCCAAGAGAGACACAACAGACTTGTCATTTCTGTAAGAAACCAGGTCACCTTTGGGAGAGCTGTAGAACGAGGCTAGGACTTTGTTTGCACTGCGGCGCTGCGGGACATCGAGTAAGGGATTGCCTTCTAACCTCTTATCTTCCCGGCCAGCGCTCAACTTCAGATTATAGAGATCCATTTAGGCTACCTGTGGAACCGTATATTGCTCAGCACCCGCAAAGGGAACCACCCCAGCAGGACGGGCATTTGCGGTGACGGTCGAGAGACCGATATTGCAGGTAATGTGTTTGTAGGTTCTGTTCTTTCCTCCATTCTGTTCCTCTCTATTTGATTGATTGATTGATCTCTTAGTACCGTAGCTTGCATGTATGATCTTCTTGTTATAATGTAGTAGTAGTACCCCTGATACATAGACTGCAACACCATAACAAATGAGACCAAAACCATGTATGTCCCCCTAGATTGTATGTGGTATGACTATAGGTAGAATTTTCTTAGACCGTGATTATTGGTGTTGACTGTAGTGAAGATTCATGAAGGAGTTATGACTTGACAAGAGGAACAAGATGATTAAAAATTTGAGGATAATTATTGATTTAAATAAATGGTTAAGAAAATTTACATGGCATAATTGGTGGTTAATTAATTCCAGGAAAGCTTATGACATGTTTAAGTTGGTTATTAATTTGGAAATTTTGGGAGACTTATCAATGTATTTATTTAATTGCAAGTTATGAATTTTAGAACTTTATATGTGACATTTGGAGAATCCTTAAATATCATATTGTTGAGTTCTTGAGGAGTGGATATTAAATTCCGGGTATTGAATTATTAACTCAAAACTTTCAGGAAAATTTTAATAAAAAGGGGACTTTGATTCTATGTCGAGGATTTTTACAGAATTTTTGAAAATTATGGAAAGACCTTGTGAATTGTTAACTGAGTTCGTGATTGAAGAATTTAAACTTTGAGGGAATAATAATGATGTGTATGATTTAAACACTAGTATGAGGATTTTAAATTTCGAGGACGAAATTCTTTTAAGGTGGGTAGACTTGTCACTACCACATTCCGAAACAGGGGTATTTTCGACTTTTCGCAATATTTAATATTATGGTATTTATAATTAATTAATTGCCTGATAGTATTTAATTTAATAATTATGTGATGTGTAATTAAATATAATTATATGCAGTGTTTATTATTTTATTTTAGCTAGCAGACTAGACCTAGAAGCCAGTAGATGAGCACCTGTCGGAATTATGGAATTTTAAGGTTAATTGTTTTATTTTAGAATTAAATTATTGGAGGTGTAATTAATTACTGTATTTTATTTAATATTTTTGCGCAATTGCCTTTGCTTCGATATTTGGAGCACTATCCAGACTTTTGTCTTCCAACAAATTTCACCATCTTGCCCTAAACGTGCACGCCTTCAATTCTGCTATTTTTGCAACTCATAATTTTGCTCTTTGTACATTGTTTCTGGCCGCACAAAAATCGTCGCGGACGTTATTTTAATAAACTCCTATTTTTGTATCGTTGTGCGTTCCAATCGAAAATTGGAGGCCATCTTGACCTATTTTTCGTGCGACCCAAATTAGGGTAATATTTTGTTCTGAGTCTTCTTCATTATTGGTATTGATGACTTGACCTGATTTTGGCTCCATGTACTCCTAATTAATTGTTGAACACAACTTGCATTTATTTCTATTTAAATTGAGGATACTATTTTATCTGACTTTAAAATCCCAATTTAATTCCAGTGCCCTGCAAATTCAGCCCATACCCATCTTACAGCGTCCCCTGACCCTACAAAACACCGGACCCCGAATCGCCCGCCCAATTTTCGTCATTTCATGTGTTTGTGCAATTTCCCAAATTTAAGGGGGTTAAATTGCAAATTGGCATTTTGTGCCAACACCCAATTATTTTTAACCAATGAGGAATCCTTAATTATTTTTATTTAAACCCTCACCCTTATTTCCCACATGAGTTAATTTCCCTCATGTTCAATCCTAGCCACCCATTTACTTGGATGCATCCTCACCCTCCATCAAAACCCACTCATCCCTATTTAATGTCTTGTCCCATCCTAAACCCTAATCCCTAGGCAACATAGAAAGCCCCACCTCTCTCCAACGTAGGAAACCACATCCTTCTTCCTTCCTCTTCTCATTTCTTCCCTTCTCCTTCTCTTTTCTTCTCCTTCTTCCTTTCTCCTTCTTCTTTCTTTTCATTTGAAAGTTGATTTCAAATATTCAAAAGGGAGGGGGAGGGAAACTGAAATCTACTGTTCACTATCCCCCAAACCCGACTTCCTGTTCAGCCCGGCGGCCAGTTCCCTCCGGTCAGCCGACTCCCTCTGCGGTGATTCCGGCGACTGAGCCCGCTGCACCCCGGCGGCCCTGTGCTCTCGGCCGACTCCCCACATGCGGCCTACCCCAGCCGCTGGCTGCTTCTCCAGCCCGGCCGAGACTGCTCCCTCTGCCCACTGATCAACTCCGGCGGCCGTCGATCTCCATTCACCACCACCATCAACACCATATCACTATCACCACCGCCATCTCTATCAAGCCATCACCACCACCTCCATCGCCAATCACAACCTTCACCAGTGCCAACTCCGACCCGCCGGCCTACCGCCGGATCTCCCCGCTGCGAGCTCCCCATCCCGCCTTGCTGTGACTGCAGGCGACCGAGCCACTGCTGCTACTCCAGCCCGGCGGATCCCCGACTCCCTCCGGCGATCTTTCCGGCCAGCAGACCAGTAAGTCCTCCTCCTTCTTCTCCCTTTTCCTTCTCTTTATATATATATATATATATATATATATATATATATATATGTATATATATATACATATATATATATATATATATATATATATATATATATATATGTATATATACGTATGTATACACATGAGTATATATATATCATATGTATATGTAATTGTAGGTATTTTATTAATCAATGTGTAGGTACATGTATGTGTAAAATTAATACATATGTAAATGTATATATTTAATTAAAGTGTATACATATGAGTGTATATAAGGAAAGGTATATGTATAATTAGTGTAATTAATTTGTATATGTATATATAATTAATTTAAGGTATTTGTATGTATTTAAATAAATGGTATAAATATGTATTTAATTTAATGTTTAATAGTATATGTAATGTATATAATTAGTGTATATATATGTATAAGTATATATTTATTTTGTATATGTATATTTATGCATTTTATATATATACTTTGTATATTTTAAAATAATTAGTATATGTATATGTATATACTAGTATATGTATTTGTATATAATAAGTAATGTATAGTTAATGTATATTTAATTAATGTAAAGTATTTATATATTTAATTAATGTGTGTGTATATGTGCATGTTTTAATTTAATTGGTATATACATAAATGTATATATGTACTTATATATACTAGTATATAGTATTGCATTTCAAATTTGGTATATATGTATATATAATTTGTATAAGCATGGTATATGTGTATAATTAATGATGATATGTACATATATCGTATATTCTCTATTTTGGTATATACTTGTACTCATTATATTAGTATTAATTAAAACGTATAATTTTGGTAATATGTATATACCTATATATATAAATGAATGTTATTTTGGGTGCAAATATGCATATATTTATTTAGTATAATTTCATATAGTATATATGTATTAAATGTATTTTTGGGGTATGTGTACAAACATATATAAATATGTATTTTGGCATAAGTATGTATGGGTATATAAATATATAAATATATTTCGGTATAAATATACATATATGTATATATATATTTTCGTATTGGCATATGTGTATACATGTATTCTATATATATATATATATGGTAGGTATTAATGATTAAAATAGGTAATGTGTTTTATTCCTACTAGGTGACCCTAGTTGACTAGTGCCATGCCTGGCATGGCCCTGAGGCCAGTGTTTATAGACTGTGTGTTAGCGTAGCTTCTGATGCAAATGTTATATTGTGTTATGTTTATAGGACTGTTGGTTTTACCCAGGGGATACTCTGGAACAGGACATCCATAAATACCAGCTAAGGACCAAGGCAAGTACATTCTCCGATAATTTCCAATTCCTGATAATTGCTATAAGTTCAATGATCTTGAAATGTTACAACTGAATCTTTGACACTGTGCTACACGGACTAGTATAGCTTGGATCTGCAGTCATGAGATGTTACCTTGATTATCGTATTGACATTGTACACGACATGTATATTTAGACATCGTACATGATAGACTTGACTTGCTCGTGTATCGTGACGTGTCATGGTTGGATCCACAGTACTAGTTGGGGGCGGGGAAATTGCTAGTGAGAAATGTGATCAAATACCTATCGTACAAGTTTATATTATTGGTGTTAATCATTCGCCTCACGCATGATTAGCCAGGCCATGTAGCAATCGTACAAGTCCCAAGCCGATCACATTTCGAAACTACAATTTCAAACACTTAGAATAGTTACAGTTCTCTATTTTAGATCATATACTACATCACCCGTATATGATACTGTTTCTTGTTCTTTTATTTCCATACATGCACTGACTGTATCATATTGCCTGTCTCTTTATATTACCTGTCTCTCTTAAATTGCCATTTCAATTATTTCACTGTCTTCTCAGTAGCTAGCATGACATGTTTTATTGTATTATAGACATTATCAATTAATGGAACTGTTATTTGAGATTGTGCTTTGCTCCTTCCTGACTGGAAATATTTTTCCAGACTATGCCTTAGAGGACCGCTGTCCGACACTTATGGTGAGTAGCTACAAACTTGATAGTAGTTGTGATTCCAGGAGGTCTAGCTGGAAATTACTATTTTTAGTTAGTTCTTTTAACAGTCTATTTGGTACCGGATTTGTCTCCGGCGTTTGATGATTCTTGGATATTGTTGAGTTAGAATATTACTTGTGGACTTGTGTTGTGTTTAATTTAGTTTTATTGTTCGAAATCTTATCGTGCTGTAATCCTGTGATTGAGTATGTGTTCATCTTATTTGTGTCATCCGTGCCTCCTAATGGAGATTGGATGCTTGCGTGACAGTAGTTAGATAGTATCAAGACCTTGACAGCGTTCTACCGCCGATGCTGCGGCGTAGGCTGGACGTACCCACGCACTCGTACCCCTGAACCGGGTGCGGGTCGTGACATAAACCAATCTCAGGCAACACGATTTATTTGACCAATCTCAGGCAACACGGTTTATTTGACCAATCTCAGGCAACACGATTTATTTGACCAATCTCAGGCAACACGAATACACGATATACTTGAACCATGATTCTACGTTCAGTAAGTGACTTGCCTTGATGCATTCCCCTGGTTCGGGGCTGCCTTAGTGACCTAACGGTCCCGGATACTTGCAGGTTCATTCAGGCACGGAACGACTACGTAGTAGTCTTCCGGTATTGGATGAAAATATGGCAACATTACAAGCAGACAAGCATGCGTTTCTAAGGAACATAATCAGCACGTTTGCTCGGGCCCGAAGGTAAGCCGAGAGTTAGATCGTTAGGGGACTTGGCATACGAGGGTCTGAATACAAGCAGTATTTTAATTTCCATGTTCTAGCATAAGCAATACGAGTTGGGATTATTCCCTTAGCTAGGTGCGTTGGATTTATTAGCATGCAGGGGGTGAATCACCTAGCGACTAGCATGAATATTCCAGATTTTATGTGTGCTGGCTAAGCAAAGACAAGTTCACTGTAGCCACCCACCTTAGCGATGATTCGCCTCGGTAGAGCTATACGTCAAGCGAGCATCTGAAAGCCTAAGCCGGATTCCTGTAGGGACAAGTCTGGATATCCTTTGCTTCTTGTTTGAGGCAAAGCGGGTCGGGACAGTTGCACTATTGTCGTTTGAGACGGCAATCCGCTAGACCGGAATGGGGTGTTACATCCTACCCAACTCAGAAAAAGTCTTGTCCTCGAGACTTACTGAGGACAAGCAGTAATCTAGGGTTGAGGCAATCCTAGACAAGTCGTTGTACTTGTTCATTTGGATCTTCACTTGCAAAAGCGTCAAAATTAGCATATCGCTTAGACTGGATCGTACGCATTTTCGAAGTGCACTTCTAGCGTGAACATGTCAACCATCTTAGTGATAGCGAGTCTTAGCACTCGAGTTTCACCTTTTCTTAAGTCTTGGATGGTGCACTAGTTCAAGGCGTCCCTCGAATAGATGCATTCAACCAAACTTAGAGTTAGTGAAAATCGGACAAGCTACTAGCTATACTCTCAAGGGTTTGCACAGGTTGGCACAAAGGCCACTCGCAGCACAACAACATACAAGCAAGCATATCAATCAAAACTCATTTTGAAAGTATTTAGACTTATTGTTGGAACATCCCATCGAGGCATTGAGAGAGAGCGTGCACATAACCCACGAACGAGCTTTCGAAACAGAGATATTCAAATCGAAGTCCAAAGGCGTAGAAGCCAGGCTCTGATACCAACATGTCACGCCCCGATCTCCCGCAGGCTATTTTAGCTGTTCCCGCTAGGCGGGAATCACCCTCGCCAGCGCTCCCGCGGAATGATCGCTTTGACCCATCCGGGCATGATGCCGCACGAGCGTGATCTACGCCCGTGCAAGGCCATGGTTTATTGGCTGGCGATAAGAGTTCTAAGCCACAGAGTCGCACAGATTGTCCGAGTGCAGCGGATTCATGAACGCATAGGCGATCGGTAACGGGTTCACTGAGTCAACAATATAGCGGAAGCATTGAAACACAAGTTGGAGTAAAGCAACTCTTTATTGATATAAACATGTATTACAGGCGGCGTATAGCCGAGATTACAAGTCGCTCAAGCCTCTCTCTCTGAAATAGTAAAAGCGTGCCAAGTGGCTACAACTGTGGAATGATTGTAGAGGCGATGTTCAGGCGAGTTCGGGCTATGTTCACAACATTATGTCTTGTATATGTGCTTCAGTTCCGGACGCACCGTTGCTTCGGAGTGATCTTCACGCCTAAGCACGCACGTTGGAGGCATCCGCACCGTACGAGGTTCTTTCGCACCCTGCATACAAACTGGTGGATTATCAGTACATTGAATGTACTGGTGGGGAAGTTACTCGCCCGCTCGACAAAATCCAAACACGTAATACAGGTTTCGTGCACAACTATTAAGTTGTCTTTCTAGTTGCCTTAGGATCAGTTTTATGCAAATATTGAATAGCCTAGTTCGTGTGGCAGTGCGCCATGCGACATGAGAGGAAACACGACGAGACTTACCCTTTGGCCTTCCCTGTCGAAGGCAAACATTGTTAATTCAAGCACGGGCAAGTATAAGCATTCAGGAGCATAGCATATGCAACATGCAAACACGAGAGTCATTGAACGGGACAATAGTTGGTGTGCTCAGTTGTTCTTTGATGCGATGCAATGACTCGCACGCGGATAGCCGCTAAGCGAGGATGACTTATTTATATGAACATGAGTCGCTGGCAAAGCCATAAAGGACTAATCCCAGACGAGAGTGGAACGCAACGAGAGCACACGATGCGCTACGAACCATCTCGCCCGTACACGATGGATTGCATATGTAGTCCAAGGCCAAGATGGAATGCAACCATGTACACGATATGCTGCAAACCATCTCGCTAGCACACGATAGACTACACATGATGTGGTCCTAGGCCAAGTGGAATGCAACCAAGTACACGATATGCTGCAAACCACTCGCCTGCACACGATGGACCACACTTGAAGTTCCATCCGGATCGGAGCGGCCCTAGTGCCACGGTGACCGTCCGTGGAACTATGCCTCGTTTCCGAGTTGTCCGCGACATGCAAGTCAGGGTTAAACCAATCTCAGGCAACACGATTTATTTGACCAATCTCAGGCAACACGATTTATTTGACCAATCTCATGCAACACGATTTATTTGACCAATCTCAGGCAACACGAATACACGATATACTTGAACCATGATTCTACGTTCAGTGAGTGACTTGCCTTGATGCATTCCCCTGGTTCGGGGCTGCCTTGGTGACCTAACGGTCCCGGATACTTGCAGGTTCATTCAGGCACGGAATGACTACGTAGTAGTCTTCCGGGGTTTGGACAAAAATATGGCAACATTACAAGCAGACAAGCATGCGTTTCTAAGGAACACAATCAGCACGTTTGCTCGGGCCCGAAGGTAAGTCGAGAGTTAGATCGTTAGGGGACTTGGCATGCGAGGGTCTGAATACAAGCAGTATTTCAATTTCCATGTTCTAGCATAAGCAATACGAGTTAGGATTATTCCCTTAGCTAGGTGCGTTGGATTTATTAGCATGCAGGGGGTGAATCACCTAGCGACTAGCATGAATATTCCAGATTTTATGTGTGCTGGCTAAGCAAAGACAAGTTCACCGTAGCCACCCACCTTAGCGATGATTCGCCTCGGTAGAGCGATACGTCAAGCGCGCCTCTGAAAGCCTAAGCCGGATTCCTGTAGGGACAAGTCTGGATATCCTTTGCTTCTTGTTTGAGGCAAAGCGGGTTGGGACAGTTGCACTATTGCCGTTTGAGATGGCAGTCCGCTAGAGCGGAACGGGGTGTTACATATAATCCAATTAAATTAACTAAAAAAAATTAAAGACCACAAGAAGCATCATACATCATGCCTATTGTTGAAGTATCAATAATTCATGTACAATCGCATCCTAAATAATAATAAAAATAACTATACTACTGCGAATCTGCAGGAGGCTGACCATCGGCGCGCTTGAAGGATAAGAACTCCTCATACTCGTCCCGTGGAATCGACACCGATGTCGATGGAGAAGGCAGTGACGTCGGTGGAGGCCGTGCCCGCTCCAAGTCTGCGAGTCGCTGGTTGTAAGAATCCAGGGTAGATAACAGCCTCGTACTGCTATGACCTATTGAATCCTGCATCCTCGTCAGCTTCTCGCCCATCGATAGCTGTGACGCCTACAGCTCCATGATGTTGCGGTCATTGGAGGCTCTAATATCATTTGTCAAATCCCGTAGCTCCGTCATGCTGCGGTCGAGCATATCCAATCGTACGATGAGCATCGGATCGTCCGCCTGCGGCTGGGACCGGGTCTGCTCCTCCATACTTCGCAGCAACTCGTCACGGAGAGACGCAATCTGACGGTCAACGACCTCCTGGACTCTGGCCGACGACTGCGAGGGCTGCGACTGCGAGGGGTGTGTGGAATGCACAGCTGTCGGGGAGGCCCTAGATGACTGCGTCGCAACCAGGGCGCCATAGGAGCCCGTACCATAGTACGTACCCCTCTAGAGACCACCAGCTGCGGTCACACACAGGTCGTCC
Source organism: Iris macrosiphon (assembly GCA_036927795.1). Lineage (NCBI taxonomy): Eukaryota > Viridiplantae > Streptophyta > Magnoliopsida > Asparagales > Iridaceae > Iris > Iris macrosiphon. The sequence continues at coordinate 176,986,700 of JAYESA010000007.1, read as the reverse complement.
GCTGACGGAGATGGAGCAGGCTGCGACGAAGTACCAGCCTCTCCAGGTGTAGGTGCACTAGCAGTCGCCCGCTCACGCAGCCTAAGATACTCAGCCTAGAAAAGGTTTGGAAACTCGATAATTGCCTAAGTTATATTAAAATTAACACAAAGTAAAGTAATACTTACATAGGTCTGTGAGGCCCTCTCATCAATGAGATTTCCGTCCTTGCGATGCGTGGCCAAGAAGACGGTCACCATGTTTGCATCCTCCCCCCTCTATACCTGTTAAAAATATATTATTTATTACTAAACTTAAATATTTTTTCCAAGTACTATTTTATGGTACTTATATTAAAATAATATATTTTAAAAGAAAAAATATACCAAACGACGGAAATATTCCGTCATCGGAATCGAGCCACCACACCACTTGGCAGCATTCTGCCTAGCCGCCTTGGCCTTCTTAGACCTTTCCTTGTAGCTCGGATCGTCGAATCTAGCCCTCATCGCAGTCTACTGCTCAGGCGTGATCCAACCTTGGATCGGTTTTCCAGCACGATCACGAGCCTTCTGGTCATCCAGAGCATATCGGATAAGCTTGGCGGCAACGGTAGGAAAGAGCCGCTCGATCAACTCGGCCCGGTACGGAGGATAAAAATACGTTTGCTACAATAAATAATTCATTAAGTTAGCATCACGAATAAGTTATATAATATGCATAAATTAGAGGATTTATTTAATATACTTTTACCTGGAAGTGTGCAAACCAGAACGCCTTCCTCTCCTCCGGAGCCTCAGAGTAGTTGATCCAAGGGCCACCGTAGTTGTTCCTCAGAAATTGGCCCAGACGTCTCTGAACCGACGATGGACGATATCTATACAAAGATAATAATTTAGATTACTGAAAAAGTCAATATACGATGAATAAAGAGAAACACAAATATATACTAAACCATCTAATTGACTTACTTTGTACCGTCGGCCCAAATCTCTGTCCTCGTCTCCTCCGGAGGTGCGCATGGAGGATCTTGCTGATGCTGGGACAACGTCGGCATGACCTCCTCGACATGCTCATCTGTCCCCATGGTTTCGTCAGCAGGAGGAACGCTGGACGAGGGTGTACTATCACGCTAGGAACTACTCGTCCCAACAGTCGGAGATGCGTGTGATCGATATACTGGAGTACTGGGCAACGATGATCCGGAACCAACAGTAGGCAGTACCGGAGTGGCACTCTGTCTACCTCGGGACCTGCCGAATCCTCCGCGTCGTCCTGTCATATCTGATAACAACATATGATGAATATAGAGAAACACAAATATATACTACATTCTACAGTCGAAATGTGATACATATCTCAAAGCATTCTACAGTCAAAATATAATACATATATTCGTTAATGGGTACATCTACTTCGTCAATTTTCCAACCTTGATCTATATTCTACAGTCAAAATATAGTTACATTCTACATGCAATATTTTTTATTTTCAATCATCTTCATAAATTTTATCTTGTTCGCCTTCGTCGTCCTGCTCTTCCTCTTCCTCGTCTTCACTTTCATCTACTTCGTCGTCCTCTTCGAATAATTTTATATCTTCTACATTATTACTCGTGTAATGAGTAACTTCCGTTAAGTCCACATCTACAATATTTGTTACTAGAGGTAGATCGTCCTCCTGATAAGCTATTTCGTCAATGTCAAAGGTATTTCTAGCTTTAGTCTTGCATACTGCCCACCAATCTGACCTCGCTGTCCCCCGTCTAGGATAAGTTGTGAAGTACACGAGCTGAGCCTGACTTGATAGGACAAATGGTTCGTAGCCTTGATATCTATGCTTGTAGTTTATATCCACAAGGCCATGCTTGTCAATTTTCCAACCTTGATCTTGAATCGGATCGAACCATTCACACCTGAATAGCACGATATTAGCAGGTTCTGTGCCATAATTATATGTCAACTCCACAATCTCTCGTAAGATGCCAAAAAAATTATTGCCCGGATTGACGTCTTTTTAGTTTGAAGATTTGATACACAAACCACTATTTTTCGTGGAATCAAGATCCAGAAAGCTCTCTGATAGGAGCATTTGTTGACTTGAACCTGAACCCATTCACACAGAAACTTGGCTATATTTTTATGGCAGTAATTGGTCCCTTGGCTAGAGTTCTAATAGATTCAGTCTCGGGTGATATTAGACGATCGACCTAAATACCAAAGTAGCGATAGTAAGTTATTTGTTTTGCAAGTGCAGAAATAAAAAATAATTACCAAGTATCTTACATATGCGCTCAACCAAGAAGAAAAATGGCATCTCATATCTTGTTCTACTTCTTCGTCTGTTATGTAGGGTCTAACCGACCTCAACTCATCATTATATGTGCTGAAAAACAATGAAGCAACTGCTGATTAGTAGCATAATAGTATCTTATACTATTACATTGAGATGATGTAAACGTGGACGTATTAATTACTTACCCCTCTAGCTTCTCTACTTCATCCTCGTCGCAATTGAGTAATATATACAATTGAGCAGCCCTTAGCTCATCGTCATTCAAATATCTCTTCTTCATTTTTCCCGAAGGCTTTCCGGACGCATTGAATACTTTGAGTATTGCATCATTAGATTCCTGATATGCGTCGTCGTTTCTGGGAGCTTTCGTCCTATTAGTAGCAACATGCAGTTTGAAATACGTCGAGCAAAAGTTTGTAATCTCCTCGAGAACATAAGCTTCACAAATAGAGCCTTCAACCCGTGTCTTATTTTTCACCTTTCTCTTTAGGTGATTCAGATGCCGCTCGAAGGAGTACATCCACCGATAACTGACAGGACCACCAACACGTGCCTCATAGGAAAGATGAATTGGCAAATGCTCCATAGAGTCGAAGAATCCAGGAGGAAACACCTTCTCGAGCTTACATAGTGTTACCGTAATGTCCCTCTCTTACTTTTCTAGACGATCGACCAGCAACTTAGTACAACAAAGATCTCTGAAGAATATGCTCAGCTCTGTCAATGGGTCCCAAACAACCTGCGGTAAGAATTCCCGAAATGCAATCGGAATTAACCTCTCCATGAATACGTGACAATCGTAGCTCTTCATACCCACCAGTTTGTTCTCCTTGAGGTCGACGCATCTTCTCAAGTTCGACGCATCTTCTCGTATCCCATCCAAAGCGATCTCACCATTCTCTTAGATCGATAGAAGTCTTTAGACAACTTTGCACCCTCGGGCAAGATCTCTATAATCAAATCGAGCAGTCGATTATAGCATTCTTGCGACATGTTAAAATCGGACTTGATGCTCAATAATCTTGTAACCACCTCCAACGGTGAATGATCCTCACAACCAGGATATAGTGGAGTCCTTGTATTTTCCAGCAACTCCATAAACTTTGCAGCATCGACATTCGGTGCCTCCTCAGCTGCATCATAATTATCCGAATTGAAACTAGGCCCCGCCGTATCATAAACCATGTTCACCAACCCGTCGTCGTAAGCATCGTGGTCTTGGACATCCATATACGGCTCCACATAGGGCTCCGACTCTGATGCTAGAGATACAAGTTCTCCATGCGCGGTCCACTGATAGTAATTCGGCGTGAAGCCCTTCGAGTATAAATGATATGTAACTTCCACTTCTGGATGATATTTTCTGTTGCGACATCTCACACACGGACACTTAATTTTGGTACCGTCCATGTACTGAGGGAAAGCCTTGGCAAACTGCAGGAACTGCTGTACACCCTCAATGAATTCATCCCGCACACCGCACATGTCATCAGGATGACGGTTGTACATCCACGAACGATGACGCATATAATAATTCATATCCATTTCTAGATACTTCTGCAAAAATGACAGTATGTATCATATAAATCATTACATACAGTGGTTTATCACCTAACTTCATAACTTAATCGTACTATAAAAATCATAACTGATATAATACATACTTTCATTTATCAAAGTCTAAAATAAGCAATATTCAAAACAACTGAAAAGAGGCCAAGTCTCTTAGTTTTTTAATATTTTATACTATTGGTAAAAGCTTGGGTTCTTTACTGTATACAATGCTTACTAGGACATATAGTTACTTAGCTAACTATTAACAAAATCAAGTATATCAGTAAGTAACTATTTAACTACACTAACTATGTACTAATTTAATACTAAACTGATACCCTTAACTTCTACCCAATAACTCATGCTAACCCATCTTAAACCAACTAACCAATACCTTGACACTAAGCTAACTACACTAGTATACATAGCTCACTAAATGCAACTGAAAACGGATACTGATACAGTGGGACTTGTTGATACTTACTGATACATGGTTGCTGAAATGACACAGTGCTGATGGTTTTCCTCTTCAGTTGACTGCTCACTGTTGCAGACCTCCTTCTCACTGCCCACTACAAGGCTCGACTACTAGTACACTGATACACAGTGTGGTCGAGGCACACTGTGCACACCAGTGAAACCGATTCCCCCCTGATACACTGGCATACTGATGCACAGTTTTACGGCCCGAGCTTTCCCTCCCTCACACAAAAATATAAAGTCACTGAACTTACTCACTCACTCACTCACTCACTGATACACTTAACTCACTGATACACTAAACTAAACTCACCGATACACTAAGCTCACTGATACACTAAGCTCAACATAGCCCTACCTTCATGTAAAATAATACTACCCACATTCAACACCACCAAATATCTCATGATTGAAAACTTAGCTAAATACTTAGAAAAACCTTAACCCTCACTCCTCTTTTACTGAACTACCCATACAAAGAAACCCAAGCTCTCCACTGACTGATACACTGAGGTATCAGTGCCAACACAGTGCATATACAGTGAAGACACAGTAAATAACCCGACTTCCTGTGTAAATCAGTCCCATGTCAGTGTCTGTGTGAGTGTGTGTGTGTGTGTGTATCTGCGTCTGTGTGTGTGTGTCGTGTGTGTCTGTCAGTGTCTGTCTGCGTGTGTCGTGTCTGTCTGTGTGTGTGTGTCGTGTCTGTGTGCGTATGTCGTGTCTGTCCAGTCATCAGTTGTGTCAGTGTCACATGAGAGAGAGATAGAGAGAGAGAGAGAGAGAGAGAGATTACCTAGAGCTCGAGGAGGAGGAGGGGGGTGCCGGAGTAGCCGCAGTCGTGGAGAGCCGGTCGTCGGAGAGGGGGGGGGGGCGGGGGAAATCGAAAACGTTCGAAATTTTCGACAGATGGGGGAAAAGAATCTGAGCCCTAATTAACCAAAAATTAGCGATGTTTAGCGACGTATAATTAAAACGTCGCTAAATTAAAATTTAGCGACGTCAAAGACGTCGCTCAACACGTTGCTAAATATTTTTGATATATACGTCGCTAATTACGCCGCTAAACGTCGCTAAATCAGATATATTAGCGACGTTTAGCGACCTTAATTGAACTTATAGCGACTCATCTTTTAAAATCTGAAAAAAAGTCGGTGAACGTCGCTAAATGTCGCCATTTGGCGACGTTTAGCGATATTTTTAATGGAGTCGCTGATTTAGCGACGTTTATACCAGGAGTCGCTAAAATACGTCGCTAATTCCGCTTTTTCTAGTAGTGTACTACATTCAAGACTACGACACTACAATAGTATAAGATTGATAAAGACTACAACAGAAGATTTGCGCTTTTATTTTGGTCTATGTATTTGAATTTTATTTTGAGTGTAGGAATATGTACATCGGATCGCACTGGCTTTAGGAAGCTCAAACATATACCCATATTCAGTCTACTCGAAACTGACTCAAATCCAACATTCATGCCACCAAAATAAGTCCATAAAATGACCCCAAACCTAGTGATATGGACTAAACTGATCTGATCTAAAGAGAGAGAGTTTGGACTGAACTCGGTCCCCCTAGGATCCAGTCTTCCTAGATTGTCTCGGTCATCCACAAGATCAGGGTTCAACGTTTAAATTTATGAACTTTGGGCACCGAACTCTGGCCGACCTCTTTTTAGAAAAATCCTATAAATAAAGATAAAATTCCACCAATCCAAATCATTCAATTTTATTCGATCACCCCTTCTCTTTCATATATACACTTTACCTAAGCTACAAACGTCTCATTCCCAAGAGCAATTCCCACAGCCTTCTAGTGTCAAGTATGATATAGGTTAGAAGTCTTAAAGAGTTGTGAAAGCTTGGAAATCAAGTTTTCATTCAAGTGTTTGAAGTTGGCGAGTACTTCGTATCAAAGCTCGTAGTGTTGTAAGAAGTCGACAAGCCTTCGGATCAAAGCTTGTGTTGTAAGTTATTTCAAAAATAGTGGATTAGCATCGAGCAGAGTTCTCGGGCCTGGATTAGTCCTGTAAGAGGGAAACTAGTATACATCCCGGTATTAGCATTTGTGAATTCTTACTTAGCATTTACTTTGCTTAGTTATTCTATACTCATTGTATATATCTATACTTATCTGCATATATTTTTAAGTTAGTAATTGTCTTAAGTTTTTAATTGGATTATTATCACATATTCTATTTTCCCTCTCTAGAGTTGCCCCTCAATTGGTATGAGAGCAAGAAATCTTGATCGGGATTAACATCATTGAGTAGATCCGTGAAAACTAATAGATTCATTTACACCAACAATGGTGAAGATCAGTCCACAAATAGGCCACGCCTATTTGATGGTACCAATTACACGTACTAGAAAACACGTATAATTTTCTATTTGAAGTCTCTTAATTATGACTTATGGATATTTTTTATTAATGGATACAAAAAGCCTGCTAGAATTATTGTTGATGGTAACCTTGTAGAAAAACCTATAATGATAAATATACTGGGTTGGAAAAGAAGGAAGCTAGTCTTGATGCTAGAGCTATTAATGCTTTATTCTGAGCTGTAGATAGGAATCCAACAGAGTATCCACTTGTACCACTTCACATGAGGTTTGGAAACTTCTTGAGGTAACTCATAAAAGAACAAAATAAGTGTGAAGGAATCCAAGATCAGCAGATTGACACAAGAATATTAGATATTCAAGATGAAGCCAAATGAGACTATTACACGAATGTTCACAATATTTCTTGATATTGTTAATCCTCTGTCTTCTCTTGGCAAGGAGTACAACAATCATGAAAAGATCCGCAAAGTTCTTCGATGACTCACCAAGAATTGGAACTCTAAAGCAACGACGATCATAGAAGAAAACGATCTCACCACATTGTCTATTGAGACACTCATGGGTACGCTAATGATACATGAATTGGATCTCAAAGACTTTGAGGTATCAGCTCCAAAAGAGAAGACAATCATCTTTAAAGCTCATCACAAGAAAGTTCAAGAAGATGAAACTAAAGATGAGAAATCAAACAATGGGGATTTTCCCCTTATATTCAGGAACTTCAGAAAATTCTTGAAGTTTAAGAAATCAAACCAAAAGAAGGAGTACGATGAAGAAGAACATGTATGCTACAACTGCAAGAAAGCTGGCCACATCAAGAAAGACTAACCTACAACTAGAAAAGGAAGTCGCTATGTACATTCAAGCAAGAGAAATACATCATCAAGGAATTATGCAAACACAAGCATACGGTTGCTAGATCGGTTGCATGTATGGGTTGTATGAGCGGTTACATGAACGGGTACATGTGCGGGGGCATACGTGGGCTATGCGTAGGATATGCGCGTCTATGCAGTTATGCATGTATGTGTAGATGCTCATATGAGCTGCTGTGCTTATGCGTGCATGGGATGCTGCGCTGCTGTGTTGCTACGCGTATGCCCACATGCGAGTATTTTCGTATGCGCCTATGCGCAGGTTGCACAGATTGTGCGCATATCTACATATTACAACATCTATACAGTTATGGAAGATAAATTCAAATGAAATCAATCTCGATCGTTTGGTACTCGATTTTTATTTGATTGTTATCATTTCAGATTTGAATGGCCGTCAAGATTAGGATTAGTGTTTCCTTCCTACTCTATAAATAGTCTATTCGTGCCTCCTTTGAGAGAGGCACAAAAATTGAGAGATTAATGATAATATTAAAAATTATTATTATTATTATTATTATTATTATTATTATTATTATTATTTAATTTAAAAATAATAATTATATTCAATACTTAATTTATAATAATAATAATAATAATAATAATAATAATAATAATAATAATAATACTACTACTACTACTACTACTACTACTACTTAACCCAAAAAAGAAGAAGAATAATACTAGTTGGGGTATCACAGGTTATAGTAACCTCACATTATTCAAAAGTGGAAAACCATATCACTTCTTAACTACCACTACATTACAAATCAAACATAGAAATTACAAAAAGTTACACTTTTTAACTCATTTCAACAATCTTTCAAACAACATAACATTTTATTTGGGGTTAGAAGTTTATGAAATTGGCATGAAATAAAAGGTCTTTCCCAAATTTGCAAAGAGGAGGATGGGAGCCAATATGAATGGCGCCAAGAAATTGGGAATGTTTTGCGCCAGTGTAATTGGCCACTAACTCAAAATATGAGTGTGGCACCAGTGTGATTGGCACACAAGTCAATATTGTTTTAACATTGGTTTTTTTTACCGTTTTAATTACAACGATTTGATTTATAGCCGTCGTAATTCTATATAAAAGAAAAGTGGGAGATTTTTTCATTCACAATTATTCCTCAATCTATTCTTGCTCAATCAGATCCTAAACTCCTGCAATGGAAGAGTTCTATTTCAATCATTTTCCACAATGGATGCATCGAACATGAGTTGCATTCGAGAATATTCTCCTGCCTTCATGTTCCTCGTTATAAACTATATGAAAATGTAATACAATAGAAAAATTTATCGGACGATATCCTTGCCGGCGTCAACGTCTTCCTTCTCCGTTATTACGTCTTTTTTCTTCGCTGTCGTGTTCATCTTCCATGGTAATGTGAGTTTAGGATCTGGTTAAGGAAGAATAGATTAAGGATTGTGAATGAAAAATTCTTCCACTTTTCTTTTATAGAGAAATACAACGGCTATAAATCAGACAATTGTAATTAAAACGATAAAAATACGAACATTACGAACGTTAAAAAAAGTATATTTACTTGGGCGCCAGACACTCAGATTCTGAGTTGGGCGCCAGTTGCACGGGCACCAAACATTTCGATTTTCTTGTCGCCAGTCACACTGTCGTCCCATCCTCCACTTTGCAAATTTTGGAAAAGCCCCTTGTTACATACCAATTTTGTAAAGTTCTTACTCCAAAATGAAATTTTCTGTTCAAACAAAAGAAGTTATAAAATATACGTATGCATGAAAAACATACGTAATGCATACGCGAACATTTTACTTTCAAATTTTTTACTTTAATTGCTTCACTTTGTCGAGTCGAACGAAACAGTCCCTTTGTGGAATCAAATATACCCATATATGACATCCTGACACGATGCTACACAGTACTTGTTTTGACTGGAACTTATTCGAAACATTACGAGTTACACACAAACGCATTATCAAGAGGAGGTCATCAATTGTCGTACGTACATGGGCAACAGGAGCTAAGAATTAAGAACTTGACTTTACGAAAAGCTGATTCCATATAATTGCATGCAGAATCGATAAAGCATAATAACAAAGCAGATGGTGGAGCGCAGCTAGTTGATACATGACATGTTGCACCATAAGCTCCAGGGGTCCAATGCTCGGTACAAGTAAGGAGAGGGCCATTCATTATTGGTGACTAAAGGTGTTTGAATAAGATGATTTAGTTAAGGTGTAACTGTTTTGCTTTCCAGCAAACCATAAGAAAATATTTCAGCAGGCGTCACTCACTTATCCCTTTTGGCGTCATCTTCATCGCGACATCGACATTGCAGAGCCGAGACACTTACATGAGAGTAATCATCATCCACATATCATTAACATGAGCACAAATTATCCAGTCTTAGTCATATATGATAATGGACTCCTTCCATCCACATATTTAGAGGCGGATGTATCAATAGGCAAGGTACGCCCGGCCTTAGTCTCGTCAAAATTTTTAAATTTTATTTTTTTAAGTATTTTTAAAAATAGTCTAAATTACAACTTCATACTCTCAACTATTCAAGTTTTTCAACTTGATACCTTGAACTTTGATATGTATTAACTTACTAACTTAATAGCATTAACTATTAACAATTTTCATGTTGATACCCTTCGTCACTCATCGTAATTTTTTCGTTATATATATATATATATATATATATATATATATATATATATATATATATATATATATAATGGCTCCCACCCCTACACCATAGCAGCCCCATCCCTCCCCCGGCCGCCATGCCCCCTCCGTTGTCGCGTGCCCCCCACCCGCGTAGGCCGCGCCCCTACCCACGTCCTTCCTGGCTTCCCCCCTCCTCCGCAGCCCCACCCCCGCTATCGCTGTCATTACCGCGCCGCCGTTGCTGCACCGCCTTCGGAGAAGGAGGACGACGGCTATTGGAGAGAGAAGGGGGAGGGGGACAAGAGGGGATATTTTTGTCATTTTCATTATTAGGTTAACACCGGCAGGGAGAGAATTTGAGGAGGTATTAAGAAGTACCTATCAAAGTTCATGGTATCAAGTTGAAAAACTTAAATAGTTGAGGGTATCAAGTTGTAATTTAGCCTTAAAATATTATCTTAGTTGTGTTTTATTCTTTTGATTGGATTTGAAGTACGCAATAATTAAGTAATAAATAAATTCTCAAAAAACTAATATTTTAGGCTGCGCGATGCTAGTGTCCACGTGTCGCTCAAACTATATCTAAAGTTCAGTTCTCCCAAATTTTAGAGGCTAGATCCGCCACTACACATCATTTGCTAGCTTAGACATAGGGCATAAGCGCCTCTAATTAATGGCTTATATAGACGGTTCTATTCCAAATCCTTTCCAGAGACAGTAATATAATGTGGCAGTCCTGTATGTGATATATGTGACTGGATGCTAGGCCTGTCATTGGAAGCTTATCGATCGGACATTGGCATTACCATAACCGAACCGATTGCTATCGGATACATCTGATAACCATCCAATATTCGATCGGATGAAAGTTTTGGCTCTCGTATCAATTTCTGATTATTTTAGCAGATATCATGTTATATCCGAACCAATAAGGATATCATCCCATGCATCCCTGTTTTTGGCAGTTTATATTAGTACCGGCTGATAATTAAAACTTGCATCAGATCACAATGCAGATTAACATTTTTGTGACTGGATACTACATGAGCTTCAAAGGTAAGGTAGAGAAAGCATATGGCTGTGTGTGGAATCCATGACTAGCTAACTGTTGGAGTGGGTGGGATTCCCAACCTATGTGAAAAATATCCGGAGTAGGATTGAGTATTTCTACATATAATAGGAATACCTAAATTTATTTGGATTGGATATTCCTAAATATAATAGGAATATCTCAATGGATTTGGATTGAATATTCCTAAATATAATAGGAATACCTAAATTTATTTGGATTGGATATTCCTAAATATAATAGGAATATCTCAATGGATTTGGATTTTGATTGGTTATTCCTATCTATAATAGGAATGCTAGTTGTGAGTTTGAGACTATATATAGGTGTCTCCTGGCCCTTAAATCTCTCTCTCTCTCTCTCTCTAAAAAAAATAGCAACAAGGAGAGAAAATGAGGCAAGAGTGCCATTGCAACATTGGAGAGAAGAAAGAAGGATTGGAAGCTATTTCGAAAAAGGAGATCAGCTTCGGGTATTTCTCGTTGTCTTTCTTCTTCGTGGTTATAATCTATTTTCTGTTCCAAATGAGTTGTGGTGATCCGTTTGGATCGATGAGAAGTTTGTAAGGAGTCGGTGTATTTCTTATTCTATTAGTGGAGGCTTTTTAAGGTTGGACTCCGATCGTCCCGTGGCTTTTTTTGCAAGGATTTTTTTACGTCAAAAATCTCTGTGCCTGCGATTTATATTTGTCATTTTTGGTTTGTGCATTTTGCTCGGTTCTCTCACACGTATTCTCTGGTTTGGGAAACGGTTTCTATACTTTTGTTCCCAACAAAGTGGTATTAGAGCCAGGTTCTGGAATTTCAGAAGGGTGTGAGGAGTTGACAGGCAAATCAGGGAGAAGAGATGAACGCAAAGCCGGTGCGCATGGTAAACCTGAACGGTACCAACTATCATTACTGGAGGAGCAAGTTGAATGATCTGCTACTTGTTAAGAAGTTACATCTGTCGGTATTTGCTTCTGAGAGGCCCAGCGATAAATCATAAGAGGACTGGAATTTTGAGCATATACAGGTGTGTGGGTACATCAAGAAGTTCATTGACGAGAACGTGTACAACCACATTGTCAGTATTGAGCACGCGAGGACACTGTAGGATAAGCTGGAATCTTTGTATGCGAAGAAGACCTGAGTAAATAAATTGTTCATGATCCGGACTGCAGTACAAAGATGGGGCGTCTATTACGGATCACTTGAGTGAGTTCCAGGGCATGGTTGACCAGCTATCATCGATGGGAGTCAAGTTTGGGGGACTATGGCTGCTGTGTACATTACCAGACACGTGGGACACCGTACGAGTGTCTATGATCATTTCTGCTCCGGAAGGCATGGTCAGTCTAGAGTTTACAAATAGCGGGGTACTGAATAAAGAAATACGAAGATATTCTCAGGGTACTTCATCCACTTCCCATTTAGAGGTGCTTGTTTCAGAGAGCCGCGGAAGGGGTAACAGCAGGGGTCCAGGCGGTGGCAGAGACAAAAGCATGGAAAGGTCCAAGAGTCGATATGAGGACTCAGAGTGTTACCATTGTGGCAAGAAGGGCCACATCAAGCAAAACTATTTTGCTTGGAAGAGAGAGAAGAAGGGCGACAAAGGAAAGAAAAGTGAGAACACTACAACGACGGTCTCGACACATGGAGGCGACATGATCATTGTAGGTAATGAGGTAGTTATGAATCTCGCCTGGGATGACAACTCTTGGCTTGTGGACTCAGGTGCTTCAGCGCACGTATCTCACAACAAGGCACTATTTGCTACATGCACAACATGCGACTGTGGAGTGTTGAAGATGGGCAATGGAGATGTGTCGAAGGCGGTTGTCATTGGAGATGTGCATTTGAGGACAAAGATATGTGCAGTTCTTGTTCTCAAAGATGTTCGTCATGTCCCTGATATCCGTTTCAACCTGGTATCGGTTGAAAGGTTGGATGACGAGGGATTCTTCAGTCTCTTCGAGAACAATCAGTGGAAGCTTTCTAGAGGTTCGATGGTGATTGCCAGAAGAAGCAAGAGATCCAGACTCTACTATATGAAAGGGAGCATATATGGAGACATGAGGTTAACGCAGCTAGTGATGGTTCTACTGAGTTGTGGCACAGGCGGCTCAGCCATATCAGCGAGAAGGGGATGAGCTACTTGGTGAACATGAAGGTAATTCCAGGGCTAAAGTCTACAAAGTTGGAGAAGTGCATGCACTATTTGGTGGGAAAGCAAAATATGGTGTCTTTGCAAAGTCACCCAAGTTCAAGAAAGCTGGCGCTGCTCGAGTTGATTCACTCGGATGTTTGCGGTCCTATAAAGGTAAAATCTATCAGTGGTGCTTCTTATTTTATAATATTTATTGATGACTGTTCCAGAAAGGTTTGGGTCTATACCTTAAAGACCAAGGATCAGGTGTTGCCCACTTTCAAGGAGTTTCAGGTCTCTGTTGAAAATGAGATGGGCAAGAAGCTATTTTATGTTTGTTCGGACAATGGCGGTGAGTATATTGGTTCCTTTGATGCTTATTGTAGAGAGCAAGGGATACGATACTAGAAGACTCCACCAAAGATATCGTAGCTCAACCGTATAGCGGAGCGGATGAACATGACGCTAATGGAGAGGGTACGATGTTTGCTGTCAGAAGAAAACTTGCCAGACAACTATTGGAGAGAGGCACTTTACACAGCTGCTTATGTTATTAATTTATCTTCTAGTGCCCCTTTGTAGGGTGATGTGCCTCACAAAGTATGGTGGGACAAAGATCCGTTATACAATCACCTGCAAGTGTTTGGTTGTAAGGCCCTCGTGCATGTACCGAAGGACGAGAGATCCAAACTTGAGCCAAAGACGAGGCGGTGCGTCTTTATCGGCTACGGTCGGGATGAGTTTGGCTATAGACTCTATGATCTAGTAGAAAGAAAGCTCTACAGAAGAAGGGACATGGTATTCGTCGAGGATCAGACCATGACCAACACTCAGGATTCCGAGATGCCTTCTGAGGCTGAGGAACTGCCTGAGTTAGAGTCATTTCGCTTCGAGCAGTTTCCAGAGGACATCGTAGAGGATCCATTTATGGGTGTCACGACCCGCACCCGGAATTTGGGCATGAGTCATGGGTACGTCCAGCCTACGCCGCAGCATCGACAGTAGAACGCTGTCTAGGTCTCAATAATACTAAACATAACTCATAATCTGTCAATGATATCAACTCCATAAGGAGTACAATGAAATAAATATCTCTCAACATCTCATAATGTATACTCAATCACAGTAACTATAAGAATATAAATGGCACGATAAAGATAAGAAAGAATGACATAAGTCAAACACAATGTCTCAAATAGAGATAAACCACAGTCTAGCTGTCAAACATAATAAGTCTCCACAAGTCTCAAATTAAACTTCACATAAGTCTCAACATAACTAAAATATTCTCAAAATAAGTCTCAAATGCATAAGATAAATGCTGTCTAAACAGCTGTAGGTAGTGTCTCCTCTAATGGGATAGACTCCTCTAATATCTCTGGTGTGTAGTCTGCGTCTATACTTGGTCCAACAAATAGAAGTTAACTGCTGCTAACTCTAAATCGTAAGTGGGATAGTTCTTTTCATGAGGGCGTAATTATCTTGAAGCATAGGCAATTACTTTCCCATGCTACTGAAGAACACATTCCAAACCTTTTCTTGAAGCATCACTGTAGATAGTGAAACCACCTGTCCCTGATGGCAATGTCAAAATTGGAGCTATCATCAATCTCTTCTTCAGCTCATCAAATACGGCCTGACATTCCTCTGTCCAGACAAAATTCATATCTTTCTTGGTCAGCCTAGTCATTGGTTCTGCAATCTTGGAGAAGTCTTGTACAAACCTTCTGTAGTATCTTGCTAGTCCGAGAAAACTCCTGATCTCTGCTACCGAACTGGGGGTAGCCCATGATTCCACTGCCTCAATCTTCTTTGGGTTAACTGAAATTTTGTCACCCGTTACCATATGTCCAAGAAATTCAACCTTGTCAAGGAAGAAATCATACTTTGAAAGCTTCCCGTATAACTCCTCTTTCCTGAGAGTCTCCAAGACCATCCTCAGGTGCTCTTCGTGCTCTTTTGGGGTCTTCGAATACACTAGAATGTTGTCAATGAATACCACTATGAACTTGTCAAGGTACTGGTGGAATACCTTATTCATCAAGTTTATGAACACTGCTGGTGCATTGGTTAAACCAAACGGCATTACCGTGAATTCAAACTGTCCATATCTGGTCCTAAAAGCTATCTTCGGTATGTCTTCCTTCTTCACCTTCACCTTCACCTGGTGATAGCCTGATCTCAAGTCTATCTTTAAAAACACCTTTGCTCCGCTCAACTGATCGAAAAGATTATCTATCCTCGGCAGCGGGTATTTATTCTTGATAGTGAGGTTGTTTAGAGATCTATAATTGATACATATGTGTACCGTGCCATCCTTCTTCGGTACGAAAAAAACCGGAGCTCCCCAGGGTGATGAACTGGATCTAACAAAACCTTTGTCCTGCAGTTCATCAACTTGCTTCTTCAGTTCTACCAGCTCGCTATTGTTGACTCTATAGACATGTTATGAAATGGGCTCTGCTCCTGGTACCAAGTCTATAGAGAATTTAATATCTCTGTCTGACGGCAAGCTTGGCAACTCCTCTGGAAATACATCCAGGAACTCCACTATCAGAGGATGTGGTAACTCCTCTTCTTCCTTCCTGGCTCTGCAAAAAGTGTCTCTCCTCTGCTTTGCTGCTCCTCTGGCGACCTCAAACTCCGGCTCTCCTGGTGGTCGAAATATTACTCTGCCTTCGTGATAATCTATAGTAGCATGATGCCTACTCAACCAGTCCATTCTGAGTACAATATCATATCCCGAAAGTGGCATGACGAGTAAACTCACGCTCAACTCTCGGCCTTCCAATGATGCTCTTCGATCCTTGCAATAATCATGGACTAGGATAATGCCTCCTCTAGTCATGATCTTGCAAATCCTATCTAATGGTTCCGTTTCTAAATAATGATTAAGAGGATAAGATACAGATATGAAACTATGGGAAGCGGCATAATCAAATAATGCAAGTACTGGAATAGAATTGAGAGAAACTGAACCTGAAATCACGTCTCCTGCTGGCTCGGCCTCCTCAATTGTCATGGCGTATGCGCGTCCTTGTGGTGCTCCTCTCTGCTGCTGCTGGTGCTGAAAAAACCTCTGCTGCTGTGGTGAAAGTGGAGGTCCCCTCTGTTGGCCTCCTGGTATAGTAGGTACTCTGGCTGGTCCTCTCTGAGCAACTGTTCTACCCCGTCGGGTTTGAATAGATGGGCAGTCCATAAGCTGATGTGTTGATGATCCACAGGGCAAGCATGTACCCAACCTCTTCCTGCAGATGTCTCTGGTATGTCCCATCTTCCCGCAATACGCACACTGGGCAACGGGCTGATTCTGTCTCTGTTGCTGCTGCTGCTGGATATGTCCTCGAACTGGTATCTGGTGCTGCTGATGCTGGTTCTGGTACGGCCTCTGTTGTTGTTGAAAATATGGGTACTTGGACGGTCCTGTGTTACCACTTGTTCCTCCAGAAGTGTCGTATCCTCTCTTGGGCCTGAGGTCCAAGTCATCTTCAGCAATCTAGACATCCATCAGAATACCCTCAAATGTAGCAGTGTGTCATCCCGAAGTACGAGACTTGATCTCTGTATTCAACCCCTTCCTGAATTTCCGGGCTCTGTCTCCTGGGTCTCGAATCATCGATGGCACAAATCGACTCAAACGGCAAAACTTTGCGGCATATCGTCAACTGACATGCTCCCTTGGACTAAGTCATGGAACTGACTTTCCAATGCTCCCAAACCTACGTCAGAAAAGAACTTATCCTTGAAGAGCTCCTTGAAGTCCTCCCAAGTAAGTCCTCTATCAGTGAGTCTTGGCTCTGTACGATACCATGTCAGTGCTATATCAAACATCTGACTGCCAGCGGCCTTGATCTAAAAAATCTTCGAAATCTGCGCCAAACGCAAGTTTCTCTCTATGTCCTCTAGCCAATCGTCCGCATAGAGTATTCCTTCATTTTTTTTGAACACTTGAGGCATCATCCTCTTGAAGTCCACTATAGTACCTGGCCTCCGGTGCAGCTGGCCAGGATGTTGCTGTTGTCGTGCTACTCTCTCCACAGCCTAGACAGCCACCTGATGAGCATTCTCTATGCTCTCTCTCATCAGCTCTGTCTGTGCCTGGTGTGCTTCTGCTTGCACCCTCTGAGCCTCAGTTTGAACATGCTGAGTTTCTGCTGTCACTCTCTGGGCTTCTACCATGCCTTGGATAAGTGCGAATATCTGTGCCCCGTTAGTGGGCGCACCTCCGAGAATCAGAGCCGGTGGTGGTGGAAGGTTGTCCATCGTAGCTGGGGCAATCCTCTGAACAGGTGGAGGAGGAATCCCAATAGCTGCAGATACTCCCACATGAACAGGAGATATAGGAGGAACTCCAGATGTCTGTTCGTCAGGTCGAGAGCTGGCAGACCTCTCTGACGCTGCTGCTCCCAATGTCAGAGACCTAGTCTTCGGCGGCATCCTGAAGACAGATCAACAAGAATCAATTAAGATAATAGATACGATACCATCAAGGAAGGACAGTAAAATTCTAAAGGAAGCAATCATTCAAAATAGCATTGTAAAGATCAGAATTTTCCTAGTTGTGATTGAGCATACTCTCATCCTAAATCCTATTTCCTATATCCTATCGCAGGCTCACAGTAGTACAACTAAGTTGTCATACTACCACGACATCGTACAACTTGCGAAACTAGACCTGCATGGGCCACCACTAAAAATGTGTCATGACCCGTACCCAGAATTTGGACATGAGTCGTAGGTATGTCCAGCCTACGCCGCAGCATCGACGGTAGAACACTGTCTAGGTCTCAATAATACTAAACATAACTCACAACCTGTCAATGATATCAACTCCATAACGAGTATAATAAAATAAACATCTCTCAATATCTCATAATGTATACTCAATCACAATAACTATAAGAATATAAATGGCACGATAAAGATAAGAAAGAATGACATAAGTCAAACACAATGTCTCAAATAAAGATAAACCACAGTCTAGCTATCCAACATAATAAGTCTCCACAAGTCTTAAATTAAACTCCACATAAGTCTCAACATAACTAAAATATCCTCAAAATAAGTCTCAAATGCATAAGATAAATATTGTCTAAACAGCTGCAGGTAGTGTCTCCTCTAAAGGGATAGACTCCTCTAATATCTCTGGTGTGTAGTCTGCGTCTATGCCTAGTCCATAGTGTGTAGGACAGAAATCCTCAAGATCCTCTAGAAAAAAATATCCAGTCAGGATTGGAGCGAAGTACAAGCACTAACAGCAGTTCCACATATATTGACAAAAACTATAATACAGTGTAAAAAAATACAAGATGGATATCAATACTGGCAATAAACAATAATAGAATAATAAAATACTGGAATAGAAATACTGGAATAAGAAATACGGGAATAATGTCATCATCAATAGTACATCTAGCAATGAACATAAATACAAGTGCATGCTAGAACAATGAACTGGAATATAAGTGAATACTAGAGCAATAACTAGAACATAGAAAAAGGCTATATTAATAAACTAGAGATACATGTAGAGAATATCTAACTAAGTGTATGAAACATCAGCATCTTATGTGATTGGCTTGGGACTGATCAGGCATGTTACATATGATTAGCTACGATTCATGTAAGGTCAGGCTAACCATCCGGATAGCTATAATACGAGCAATAGTCAGGCTAATCACATGTAACAGGCTATGAGGCATGTAATGGTCAGGCTGCACCGACGTGAGGTATGGGTGAGCTATGATGCATGTAGAGTTGGGTATGATCACATAAGCTACTAATATCTTCTCGTCCCCAGCTAGCACGATGGATCCCAATCATGACTCCTCGTGACAAGTCTCGATAATGCCAACTCATGTATACATAGTGTCAGAATCATGTACGCTATACAACTAGAATTATAGAGATAATCAACATAATAAAAACTGTTAGAGAATGTACTCGCCAGTGGTCCTCTGCTGGAAATACAAATATCATGTTTCTGGGGTCTTGTCTGAATAATCCAACAGTCCTATAGACATCAATTAATAATAATATTGTATCAGTCGATACACTAATCATACACGCAATCATAAATACCATGAACTCATAGACTACGCTAGGGGTGACGCTTGTCATCTAACAGGGTCAAGTATGCTTCTAGTTACACGGGTGTCACGTCTGCAATTGCTGTGCAATCAAGCAGTCAATCACTAACACAGGTCTCGCCAGTACGTCAGTGTACATAAGACAGTCAACTCACAATTCTCAGGGTCACATGGTAAATGTAACTACGGGATATCCGTAATTAACACTAGGGCATATTGTATATATATACAACATATTCATAGTCCTAACTAGCATTTAGCATTTGATTACTTACAATATATATATATATATATATATATATATATATATATATATATATATATATATATATATATATATATATATATATATATTTATATATGTATATATCAACCAATAATTATATGCATATCAATTAGGATGTTATATACATACGCGTACGTATACGCATACGAGTTTGGGTTATTTGCATAGCCTAGCAATCAACATCTAATGAACACGTTATGATAATACGCTAGATCCTAACGTCATTCACACGTATATACGTACACAACATGAAGAGAATAAGTTGAACCTGCGCGCGCGTGAACGAGGGGGTGTTCAACTGGCTCGGGTTCAGGCATGTGCTGTCGAGGTGCTGCTGTCGAGTCAAAGATCAGCGTCGTCGGCGTGATGGCAGCGTCGGGATCCAGTCGTTCGGTCTACAAACAGGAAGGAAGGAGGCGGTAGTGCTGGCGGTTCAGTCCGGCGTGGGCTTCAGTCGAGGGGTGGTGAGAGTCGTCGAGGAAGATGAGGCGTTCAGGCAAAGTCGAGGTGTTCAGTGGGCTGCTGCGGGTGCTCAGTCAAGTCGAAGGAAGGGCTCATGTGAGATCGGATTTGGTCGTGATGGGGGGTGTTCAGTCGAGGCATCGACGGGGCTGTGCTGTCGAGTCGTCGAGGGAAAGTCGGGTTCAGCGGCTCGGGGTCCGTTCAGGCGAGTTCAGCGGGCGCTGCTTCGATCTCCGGCGTGACGAAGTGCAGGTGGTGATGTCGAGCACAGTGGCTCAGGCGAGGATGGTGTCGACGGGCTTCGACGTTATGGTTGAGGGAGTCGGTCGGGAGTGATCAGGGTGAACCGGGCTGCTCCGCCGTTGCTTCCGGCAGTTGGCAGTGGTCTTCAGGCGGTTGGCAGCGGCTCCGATCGGCGGGAACTGGGATGAAAGAGATGGTGAATAGGAAAGGGTGGGGCTCGGCTGGATATGGGTTTTAGGTTTTGTAAAAAGAAAAAGAAAAGATGATATATATATGTACATGTAGAAAAGTAGGGTTGGGTGTTGAGGTTGACCTAGAAAGGTGGGCTTGGTCAACATCCTCCTTGGAAAAAGGGCTTGGCTTCTTATGTAGAAATTTGAGGGCTAGGATTTCATGGTTTCAAAATAGAGGGCCAAGGTTCAATGAGGGTTGATGTTGAGTGCTACACACTCCAAGAATTAAAGAAAAAATCACATGACCAAATTAATAAAGGAAAATAGGGTTTTTTCATGTGTTGGTCC
Source organism: Iris macrosiphon (assembly GCA_036927795.1). NCBI lineage: Eukaryota > Viridiplantae > Streptophyta > Magnoliopsida > Asparagales > Iridaceae > Iris > Iris macrosiphon. Next base: position 176,965,713 of record JAYESA010000007.1, on the reverse strand, counting down.
CACGGGGTGTGGACACCTCAATGCACTTTTGCATAAAAGTGCCCAACAATTAGAAAATTGTACAAGATGGAATTTTTTGGATTAATTTAATTAGAATTAATATAATTGGTGTTCTAAAATTAATTGGAAGTACAAGGGGCTAAAATTAGGTGGGACACAAGTGTCATGAATATGGGAGATTCAAAGTAGAATATTATCCTAATCTGGGTTGCACAAAATGGGTCGAGATTGTGTCTCCAATTTTGATTGGAACACACAACGATGCAAAGTTGGATTTATAAAAAATTAAATATAATCGTATGCAACGAATATTGTGCGACTAAGATGAAGCACAAGAAGGCATAATTATGAGTCACACAAGGATCAAAATAGAAGGCTGGCACGTTTAGGACAAGGGTGTAAAATTTATAGGAAGGCAATGGCTAGAGTATTACTCCAATTATCGAAGCAACAGTAAGGTACAACAATAAATTAAAAATCACAACAATTAAATATAAATAAATATCATAAAATATTAACACATTATATTAATTAATAAAAAGACAAAAATACCCCTATTCTAAAATATGGTAGTGACAATGGGGGAGCGAGTAAATGGAGTTGCTCCCAACCTTGATCATCAGCTTGCTGATGGTGGTCAGGGTGACCCTCGGGAGGGTGAGCATGCCGAGAAGGCAGTTCTTGGAGGGGAGAAGGCTGTAGATATACAGCCAGCACCATTGGTTCCAATGAGGAGGAACGATTGAGAGCGTCGACCATCTACGAGATACTCACCGGGTGAGTATGTGCTACTGACTGACGAGAGAGAACCCAAAATTTTCGTAGAGGCTATGGAAGATGAACACATGAATGAGTGGATGGAGGCCATGCAAGAGAAGATGAGTTCCTTGGAAGCCAACTCTACTTATGATCTGGTGCGGTTGCCAAAGGGCAAGAAGGCTTTGAAGAATCGATGGATGTTCAGAGTGAAGTAGACAGATGATGATATTCGCCCTCGATACAAAGCGAGGCTGGTAGTTGAAGGCTACGGTCAGCAGAAAGACATAGATTATGATGAGATCTTTTCTCCAGTCGTCAAGCATTCGTCTATACGGGTGGTGCTAGCATTGGCAGCCAGTTTTGACTTGGAGGTCGAGCAAATGGACGTGAAGACGGTATTCCTCTATGGTGATCTTGAGGAGAAGTTGAACATGAAGCAGCCAGAGGGATTCTGTGAGAAGGGCAAGTCATATTTTGTTTGCCGGTTGAGGAAGAGCTTGTATGGTCTGAAACATGCTCTGAGGAAGTGGTACAAGAAGTTCGAATCGTTTATGGGGGAGCATGTCTATGCACGAACGATGTCGGATCATTGTATTTTTTAAGGTACTTCGCCGAGGATAATTTTATTATTTTGTTGCTTTATGTTGATGACATGCTGTTGGTGGGTCGGAATGCCACCAGAATAGCAGAGTTGAAGCACCTACTGGACGGGCCTTCTCTATGAAGGATTTGGGCGCAGCAAAGACTATTCTTGGGATAGAGATTAGTCGAGAGAGAGAGTCCAAGCTGCTGCACTTGTCCCCAAAGAAGTACATTACCAGGTACTTCAGCGTTTCGGGATAGACGAGTCAAAAAAGTGAGTAACCCCCTTGCGGCTCACTTTAAGTTTACTGAGAAGCAGTGTCCATCTATCGAGGACGAGAAGGAAGATATGGAGCGAGTTCCATATGCCTCAGTCGTGGGGAGTCTTATGTATGTTATAGTATGTACTAGGCTAGACATTGCTCATGAAGTCGGCACAGTTAGCAGGTACACTTCCAATCCTGGAAGGGTACATTAGAGTGGAGTCAAGTGGATTCTACGATATCTTCAGGATACTGCTGATTGGAGACTTTCATTTGGTGGTGACGAGCCGAAGCTGGTTGGATATACCGACGCTGATATGGCTAGAGATGTAGAGACGAGGCGATCAACTTCGGGCTATGTGATGATGTTTGCTAGTGGAGAGGTATCATGGCAGTCGCGTTTATCGAAGTGTGTTGCCTTGTCGACGATAGAGGCAAAATACATTACGGGGACAGAGGCTTGTAAGGAATTATTATGGATGAAGAAGCTGCTGCAGGAAATTGGACTAAAGCAGGAGCAGTATCCTTTGCTTTGCGATAGTCAGAGTGCTATTCACCTTGAGAAAAATAAGATATTTTATAGCCAGTCCAAGCACATTGATACCCGTTATCATTGGATACGGGATATGGTTGATAAGAAGGAAGTGGCGCTTGAGAAGGTTCATACAGATGACAACGGAGCAGATATGTTCACAAAGGTTCTACCAAGGAAAAAGTTTGAGTACTGTAGGCGGATCATCTAGATGATGACCCCCTCAACATAGTTGTGAAGGAAAAGATTTATTGGAGTGGGTGGGGTTCCCAACCTATGTGAAAAATATTCCGGAGTAGGATTGAGTATTTTTACATATAATAGGAATACCTCAATTTATTTGAATTGGATATTCCTAAATATAATAGGAATATCTCAATGGATTTGGATTGGATATTCCTAAATATAATAGGAATATCTCAATGCATTTGGATTAGATATTCCTACATATAATAGGAATATGTCAATGGATTTGAATTTGGATTGGATATTTTGATCTATAATAGGAATGCAAGTTATGGGTTTGAGACTATATATATGTGTCTCCTAGCCCTAAAATATATCTCTTTCTCTAAAAAAAATATAGCAACAAGGAGAGAAAAGGAGTCAAGAGTGCCATTGCAACATTGGAGAGGAGAAAGAAAGATTAGAGGCCATTTCGAAGAAGGAGATCAGTTTCGGGTATTTCTTGTTATTTTTTTTCTTCGTGGTTATAATCTATTTTCTATTCCAAAAGAGTTGTGGTGATCCGTTTGGATTGGTGAGAAGTTTGTAAGGAGTCGGTGTATTTCTTATTCCATTAGTGAAGACTTTTCAGGGTTGGACTCCGATCGTCCCATGGTTTTTTTCGCAAGGATTTTCCACATCAAAAATCTTTGTGTCTGCGATTTATGTTTGGCATTTTTTGTTTGTGCGTTTTGCTCGGTTCTCTCACAGGTACTCTCTGGTTTGGAAAACGGTTTCGCACTTTCGTTCCCAACACTAACAATACTACATTTTAAAACAAAAACTTCAAAGATTGCATACAACTTAGTTTGGCTAATAAGAATAAATAAAGTATGATAGTAACCAAACATAAATAGAATAAAAAATATCAGACCAAGTTCAAAATGAGAAAAAAATAGAGAAGCATGAATTTCACCGAAAAATGCTTCAAATTTGTAAATTTGAGAAGAAAAACATACCTAGAATGAAGATCTGAATGGATATTTAGTAGATCTGAGAGTTCTCGATACTAAGATGTTAAGAATCAAGCATAAAAACCCTCTTTCATCTTCGACTGTGAAGTGAGATAGAGAGAGAAATGAATCTTTGATTCCTCTTGTTCTTTGAGATAGATTGAGAGAGAGAGAGAGAGAGAGAGAGAGAGTGCCTCCAACTCCCACTCATTCACGCCTTGTTGTGCGACTTGTACCTTTATTCTTCACAGTCTTAACTGCTTTGCGATGGTAATGTCATGATGGTGGCATTCTAAGAGAGAGAAAGCTCTTTGCTTAATTTTAAGGTTGTAAGTTGTAATTCAAGTCATTGATTCTGTAAGATGAGAGGAGTATTTTATTCTTGGAATGAATAATTTGTATTATGTTCAACCTCAACTTGGCCTTTAAATAGACATTTACAACTCTAACAGAATGCATAAAGATAGCACCCTCTAACCATTTTTTAACTAACAAATCAAAACAAATTAACCGCATAGAACAAACAAAATTCCTAAAGACTAGGGATTTGTTGAAATCCAAATAGCAACCGCTTCAACCTCCTCAACAGGATTAAATCTAACAATTCACTCCCTAAGCCTGTTGCATGAGATTCACCTCTATGACTCCAAGCTTATGTCTCATCTCAATGAACCTGACTCGCCCGAGCACCTTGGTAAGAATGTCTGCAAGCTGCTCTTCAGTGTTGATGTACTCGACCTCAACCTTCCCTCTCTCGACATACTCCCGAATGAAATGATACCTTGTATCAATATGTTTGCTTCGGTCATGGAAGACAGGATTCTTGCTGAGGGAAATGGCGAACTTGTTGTCTACCTTGAGCATGACGCTGCCGGTCTCCTTGTTCTTCAAGTCACCAAGGAGTTTTGCAAGCCAAATGCCTTGGCATGCCACCGTTGTCGCGGCAATGTACTCGGCCTCGCAGGATGACAATGCCACGACCTTCTGCTTCTGAGATTGCCAGCTAATGAGGCTACGACCGAGAAAAAATAACATGCCAGTGGTGCTCTTGCGGGTGTCGATATCACCTGCCATGTCACTGTCGCTGTAGCCGATCAGCCGTTGTTCCTCCACCTTCTTTGTGTAGAGACAACCAAAGTGACGTGTGCCGGCAACGTAGTGAAGGATGCGCTTGACGGCAGCAAGGTGTTCGGTTATCGGGTTCTCCATGAATCGACTCACGTAGCCCATCGTGTACGAGATGTCTGGGCGCGTGTGCACCAAGTACCGGAGGCTCCCGACGATGCTCCTGTAGGATGTGGCGTCAGTCGGACGGGCTGAGCTTACCTTGTTTAGCTTGAACCTCGGTTCCATAGGGACGTAAAAAGAAAAAATAACACGCTAGTGGTGCTCTTGCGGGTATCGATGTCACCTGCCATGTCACTATCGCTGTAGTCGATCAGTCGTGGTTCCTCCACCTTCTTTGCGTAGAGACAACCAAAGTGACGTGTGCCGGCGACGTAGCAAATGATGCGCTTGACGGTAGCAAGGTGTTCGCTTGTCGGGTTCTCCATGAACCGATTCACGTAGCCCACCGCGTACGAGATGTCTGGGCGCGTCTGCACCAAGTACCGGAGGCTCCCGATGATGCTCCTGTAGGATGTGGCGTCAGTCGGAGGGGCTGAGCTTACCTTGCTTAGCTTGAACCACGGTTCCATAGGGACGTGGCACGGGTTACAATCCACCATGCCACTCTTCTCCAAGATTTTGAGCGCATACACCTCCTGACTGAGGGTGATGAAGCCTTTGGACTACTGCACCTTGATGCCGAGGTAGAAAGTGAGCAATCCGAAGTCACTCATTTTGAACAAGGCCTTCATCTCCTCCTTGAACTTGGCAATATCTAGTAGGTCTGTTCCGGTGATGATGAGATCGTCGACGTACATACCCACAAGTAGGCAAGTTTGACCTTTGCCGCGTGTATACACAGCGTGCTCCTGTGCACTCTGGTGGAAACCAAGTGACAGTAGGCAACTGTTAAGCTTGTTCCAAGCCCTCGGTGCTTGCCGCAGCCCGTACAGTGCCTTGTCAAGTTTCAGCACTTTGTGCTCCTGTCCTTCGATAACAAAGCCGGGAGGTTGGGCGACGTACACCTCCTCCTTGAGGTCGCCGTTGAGGAACGCCGTCTTCACGTCCATGTGGTGCACCGCCCACCCCTCATACGCGGTGAGTACGATCAACAAACGGACGGACTCGAGGTGAGCAACCGGCGCGAACACTTTCTCGAAGTCCACTCCTTGCCTTTGCACATAGCCTTTTGACATGACCCGCATCTTGTGCTTGAGGACGACGCAGTGCTCGTCCTTCTTGAGCTTGTAGACCCACCTCAAACCGATCGGACGGTGTCCGGGTGGGAGGTCTACGAGGTGCCATGTACGGTTCTCCTCAATGGAGCTCATCTCCTCGAGCATCGCTTGGCGCCAACATCAGTGTTTCTCGTCTTCAAAGAAAGTGGCAGGTTCCTCGTCAACCATGAGGAGCAGCTCGATGACATCGAGCTCGCGGACGGTGGTCGTGTCAAGCAAGCTAGCCAAGGTCCTGTACCTGCGTGGCCCGTCATCATCGATGTCGAGCATGGCCGAGGCGTTGGTGGGTGGCGAGACAAATTCTACTCCACGTTGTACCACCGAGTCGGATGTTTCTGCCCCGGATGTCGGCGTCAACGGCCCTTGACTGGGTGCCACTGGTGTTGATGGATCACCACCCCCGTGCACCGGCGTGCCTGCGTGTTCAACATGTGGTATAGTATACTCAACAGTAAATGTCTCACCTACGTTGTCTTGCACGCCCCAGTCCCACTTGGCTTCCTCGTCGAAGACAATGTCGCATGTGACGTGCACGCGCTTGTCGGCTGGGTCATATACCCGGTACGCCTTGGTGCTGGGCTCGTGGCCGATGAAGACCATGTGCTTGCTGCGATCTTCTAGCTTCTGTAAGTTCAGCTTGACCACCTTGACGTATGCCACACAGCGGAAGGTGCGGAGGAAGTGCACGCTTGGCTTGTGTCCGTGCCATGCCTCGTACAGTGTCTTACCGTCAACTCTCCGTATCGGCGAGCGATTAAGGATGTAGACAGCCATCGTGACCGCCTCGCCCCAGAACTTCCCGGGCATATCCTTTGCCTTCAGAAGACTACGCGCCATCGCGACGACCGTTTGGTTCCGGCGCTCGACGACGCCGTTTTGCTGTGGTGAGTACGGTGTTGTGAGTTGTCGTTTGATGCCGAGGCCCGCGCAATACTCACCAAATGCTACAGATGTGAACTCGCCCCCACGATCAGTACGGAGCATGCACAGTTTGTGCCCTGTCTCCACCTCGACATGGGCTTGAAAGTGTTTGATGGCTGTCGGCGCTTCATCCTTCGAACCAAGTAGCGTCAACCATATGTAGCGGCTGAAATCGTCGACGAGGAGCAAGAAGTAGCACTTACCACCAGGTGTCACCGGTGTGATCGGCCCGCAGATATCACCGTGATCGAGATCTAGCAGGTTGTCAGCACAGTACTTGGTCTCCTGCGAAAATGGCATGCGCCACTGCTTTCCGACAAGACAACTATCGCAAATTTGATTGACGTGTTCGATCTGTGGTAGCCCGTGCACCATGTTGCAGCGAGCTAACTTTCTGAGTGCTTCAAAGTTGAGGTGTCCAAACCGTGCATGCCACCGCCATGCATCGTCATTGAGTTGTGCTGCTAAACACAATGGTTGTACAATATCAAGAGATAGAATGTACAGTCAATTTCGGGCGCGTTTTACCTTGGCGAGGAGGCATTGTTGACGATCTCGAATCGACAGCACGCTGCCTTCGATCAAGACTTGGCTGCCGTTCTCATCGAGCTGCCCAAGGGTGATGATATTGCTTCGTAGCTTCGGGATAAATAGACGCCGGTGAGGGCGCAGTGCTCGTCGTTCTGGCACGTAAACATCACCATGCCATGCCCTCGGATGTCGACGACGGATTCGTCCCCAAACTTAATGGAGCCTGTGACTCCAGTGTCCAGCTCGGCAAAGACCTCCTTGCAGCTAGTCATGTGGTTGCTGGCACCGGTGTCGAGGTACCATGCTTCGCCGTGGTGGTCGTCCTCACGGCCCAGATGCACCTGAGCGTGCACCTCGTCGAGTACGACATTGTTGGTCGTGCCCACGGTGGTCTCGGCGAGCGTGTACTCCTGCGCCATCAGCAATGCGGGCTCATCGTCGTCGACTTGCGTCAGATTGGCACGCTCATCACGCTTCCGCTTGCGGCAGTCCTTTGCCCAGTGGCCGTAGATGCCACAATTGTGGCACTTACCCTTCTTGTCGCGCGTGCCACCGGACTCGTTGTCGTTGCCGTAGTTCGTGTTGCCGCGGCCACGACCTCTTGGCTTGCCGCGCCCACGACAATAACTTTTGCCACCGTCGGAGTAGGCGTCGCCTTCCTTCCTCTGCTTCGTGCGAGCGAGCCACTCCTCTTCGGAGAGGATAAGGCGGCTACTTGTGTCGTCGGAGTTGCTGCCAAGATCGTACCACTCCTCGACGGATAGAAGACGACCGGTAAGCTCTTCAATTGACAGCGCCTTGAGATCTACTAAAGTCTCAATGGCGATGGCGACTTGCGTGTACTTGGATGGAACTACTCGAAGAAAATTTTTAACTACCTTCTCGTCGTCCATTTCGTCGCCGAGTAGTTGCAGGTCGCTGACGAGTCCCGTGAGCCGCATCGTGAAGTCCTCGACGGACTCGCCGTCCTTGAACTTCATTGATTCGAAGTCAGCGCACAATTTCTGCGCCTTGGCCTCGCGCACGCGCTCGACCCCCATCCGCATCATCTTCACAGCGTCCCATGCTTCCTTGGCAGTGTCTTTTACTGCCAGTGTCCGCAGCATCTCTGGCGGCATGGCACGGAGTATGACGGACAGGGCCATCCTGTCATCGCGGTAGTGGCTTCCTGGGTTCGATCGCCTCCGACAGGCCTTGCGCCTGCATATTGACTCTCATTAAGAGAGCCCAATCCGCGTAGTTGGTCCGTGTCAGCATGGGGTACTTGAAGGTGAATGACGTCTCCTTCATAGATGTCGACGTCGTGGGGCTTTGGTTGTCGTTGGTTGCCATAGCTCTGATACCAAATGTAAGATGAGAGGAGTATTTTATTCTTGGAATGAATAATTTGTATTATGTTCAACCTCAACTTGGCCTTTAAATAGCCATTTACAACTCTAAAAGAATGCATAAAGATAGCACCCTCTAACCATTTTCTAACTAACATATCAAAACAAATTAACCGCATAGAACAAACAAAATTCCTAAAGACTAGGAATTTGTTGAAATACAAATAGCAACCGCTTCAACCTCCTCAACAGGATTATATATAACAGATTCTATCAAATATAATCTACACTATTCATATATATACATAATTAAAATATATTTTATATATTTAATTATTTTATTATCGGATCGAGTGTTATCGCACTGGATATGACATTTTTTGTATCCACATCTAATATCCGATAAGACACATCCGTATTCGAAATTTTGGATATTATCGGTTGGAATGCTAATCGAATATGGTTTTGGTCTAACGGACCTACCGGTTACCATCTCTAAGAGTAAGTAATAGGGGAAACGAGATGCCTTCAGCAAATAAATATCCTTCGACTTCTTTTCCCGGAGTCAAATTTATGGCTCATGGACCACTGATGAGCCAGCCATAGCCTGGGACCAGTACTGCTTCCTCACTGGCCGAGGACCACCATCAGCACCATATAGGAACATATATGCAACTGGGCTTTGCACCTAATATTCCATCATCACCAATCTATCCCACTCATGTTTCCTCCACTCATGTTTTCCTAAAACTCAACTCTACTTTTATTCTGTGTTTCCCATATCACTTCTGTTGCACTCTCTCTCTCTCTCTCTCTTTCTCCCCCTGATATTTGCACAATCATAGTGTAGCGAGAGGCTGATATTTGCACAACCATAGTGTAGCTAGCCTAGCCATCATGCACATCCATTCATCATACGGAATATATTTACACATGGACACGTACAGAACGAGGATAGTGATCAAAGCTCAAATGATTGACACACGGAATCTTATTCTCCTGTTCCCAAAAGCTAGCCAACACAAAGGAATTTCTGAAAATGTGTATAGAAGATATATATAGAGAGAGATAGAGAGAGGAACACTGATGTAACAGCCCACATCAGAAAGCCGTACCACACCATATGCATCCAACACAAACCAAGAATGCATCACATGCATGTGTCCACAAATGGACAATCAGTAGTAACACCAGCCACCAGCACAATGAAAGAAAAATCTAAGCCACAATCCCAGCAAGTCAATAATATCTATATGCTCAACGACCAATACGTACGTACGTCTTCATACTCCACTCAAAGAAAACAAAAATCACAACAAAAAATGAAGAGAAAAAAAAAGGAACTATTTACTACCCAGGGCCGGGACAGACTGGTCCGGGAGAGTGGATTGTCTTAGTGGGATCTAACTTTTGTTGTCCTTCGTCTCTATGAGAAAGATACAGATTTAGTTGGATTTGAATTAGATCGGTGCTAAGAAAATCAAATGACCTAAGAGGTATATTGTCATGCTTATCCCAGAATCGACCCTGCTACTACTTCAAACTGGAACAAAAGAAAAGAAAACAAAGAGTACACCTAGAGCTTCAAAGAGAGATCAATACTGCTTCCTTCGTCGCCAGAACTACTACTTCCAGCTACATAATTTCTATTATAGCCATCGGCCACCACTTGATGGTTCTGGTGGGATCCCCTCTGCCAGTTGAGCAGGTCTATCGTCTTGAGGCAGTCCTCGGCGGCTGGCGCCGCCCCGGGGTAATGATGGTGGTCGGTGAACCGAGCCGCGGAGCCGTAGTAGTTATAGCCTCCGTAGCATAATTCCTCATGCGCCCTTAAGGAGTGCGAGGCAATTCCGAGCGGGTAGTGAATGTCACTGGCTCCTCCTCCTCCTGCAGTGGCACCGCCACCGCCAACGGTCGCGGACGGCAGGTACAGCTGCGCGTTCCACCCGACGCTCCTCTCCTTCTTGTGCGCGTTCTGGTGCCCGCCTAGAGCTTGCGACTTGAGGAACTTCTTGTTGCAGAAGAGGCAGGGGAAGAGCCTGACGTCCCGGCCATCGAGGCCCGTGCCGGGGGAGCTGGGCGCCGACGACAATGAAGAGGATGGCGACAGAGTGAGGGAGAGGTCAAGGGGAGATATTGATGGTGGTGGAGCTCCTTCTTGCTGCTGCATCTTGTTGTGCTCTAGACTTCTAGCTCTTGCCACTCTTTTCCTTTTAGTTGCGAGTACTAAAGCCATTAGCTAGCCACTTGAGAGTCATACAATAGAGGTTTCTAGTTCAAGTGGGGACCATTTTGGCAACAAAAAGCATTGATAGCTCTCCCAAATTTAGTAGAATCTACTTTTTATATATATATATATATATATATATATATATATATTAATACTAGGTCCATAGATAAACACCTGTCAACCAGTATTATTGACATGTCAAGATTCAATCCTACGAATTTTTTTTTATTTTTATTAAACCCTCTGCACTGTCACTGTAAATATGCATTGGGCCAATGGGAGGCTTGGTTGTGACAGCTCTCAACTGAACACAGTTATTCTATCAAATATCTTTGTAATAGGAAGTTTCCTGTTGGTTGCTGGAAACTTGAGAAGAATCCCACGTTGGGATGGTCTAAACATACCCCATTCTCTATTTCACATACTCCAAATGCTAAATATATTCAAATTTAAATAATTTAAAATTATCAAAATTCGAAACATATTTTATTACATTATTATTTTTAATTATAATATAAGAACCAAATTCTAAACTATCAAAATTCTAAGCATACCCCACCCGGTCCCTCCTTTACACAACCCATCTGGTCCCCTCTCTAAAAACCCTAATTTTCCATCATTGTTCGACACACTTTTTGGCATGGCGCTCTCGGATTGTTCGGCCACTAAACAACAAATTCAGAAGAAGGATTCACCCCCACAATGGAGAGACAACCCGTAGAAGATCGATGTGATGAGTGATTTTAATCATGTTCTTACTTTTTTTTGTTTAAATCAAACACCAAAATTAGTTGAAACGATCCTTTATTTTGGTTCTGAATCACTATTTGTGATCCAAACACTGTAAATTGTTGTTCAAACGAATTTAAATTGGGGAAAAATTGGCTGTATTCGCGGACAGGTTCGCCAAACCAGGGTCGAACACATATCGCATTGTTCGACCCCCGACGGTCGAACGAAAAGCCGAATGTTCGACCAACTTTGGTCGAATAACATTGAAACTATTCAGCCCCCTTTGGTCGAACAATATTTACTCTGTTCGACTACACCTGGTCGAACATAAGACTTAAGTTCGACCACTTCTGGTCGAACAATAATTGATCTGTTCATTGCATTTTTTGTCGCACATTAGTTTAGTTTATTTAATATTTTGTTGTCGCCTTCCTCGTTAATTTTTAAGTGTTGATATTTTGAATAGATTTTGCAGGAGTGACATATAGGAGGAGACCTACCGCTTCTAATAGGAGGCATTGGGCCAAAGAGTTGGAAGTTGAAGGTACGATTCGTCCACAAGCAATAACATATGCTCCAATTCAAATGAACGAGCAATTTGTCACGACCCGCATCCGGTGTAAGGGTACTAGTCGGAAACAACGCCCAGCCTACGCCGCAGAATCGGCGGTAGAACGCTGTCTAGATAATCTATCTAATATAATGAACCACCAATAATGATAAAATACTCAATCACAGAACTAAGATAGAATGAGCACGAATCAGATAAAGAATAGAATAGTCACAATACAACTCATGAGTCTAAAATAATACATCAATGAGTCTGAAGAAAAACAGAAATAAGCTGGAGACAAATCCAGTACAAAAGAATACTACAAAACTATAAAGCTACAACTCCAGGGTCAACTGTCTCAGTTGGGATAAGTCCCTCTTGAGCCAGGGTCTCAGAATCTAAACCCACAACATCCTGGGGTCCATAGTAGGTAGGGTACTCCTCAGTGTCATCTGAAAAAATATTTCCAGTCAGGAAGGAGCAGAGTACAACCCTAACAGCAGTTCTCAAATAATGATAAAAACTATGTAACAGTAAATAGCTGTGGATAAACAAGATGCATAAATAGATACAAGAAATGTATAGACAATAAGGAAGTACTGGAAAGAAATACAATAATGAACAATATGCTGATGGAACAAGAATACTAATGACTAAGTGTGTGAGTACTAGCTTTAACATGTGATCGGCTTGGGAACTTGCACAAGAGTATAATGGCCTGGCTGATTATACGTGCGGTGTATGATCAACACTCACAAGGAATAAGACATGCACAAGGAGGGTATGATCACATATCTACACTAAAATACTCCCCACCCCCGACTGGTATAATAGATCCAACCACGGTACGTTATGGCACGAGATTCCCCAAGAAGAGAGCGACTCCTCCCGAAAATCGGTGTCTGTACATGTACAAGATAACCAATGAAACAATACTTGCACCATATACACCATATACCAAGGAATAACATCTCATGACGAGATCCGGATATACCAATCCGTGTAACAATAGTGTCAAGAGAACATGTAAATCTACACTAGATACAACGAACATAGAGGATATCATAAATGAGAAACTATCAGAGAATGTACTCGTCTGAAGTCCAATGAACAGTCTCACAAATGTCTGACTCGGTGCCTCGAAGACCTAGATATGGAATACAATATTAAAACAAGGTCCCGGAAAGAGAACAAGTCAAACTAGACAACTTCTAGGTCAATAACTCAATTCTAAGGCAAAAGTCAACTATGGTCAACTCTAAAGTCCACTAAAGTCAAACATGGTCAAACCCAAAGTCAACCTCACAAAACATCCATAAAATAATATAAAAATAAAATACAACAATTTAGGAATCAAATTAGATTCCAAAAGAAACTCACACAAAGTATACTAATAATACAATTAATATATACCTTAAAAATATATATATACAACCCAATATTCATATAATTAAAATACTATATTATAACAATTATTATACCTCACAAAACACATATATATATACATATAAATATATACAAATACAATATATAATATATACATTAAATCTGTCAAAGCGTCACTGAAAACAGTGAGCTAAGAATACAATTTAATTAAAACGGCTAATAGTGACAGTTTCGTCTGTCACCGAAAAACTGTCGCAGAAAAAACTGAATACAATTCCTACTGCCGACTGGATCGCTGACAGTTTAAAACCGTCGCAGAAAGACTGTCGCGGAAAATCCGCTCAGACCCGCCCACTGCTAATTAATGACAGATTTGTCATTAAATGCATTTAAATGCACAGAGTTACAGCGGCTGCTGTATCGGCTAATTAATGACAGTTTTACTGTCATTAATTCACTGTTACTAAAACAATCAAAATATATATATATATATATATATATATATATATATATATATATATATATATATATATATATATATATATATATATATAACAATATATATAAATACAATAAAATCACAATACAATATAATTAAATAACTAATAATTATATACTTATATATATACACATCTACACTTATAATTAAATACCAATTGTTACAAACTCATGTACATATTAATGTACATATTTTATATGGCTAGAAGCACACCTAAAATATATACATTAATATACAATAAGTTCATAATAATTATAAATAATACAATTACACAATCAAACACATAAATATATTTTATAAAATATTTTATGTATAAATTATATTATTTAACAAGTAGTAACATATATATTTGCATGCAAGAAAGCTACATATTATATTGTACATTATATTAGCACACACAAAATATAGATCTATGCTACAATAATTACTATAATAAATACACAAAATAAATATATAATATCCATATATATTTACTAATTATAAATGAAGAATTGAACCATAATTAATTAGATCTATGCAAAATACACACAATTGGAGAGTATCTCACCGTATCCCACTAGATCTAGGATACGCATGCGACACGAGTCCAACACACAACCAATGCACCCCGAAGGACAAAACAAATCACAAATAATATTTATGAACAAATCAAAGTGTCAAAAGTAGATCTATGTGTCCGTGTCAAAATACGACATGTTCAAAGCCCCGTGTCGGAGGAAAACCCCCAAATGACACGTATCACCAAATAGTTGGGATACGAACCACAAGTATCCCAATATGGACATGACACTAGCCTCAAACACAAATTTCATGTCCAATTTATCTATAGGATCAATTGACACACACAACAAAATGTAAACTCGGAATTCCAACAAAATTGATACAAAAAATACCATAACTTTCTCCATGGGTCTCCTATGAACACAAAACAAAGTCCTATGGGTAGTACATACATATAGGTTGATTTTACATGATTAAATCCCAGATTTAGAAGCTATTTAAATGGGAAAAATCTGAATTATACCTATTGGGAGATGGATTCCCAATGAAATCTCCAATTGAGATGAACTTGCTTCCAAATTGTAGATCCTTGCTCCTCTTTGTAGAACCTTGCTTCCTTCTTCTTTAATGGTGAATTGGGAAGAATTTGGAATGAATTTGGTAGGAAATTGGATTGGAAATGGAGGGAATTTGGTAGTGGGAAAATTCTAGATCTAGATTTGGAATAAAATGAGAGGAGAGAGAAATTTCCCCCCCTCATTAATAGGCCGGCCATAGCCCCTCCCCCAAGCAATTATAAAATGTCCAATGTACCCCTTGGGGCCTCTCATGAAGAAATAATTAAGGAAGGAAGCTTCTAGTCTAATCATTTAATTAATTTAATCCATCTCCTTAACTATGGGCTTTCTAAATGGGCCAAGTCTAACTAGTTAATTCATGTTGGTCCATGGGTCCAAACTAAACTAGTTGGGTCCACTAAAATAAGTCCAAAATAATTAAATAATAACTAACAACAATTAAATAATACAACAAATAATTATTTACCATGCACAATATTTATTTAAATAGGAAATTACCAAAATACCCTTTCCTAGAAAATGTGGTAGTGACAAGTCTACCCTCCTTAAAATAATTTCGTCCTCGAAATTCAAAGACGAAAACTACCCCCAGAAAATCACAGAACATAACTAAAGAATCACACCTAACTAATGAACAGAACATAACAATGAACAGAACATAACTAGAAAATAACATACCTCAAGGTACAAACAAATATGGATAACGCTCTCGTATTTCATCCTCTCTCTCCCAGGTAGACTCCCCCGGAGAGTGATGCCTCCATGCGACGCGCACCAAAGGAATAGTCTGGTTCCTCAGCACCTTCTCTCTCTGATCCAGAATCCCAACTGGCTGCTCTGGATAGCTAAGAGTAGGGCCCACCTCTATCTCTGAGTGATCCAATACATGACTAGGATCTGCCACGTATCGTCTCAACTGCGACACATGAAATACCTTATGCACTCCCTCCAATGCAGGTGGCAAGTCTAGTCTATAAGCAACTGCACCGACCCTCTCTAGAATAGTGAAAGGTCCAATGAATCGCGGACTAAGCTTTCCGCCTCCACCGAAGCGAATCGTGCCTCGTGTCGGAAAAATCCTCAGAAACACCAAACCACCTACCTAGAACAAAACACCACCTTAAGAACTTAATCTATAACAAACAACCAAGAACAAACAAAAATCTAAACTATACCTCGAACTCCAAAGGTCTCCGATGGCTATCGGCCCAATGCCGCTGTCTGTCCTGCGCCACTCGAAGTCTGTCTCTGATCAACTGAACCTTCTCTGCTGCATCCACAACCATCTCTGGCCCAAGCAAAACTCTCTCTCCAACATCGTCCCAAGACAAAGGAGTACGACACCTCCGACCATATAGAGCTTCAAAAGGTGACATCTCTATACTGGCCTGGTAACTGTTGTTGTAAGCAAACTCTACCAAATGGAGATGGTCCTCCCAAGAACCCCCAAAATCTAGTACACAAGTGCGCAACATATCCTCGAGAGTCTGAATAGTCCTCTCTGACTGCCCATCTGTCTGGGGATGATATGCAGTACTGAACTTGAGCTGAGTGCCCAAACTCTCCTGCAAACTCCTCCAGAAATGAGAAGTGAAACGACTATCCCGATCTGAGACTATGCTGACGGAAACTCCATGTATCATAACGATCTGCCTCACATACATCTCTGCCAGCTTCTCCGTAGACAAACCCACCTTGAAAGGCAAAAAGTGGGCCGACTTGGTCAACCTATCAACAATGACCCAAATCGCGTCTTTCCCTCCTGGAGATCGTGGTAGTCCGGACACAAAATCCATAGTAATGTGTTCCCACTTCCACTCTGGAATGGGTAATGGCTGAAGTAAACCTCCTGGCCTCTGCCTCTCGGCTTTCACCTGCTGGCACCCTAAGCATCTGGATACAAACTGTGCCACTTCCCTCTTCATGCCATACCACCACACACTCTCTCGCATATCCCGATACATCTTGTTAGCACCTGGATGTATGGAATACTGAGAGCGATGCGCTTCCTGCAACACCTTCTCACGCAACTCCCCACTAGGCACACACAATCTAACTCCATGCCTCAAAGATCCATCCTCTGCAATAGTAAAATCATCCTCCAATCCTGCTCTCACCTGAGCTCTGATACTCCTCAAGGATACATCATCATACTGTGCTGCCTTGATCCTATCCATCAAATCTGAATGTATCTGCAATCCCCACATCTGCATAGCACCACCAGGAACAATCACCTCAATGCCCAAGCTCTCCAAGTCCTCCAACAAATATCGATCCTGCGTCAAGAACATAGCTACCGGATACCTGCTCAAAGCATCGGCAACTACATTGGCTTTCCCAGGATGATATTGCAAAGAGATATCAAAATCCTTCATCAGTTCCAACCACCGACGCTGCCTCATGTTCAACTCCTTCTGTGTGAAAACGTACTTCAAGCTTTTGTGGTCTGTGAAGATCTCCACACGCTCTCCGTACAAATAATGTTTCCACAACTTCAGAGCGAAAATGATGGCTGCCAACTCCAAATCATGGGTAGGATAGTTCTTTTCATGAGGACGCAATTGCCTGGATGCATAGGCAATCACTTTCCCATGCTGCTGAAGAACACAACCTAAACCCTTCCACGATGCATCACTATAAATAGTGAAACTTCCGGACCCTGATGGCAACGTCAAAATAGGAGCAGACGTCAACCTCTTCTTCAACTCCTCAAAAGCAACCTGGCAATCCTCCGTCCAAACAAACTCCACATCCTTCCTTGTGAGTCTGGTCATCGGCTCGACAATCCTCGAAAAATCTTGCACAAACTTCCTGTAGTAGCCTGCCAATCCCAAGAAACTCCTGATCTCTGCTACCGAACTCGGAGTCTTCCAAGATTCCACTGCTGAAATCTTCTTCGGATCCACTGAAATACCATCACCAGTCACAACATGCCCCAAGAATTCCACCTTGTCCAAAAAAAACTCACATTTGGACAACTTTCCATACAACTTCTCCTTCCTCAGCACATCCAACACAATCCTCAAATGCTCCTCATGCTCCTCCGGTGTCTTCGAGTATATGAGTATGTCGTCGATGAACACCACCACGAACTTGTCAAGGTACTGGTGGAACACCTTGTTCATCAAGTTCATAAATACCGCCGGTGCATTAGTCAAACCAAACGGCATCACCATAAACTCGTACTGACCATACTGAGTTCTAAAAGCAGTCTTCGGTATGTCCTCCGGCTTCACCTTCACTTGATGGTAGCCTGATCTCAAGTCTATCTTAGAAAATACCTTCGCACCACTCAACTGATCAAACAGATCATCAATCCGTGGCAAAGGATACTTATTCTTGATAGTGAGATTATTCAAAGCCCTGTAATCAATGCACATACGCACCGATCCATCCTTCTTCGGTACAAACAATACCGGGGCTCCCCATGGTGAAGAACTCGATCTGATAAACCCCTTATCCTGCAATTCGTCCACCTGCTTCTTCAACTCGACCAGCTCGCTGTTGTTTACTCTATAGACATGCTGCGAAATTGGTTCTGCACCTGGCACCAAGTCTATAGAAAATTCAATATCTCGATCTGGCGGCAATTCTGGCAATTCCTCAGAAAACACATCCAAGAATTCTGCTATCAACGGATGCGGCAACTCCTTGTCTTCCACCATAGCTCCACAAATAATGCCTTCTCCCTGCTCTGCAGCTCCTCTAGCAAACTCGAACTCTGGCTCTCCTGGCGAACCAAACAAAACTCTACCTCCTCTACAATCTATGCTAGCACGGTGCCTACTCAACCAATCCATCCCGAGTACAATGTCGTAGCTCGGAAGTGGCATTACAAGTAGATACGCACTCAACTCCCGGCCTCCCAGAGTAACCCTCCGATCCTTGCAAATATTATTAACCAGGATAATGCCTCCCCCGGTCATGATCTTGCAAGTCCTAAGCAAAGACTCAGCTACCAAACCATGCTTTAGAGCAAAAAAAATAGATACAAAACTATGGGAAGCACCACTATCAAACAAAGCTAAAGCTGGAATGGAATCAAGAAGAATAGAACCTGCGATGACATCTCCGGTGGGTTCCTCCTCTTCGACGGTCATAGCAAACGCTCGTCCCTGCCGAGCACCTCCCTGCTGATGCTGGACAAAACGCTGCTGCTGTGTCGGAAGCGGTCCCCTCGGTTGTGCTGCAGGTGGTCTGGTCTGTGCCCTCGGAGCTGGAGCTGCTCCCTGAACTGCACGACGAGGACACTCCCTCAATTGATGCCCTTCAGTACCATAATACAAACAAACTCCTAGCCTCTTTCTGCAAACTTCCCAGATGTGGCCGGGCTTCTTGCAGAAGTTGCATAGAGCTTGCTGTAACTGTCTCTGCTGCTGAGGTGCCTGGTGAAAAGGTGCTCTAGCTGGAGTCTGGTTCTGCTGTGGCTGCTGGAAAGGTCTGGACTGGAAATGAGGACGTTTGGCAGATACTGCACTGCCGTTGGCCCCCAGAAAAGAATTACGGTCTCTCTTGGTCTTCAAACCCAGATCCCGCTCAACCTTGCGTGCCTCCGCAAGTATCTCCGAGTATGTCTCATAAAAAGACGGAATGGGAATCTTCACTTCCCAGTTTAGACCCTCTCGAAGACGAATAGCTCGAACCTCCGGCTCCCTCACCAGATACTCTGCAAATTGGCTCAGCCTACCGAACTCCGTAGCGTATTCCTCCACAGACATGCTCCCCTGAATGAGACTCTCAAATTGTCTCCCCAAGTCAAGCCTGTCTATCCGAGCGAAAAACTTTTTCTTGAAAAGGTCCTTGAATACCTCCCAAGATTGTCCTGCGTCAACCAGAACCGGCTCATTCCTGAACCAAGTACGAGCGACGTCGAACAGTTGAAGTCCTACCGCCTCAACCTTCAGATCTTCAGAAAGACCGGACACCCTCATAAGACGCTCAATGTCCTCGAGCCAATCATCAGCATAGACGATGCCCTCCGTCCCTTTGAAAACCCTAGGCTCCAGTTTTTTGAAGTCCTGAATGTTGCCTGGCCGAAGCTGAGCAACTTGAGAAACAACCTGTTGCTGGATCGGAACTCCTCTCTCGACTACAGCACGAGCAAGCTGATGAGCACTTTCGATGCCCTGCCGTAGAACGTCGGTCTGCCTCTGATGTGCCTCCGACTGAGCCCTCTGTGCCTCGAGCATCTCACGAAACAGTGTAAACATCTGTGACGCCTCTGCTGGCACAGGAGGTGGTGGTGGAAGCCCCTCAGATACAGCTGGCACAGTCCTCTGAGTAGGTGGTGGACCTCCGAAAGCAGCTGACACTCCAATCACCGGAGAAGTGACTGGTGCAGGCCCTCGGGATGTCGCAGACCTCTCAGAAACTGCTCTCCCTTGCTGTGATCTAGTCTTAGGCGGCATCCTGAGACAAAGCGAAAGAAAGAATCAATATGGCACAAGATGTAAGACATCAAGGAAATGACAGTTTAAGGGATCAAGTATCAATATCAAAGGAGAATAGTCGAATCAAAAGAATTTTCCTAGATGTGATTGAGTATCTCAGCCTATATCCTATATCCTATTGCCGGCTCGCAGTAGTACAACTAAGTTGTCGCACTACCACGATATCACATACTTGTGAAGCTTGACCTGCATGGGCCACCACCAAAAACGTGTCACGACCCGTACCCGGTGTAAGGGTACTAGTCGGAAACAACGCCCAGCCTACGCCGCAGAATCGGCGGTAGAACGCTGTCTAGATAATCTATCTAATATAATGAACTACCAATAATGATAAAATACTCAATCACAGAACTAAGATAGAATGAGCACGAATCAGATAAAGAATAGAATAGTCACAATACAACTCATGAGTCTAAAATAATACATCAATGAGTCTGAAGAAAAACAGAAATAAGCTGGAGACAAATCCAGTACAAAAGAATACTACAAAACTATAAAGCTACAACTCCAGGGTCAACTGTCTCAGTTGGGATAAGTCCCTCTTGAGCCAGGGTCTCAGAATCTAAACCCACAATATCCTGGGGTCCATAGTAGGTAGGGTACTCCTCAGTGTCATCTGGAAAAATATTTCCAGTCAGGAAGGAGCAGAGTACAACCCTAACAGCAGTTCTCAAATAATGATAAAAACTATGTAACAGTAAATAGCTGTGGATAAACAAGATGCATAAATAGATACAAGAAATGTATAGACAATAAGGAAGTACTGGAAAGAAATACAATAATGAACAATATGCTGATGGAACAAGAATACTAATGACTAAGTGTGTGAGTACTAGCTTTAACATGTGATCGGCTTGGGAACTTGCACAAGAGTATAATGGCCTGGCTGATTATACGTGCGGTGTATGATCAACACTCACAAGGAATAAGACATGCATAAGGAGGGTATGATCACATATCTACACTAAAATACTCTCCACCCCCGACTGGTATAATAGATCCAACCACGGTACGTTATGGCACGAGATTCCCCAAGAAGAGAACGACTCCTCCCGAAAATCGGTGTCTGTACATGTACAAGATAACCAATAAAACAATACTTGCACCATATACACCATATACCAAGGAATAACATCTCATGACGAGATCCGGATATACCAATCCGTGTAACAATAGTGTCAAGAGAACATGTAAATCTACACTAGATACAACGAACATAGAGGATATCATAAATAAGAAACTACCAGAGAATGTACTCGTCTGAAGTCCAATGAACAGTCTCACAAATGTCTGACTCGGTGCCTCGAAGACCTAGATATGGAATACAATATTAAAACAAGGTCCCGGAAAAAGAACAAGTCAAACTAGACAACTTCTAGGTCAATAACTCAATTCTAAGGCAAAAGTCAACTATGGTCAACTCTAAAGTCCACTAAAGTCAAACATGGTCAAACCCAAAGTCAACCTCACAAAACATCCATAAAATAATATAAAAATAAAATACAACAATTTAGGAATCAAATTAGATTCCAAAAGAAACTCACACAAAGTATACTAATAATACAATTAATATATACCTTAAAAATATATATATACAACCCAATATTCATATAATTAAAATACTATATTATAACAATTATTATACCTCACAAAACACATATATATATACATATAAATATATACAAATACAATATATAATATATACATTAAATCTGTCAAAGCGTCACTGAAAACAGTGAGCTAAGAATACAATTTAATTAAAACGGCTAATAGTGACAGTTTCGTCTGTCACCGAAAAACTGTCGCAGAAAAAACTGAATACAATTCCTACTGCCGACTGGATCGCTGACAGTTTAAAACCGTCGCAGAAAGACTGTCGCGGAAAATCCGCTCAGACCCGCCCACTGCTAATTAATGACAGATTTGTCATTAAATGCATTTAAATGCACAGAGTTACAGCGGCTGCTGTATCGGCTAATTAATGACAGTTTTACTGTCATTAATTCACTGTTACTAAAATAATCAAAATATATATATATATATATATATATATATATATATATATATATATATATATATATATATATATATATATATATATATAACAATATATATAAATACAATAAAATCACAATACAATATAATTAAATAACTAATAATTATATACTTATATATATACACATCTACACTTATAATTAAATACCAATTGTTACAAACTCATGTACATATTAATGTACATATTTTATATGGCTAGAAGCACACCTAAAATATATACATTAATATACAATAAGTTCATAATAAATATAAATAATACAATTACACAATCAAACACATAAATATATTTTATAAAATATTTTATGTATAAATTATATTATTTAACAAGTAGTAACATATATATTTGCATGCAAGAAAGCTACATATTATATTGTACATTATATTAGCACACACAAAATATAGATCTATGCTACAATAATTACTATAATAAATACACAAAATAAATATATAATATTCATATATATTTACTAATTATAAATGAAGAATTGAACCATAATTAATTAGATCTATGCAAAATACACACAATTGGAGAGTATCTCACCGTATCCCACTAGATCTAGGATACGCATGCGACACGAGTCCAACACACAACCAAATGCACCCCGAAGGACACAAACAAATCACAAATAATATTTATGAACAAATCAAAGTGTCAAAAGTAGATCTATGTGTCCGTGTCAAAATACGACATGTTCAAAGCCCCATGTCGGAGAAAAACTCCCAAATGACACGTATCACCAAATAGTTGGGATACGAACCACAAGTATCCCAATATGGACACGACACTAGCCTCAAACACAAATCTCATGTCCAATTGATCTATAGGATCAATTGACACACACAACAAAATGTAAATTCGGAATTCCAACAAAATTGATACAAAAAGCACCATAACTTTCTCCATGGGTCTCCTATGAACACAAAACAAAGTCCTATGGGTAGTACATACATATAGGTTGATTTTACATGATTAAATCTCCGATTTAGAAGCTATTTAAATGGAAAAATCTAAATTATACCTATTAGGAGATGGATTCCCAATGAAACCTCCAATTGAGATGAACTTGCTTCCAAATTGTAGATCCTTGCTCCTCTTTGTAGATCCTTGCTTCCTTCTTCTTTAATGGTGAATTAGGAAGAATTTGGAATGAATTTGGTAGGGAATTGGATTGGGAATGGAGGGAATTTGGTAATGGGAAAATTCTAGATCTAGATTTGGAATGAAATGAGAGGAGAGAGAAATTTCCCCCCCTCATTAATAGGTCGGCCATAGCCCCTCCCCCAAGCAATTGTAAAATGTCCAATGTACCCCTTGGGGCCTCTCATGAAGAAATAATTAAGGAAGAAAGCTTCTAGTCTAATCATTTAATTAATTTAATCCATCTCCTTAACTATGGGCTTTCTAAATGGGCCAAGTCTAACTAGTTAATTCATGTTGGTCCATGGGTCCAAACTAAACTAGTTGGGTCCACTAAAATAAGTCCAAAATAATTAAATAATAACTAACAACAATTAAATAATACAACAAATAATTATTTACCATGCACAATATTTATTTAAATAGGAAATTACCAAAATACCCTTTCCTAGAAAATGTGGTAGTGACACAATTTGAGGATCAAATTCCCGAGCAAGGTTTGAACGATCAAGTTGAGGACGAAGATGAAGAAGAACAAGAAGGGGGAGAAGTGGGTCATGACGAGAATGTATTGACGGACCCTTGTCTAGGTGGACCTATAGATCACCGACCTCTTCTGAGTTTCAAGACTCATGTGGCGTTCGGGATTTAAAATGGGATTGAGAGAAACGTGTTGAATTGTTGGTGCCATACGACCAAGATGGATACATGGATGTTTGATAGAGATATTAGTAAATTTTAAATGTTGGTTCATCATTCCAAAATTTTGGACTTGAGGTGGATTTCATAAAAAATGCCAAACAAAAACCTTATTTGTGCCTTTGTGGAGCGTTGGCAACCAGAAGTTTATTCCACATGCCATTCGGTGAGATGACAATTACGTTGGATAACATATTTTGTCTGACAGGACTGCCCGTGAGTGAATTACTAGTGGTTGCACGAGAAACAGGTTAAGTTGTTGGGGGTGATAGAAAGGGAGACAGTCGATGTCGTTCAGGGTCACAGAGGTAGCTCGGTCCGGTTGGAGTTGCTTAGGGCTCGTTTAGTGAAGATGTCACTAGTCCCGATGAGAAGAAAAGAAAGTGTGCAGTCTATGCATACTTATGGTTTGTGCTGGGATGCACAATATTTTCAGACAAAAGTAGCACATGGGTTGACACAATTTTGTTGAGTCTTTTAGAGAAGGTCAACCACGTCCATGAGTATGCTTGGGGAGCAGCTGCTCTAGCATAGTTGCATCGACAGCTCGGATTAGCATCTCGGAGTGGGGTGCGACAAATTTATGGATACCTGACATTACTGGAGTTAAATAACTGCCAATTAATTGTACCATTTTTATGTTCTTATATGCATGTCTTGCACCATTTTTATGTTCTTATATATATGCTTCTTCTTATTTTTTTGCAGGCCTGGATATACGAGTATTTTTTCGTCACCAGGCCAACCAATAATGTCAATTATTGGGTGGGTGAACCACTTGTTATGAGGTGGGCCCAAAGATCCCACGCTGGAGGAACTATCGATCGGGTTTTGGCCATGAGGGAGGTCTTGGACAATCTTCAAGTACATAATATGAGTGTTACCCTTTACGCAAGTATTTTATGTATTATATATATTATAAGTAATTTTGTTAATTTATAATGTAGGTCAATTGGACACCCTATAATGGTATGCGGGGCTCTCATCCTCATGACAAGGTCACTTTCTACCATGGACACATACGCGCCTTTGACTGTGTGGAGCCGTATCATCCCGATCGTGTGCTTCGACAGTTTGGTCTAGTCCAGAAGGTACCTGACTGGCCTTTGGTTCCAAGTATTGTCCGTCAGGGAAATACGGGCTTGAAGTATAAGGTGACCTGTGATGTTTTATGAGGCTACTTCCAATTCTGGAGTATCCATGTACTGTCTCCCGAAGCCCGTGGGAGAGCTGCACACCCCGCATGGGAGTGTTCACCCGATTACATGGATTGGTATCGGATGTTTTCACATCCTATCATCTAGAATCAGGAGAGCGTCTCGACCGCCGTCGGTATTACATCTATCCAGACAGGGCTGCAACCATGGGAAATGATCGGGCATGCTTTAGGATATTTAGAGCTAGTCTACCAGCAATGGGTAGAGAATGAATCGGGACTAGATACATCGATCTTAGTTTCAGCTTTAGTCGGCATATATCGTGCATTAAAGATCAAGGACGAAGAACCACCCACTAGATGGGCATCCACTAGTAGGAGTCGTAGGACTTGTAGGTCGTAGATTTATGTCATATTGTTGAAATGCTTGTTGAAATGTGATATAGCTTGAAAAAAATTTGTCGAAATGCTTGTTGAAATTCTTGTTTAAATGCTTGTTGAAATTGTTGTTGAAATGCTTGTTAAAATGCTTGTTGAAATAATCTTTGTTCTTTTGTATAAGATAGTACATAAGTACATGTTCACACTGGTTGAACACCATTGGCCGAACAACTATATGCACAGTTCGACCATTACTGGCCGATCTAGATTCACACAGTTCGACCATTTCTGGTTGATCCAAAAACCTGTCGTAAACATTCCAGAAACCAAACCAGCAGAAACCAAACATTACAGAAACCTATCATTGAACAGAAGTTGATTTAACATCATAAGGAAATACAATTTCATAATTAAACAATCAAATTACATTCGAATAATACTGATCGTCTAAACTAATCGGCTTAACACCTGCATATGAGCTTACAGATCCAACATTATGACAATACTTTTCAAGTTGTTGTTTATAAATTTTGCCCCAACCAACAGCACATAGAAGACGAGAACCATCCCATCCATTGATAATGGGCGGTAGCAGTGCGCCTTAGGCCAAAATACCTGCACACAAATAATAGCATGTCAATAAAATAGAGGTTTATAACACAACCCAAAAGCATTTTGAACGAAAAAATTTACCCGGATGAAATAGTTGTTTCCGTTCGGTTAATAATGCTCAATTAGGTGTCATTTAAAGTATTTTCTATAAAAAAATACAAAAACCACGTAATAAATACATTGCTCAACGAGAAAAATATGATGGGAATGGAAAAAATACACTGTCGATCAAACAGGACCGAACTCCATATCAACAGTTTGACCCGTACAGGTCGAACACTATATGTACTGTTCGGCCCACGTAAGTAAAACCTTCACTCTAATGTTCGGCCAATTCAGATTGAACGGACAGTGCTCCGTTCTACTTGTATTGGTCGTGTTCATCGCTGATTTTTTTTAGCATACGAAATCTTTTTATACACTACTTAAAACCACAAAAAACGTAATGATAAAATTTACATTGTTCCTTCCATGTATTTTTTGATGCTCCATGGTACTTTTTTCTTCAC
Source organism: Iris macrosiphon (assembly GCA_036927795.1). Lineage (NCBI taxonomy): Eukaryota > Viridiplantae > Streptophyta > Magnoliopsida > Asparagales > Iridaceae > Iris > Iris macrosiphon. The sequence continues at coordinate 176,938,795 of JAYESA010000007.1, read as the reverse complement.
AAAATAATGTAGGATTTTTAGAGTTTTTTGGGTTTAGAGTGAGTTTGAAACTTTGAAAAAGAGGAAGAAGAAGATGATGTCTATTGAATATAAGAGAGGGAAATTTAATTTTACGGTGTGTTTAGAAATTATATTAGGTGGGGGTGTTTGGAATGTCTGTATTCATGTCTTTTAATATATATTTACTTTTCATTTAATTTATTATGGCGTGTGTTAAGTAGATGGTGGGGTGTGTATAGCCCCACCCCCACTCATTTCTCAGGTAGATAATAGACAATTACTATTTGTACACATTGTTTTGGATGGGCCAATTTTCGAATGAAGCCAAACCATAAGGAATTGAGAGCTTTTACAATAGGTTTTTCATGAAAGTCCCTCAAATCATGTCCATTAACACATACATTATCTGAATATTTTTATTATTTGGAAATTAAAATCATTAAGATTATTGACGATAACTCATTTTCGTGGAGGGGACTAATGGGTCACCATTGACGGATTTTGTAGTTGACCATTTTATCCATATTTTTTCGTCCTCAAACTTACAAAATCCTAATCCATTTTTTTTCATTTTCAAGTTAACCACCAACCCCCTTCAATTTTTCCTCCCTCCTTCTTTGCCTATATACCTCATTCTGTCACCCCTCTCTCATCTATTCCTTCGTCCTCAAACCTAATGAATATAAACCCAGCATCCCAAACCTATCCTTTAACATACACAATTGTGTTACCTTCTTCCTCGGACAACTAACCATCTCCCTCCCCCTTTCTCTCTCGAGCACTTGTTTCCCCCCTCAACATTCACTTCTCTCTTCTTCTTCTTCAACCTAAAACCTACCAAACTAATGCCATTTTACTGAATAAGGACAGAAATGTCATTTAATTTAATCTAGTTACTGTTAATTATAAGGCTATGCCACTTTAACTTAGACTTATGTTGAAGTGGATAAATATTTTAGCGTCTCCTCATAAACATTACCAAAATACAACTAAATAGAAAACGTTTTAGCAATATAATAGTCATGTCGCTCTCCAACGATGGATCTGTGATGGCCTAACGACATCATGTAGATCGAAAAAAGTCATCCATAGTTTAGGTTACTAATTCATTTCTTATTAGCATAAGTGTCCTATGTAAAAACCAAAGACGACCTAGCAACGAAAAATAGCATCGCTAGGTCATCTCTTTGTTGACAACAGACTAGTGACAAATTTTTCATTGCTAGTCCGTTGTTAGGCCAGAATAAGTCCTGACTAAGGTGTCTCATTTTATTTCATTCAAATTTTTTCCAAAGTTTACCCCTACCAAAATTTGGTCGACCTCTATTGTGAGACTCGTCTCACAGTATCTGTATTTATATACAGATACGTATTTATGTATTGCACCTTGAGGTTTTCTGGTTTCCTATTTTTGAGAAAACACTTAAAAGACTTATGCAGCAATCTAGATTTTCTGAGTTTGTGACAACTATATTTTATCACCAGACTACCAAAGACTAGTAAAGACTTTTTGGCATTGTCATAGATCCGTACTAGGACCCATGAGTAGAACAGAGAACCTTAGAATTTCTCGAAAGTGAGCATTTTTCCTTCATTCAGAAGATCCGTCGATATTTTGTGAAAATCCGACAAAAAATCGAACCGAGATATTTTTCTTGGTGAATAGTATTTATATATTTTGTGAATAGCATTTGATTCACTATATTATCCATTGGTTTTTTCTTTCTGATTAATTATATTATCTAGTGCTTTCTTGGTTTCCTTTTGAGTGGATAAGATTAATTTAGATCCTGACGTGGATCACCAACGTGTGAGATCCAACAGTCTGGATTAATTTACCCCTTCTATATATACCCTTTGATTTTTTTTTCTCCTCTTTTTTCTTTCTTCTTTCTTCTTTCTCTCTTTTCACTTTCTCCCTCCTTTTTCATTTCCGATAGATTTTCTTTGTGAGCTTGGAGCTTGGTCTTGAGGCCTAAGAGTGTGGTTTTTGAACCCCTCTTAGTGGTAGAGTAGAAGGTTTAGACTGGGAGCTCAATTTTAGCTAGGCAAGTACATCTTGCCATTTTGTGAACCTGAGATTTGGGTTTTCTTTAGTTGTCATTATTTCTTGAATATTATTGGATAGAAATGTTTCCTACATGATTCTTTATTACTTTAGTTCTTGGCCTTGTATGTTTTGATGGGGTTTTATTCATGTCTATGGCCATAGTTATTCCTAGATCTAACCGTGAGATACAGGGTATGAACTTAGTATCATGTATGAGAATCATATTTTTCTCATGGAACATAGTTATATATGCTACATGAGACCTTACCTATCTTGTACCCTATTAGTTTTTAGTTTGGTAGAATTCGAACATGTTTCGGTTTCCTAAAAAATCTATTTTTGAAGTATTTTAAGGAATTGATCTATCAAATCTCAGAATTTATGAATTATACAATGCCGTGGAAAATTTATTTTTCATGCAACTTTGACCTTTGAAAAGATAAATTTTGATTTAAAACATTTTTTTATGGCCGAAACAAGTTTCAGAAAATTCTAAGTCCCGACTGTTGTGCAGTTTCAAAAAATCTGATGGTAATCCGCAAAAATCCGATGGATTTTTTGAATTATGGTCCAAAAACCAGTTGTTTCTTATCGGATAATCTGACGATAATCCAAGGAGATTCGCCAGATAATCCAAATTAGTTTGTTTTGCCTGATTTTTGTTGTTTTCGTCCATTTTTGATATTTCCTTCGTCTGTAATAATTTCTTTACATGATTAGATAACCTTGTATAGTTAGGGGATGATTATACACCATATATACTTGACATGAGTACATGCCTACATGTTGTACATTGTCATAATTCCTGATAGTGGCTTTAGTAGTGCACTCATGATTCCTGACTCGTGTATTTTCCTATTTTGGCTTGTTATAGTGCACTCTTGTCCTGTTTAGAACAATGTGAATATTTTTCGATGTTGTACTTGTACTTGTGATTGTTAATCCTTGTCCAGTCTTGTATATCCCCGAGGGGTGTACCATGTCTAGGATGGATTCTGTAGAATGCCACACTCAGAATCCTAAATAAAAATATTCAGGATTAAAACAACTAGCCTGATTAATTAGAGCATTGGGAGAGGAGAATCTCCAGGTTGCATGCAGTCTCCTTATCTTGTCGCTTTTCTGGATGTATTTGTAGCTCTCCGTCGTGAGTGGCACATTTCTAGCACACCGTTGAGTGGGACAATCATGTATATGTATATTATTATTAGCTTAGCGTCGTGTGGAATATTCATGGCTCGCCGTTGTGTGATGCATACTGAGCTTTCCGTTGTGTGATGCCACCTCATTATAATGCAGGCTGATTTGACAGTGCATCTGCTATAGATACTTGCTTAGTTCCGATTGGATAGCTTGGACAGTCTGCAAGCCATGCAGCTGTATGGAAGTTCTTAAATAGAATTTGTTAGTAACTAGGATATGTGATAACCCTAGTTAGCTAATATAGCAAGCCGTACTTCTTTATTGGTCATGATTGATGGATGGAGTCCATTTCCTGCTTATATCACTGCTTGCCCTTGTGCTTGATCTTTCCTTGGTTTACTTATATGTTTACTATCTATGCCATATTTCCTGAACCTGTACTTACATGTTGCATTAGTTGCTATACATAATCCTGTATATGTTTACATGTTACTCTTTACTTTACTTGTTTCCAGTTTTCTTTCATATTTCCTACTGTTCTTTACTATTATCACGGTAGTTACTTGCCTTTCATATGCTATTATTTTGCTTGCATGCTGGTTTTAGTTCTTAGTTTGGCCTCATTTGTGGTACCTGTTATTGGGGTCTGACCCCAATGGTTTTGTATAGCCAGATCTCGTAGTGCAACCGGATGATCTCCCCTATCTTCTACTGGATAGTGACCACCTGGAGCACCAGAGTACCTGAATGAGTTTCTACTTTATTCTCCTACTAGTATCTGTATATTATTTCTTTTTCATTGTTTATCCTCCGAGCACGTATTTTGCTCGTGTTTTGGACTTGATATCTAGCCTACAGGCATGGCATAATTTGTGCATATTCTAGATTATAGCTAGAGCTGATCATGTATGACTTATACTCTTGCTAGTTCTTTATTTTATCTAACTAGCTTCATGATCATCTATGTATACATAGTGTAGGATGCTTTACTATCTAGTTCTTTATTTTATCTAACTAGCTTCATGATCATCTATGTATACATAGTTTAGGATGCTTTACTATCTTATGTCTAATGATCATATATTTTGTATCTTGTTGATTTGCTTATGATTGATACACCTATGCTTGCTTGACCTACTCTTGACTATTGGATTGTATAGTACCCCCATGTCTTATACATCCATGACCGTATATTGGGGTACTGGACTGGTATACGTAGTGTAATGCACCGCTCCGTATGGTATATTACGATGAGTCAAAATTGGAAACAAGTATTGATTCGAGTTTGGTTTTATGTGCAGGCTTTATGCAGAACTTTCTGAGGTCGATATCTTATCCCAATTTGGGCAGAAGCATGAAGTCAGCATCATTGATAGATTAGTGGGTTAGTTCGGAGCAGTGAAGAGATAGCGATATTTGAGCGATAGTGCAGTCTTCCTTAATCCTGTCGGGTCGGATGATTGAAAAGCACGGACTGCTCGCATAGTTATACCAGTTAAGTGAATTGTTCTTCACACCAGACCTCAAAATTTGGGGATCAGGTTGTATCAGCTTGGCGAAGCGATAGGCTATATCGACTCGACAAAAAGTGAGGTTGTAACCATTACAAAAATGACGACTGTTGGAGACTTTATTCTCCTCCGATGAGAAGACAGTGACACAATCCTATGTCACTAAGATTGGAACTACTGAAAAGATGTTGGTTATACAATTCGACCAACAAGCCTATGAGGCTATGCTTTCAAGAGAAGACTCAGTTCCCTCACCATGAGTTGCGAAGCCGAAGAAAACTCACAAAGTTTGGCTGCCCAAAGATCGTTACACATATCCTGTCAATATTATAGAGGATATGGCCAAAGGGAAAGAATCTACTGAAGAGCGTGTCTTCGTCTCAGAAAATAATCCACTTTGAGGGCGAATGAGAAGACAAAAACTGAAGTTTGGGTTCCAGGGGTACGTGCTAAGAACCCAACGATTTCTGAAGACATGCCTCCTATGAGGGTGATAGCTACCACAGAGCCTATATACTCAGATTTTTTGGCTACGCAAGGCCAGGAGAAGAAGAAGCACCAGTCTAAGCAAAAGACCAGGCACATGCTTCCCAGAACATGCACACAAGGGATGCTAAACACTTAAATATTGGCAGAGGAACTACGATGCCAATGACTTAGGTGTTCAGCCCTCTGACTAGTCCATGAGCTCCAAGCAAGGTGGGCAAAAGAAAAAAGAGATGAACAATGTTAACTCCTAAACCATATGCATAAAGAATGCAATGCCTCCATGCGCCAATGATCATGACGCTGGACCTAGTACCCTAAAGCATCAGTATATGGGGCAAGGGAAAAGTGCTGTCTTAAGTAGACTTTTTTTCTCTATGCGGCCAGACACTCATACTGGCTATGAACTGGATTATCTGTACTACGTGCCGCAGGGTGCTAAGTTGCAGAAGTCCAAGACAATTCGATCTTTGCGCGCTAAAGTTTATGTGCCACATCAAAAGTCTTTCACCAATAACCTATGCGGCAGGCTTAACCACAAGCAGGGTTAGAAAGCACCAATTTTCACCAAAAACCCATGTTATGACTCGGTCCATGCGCATACAAGGGTTTTAAAGGTAAAATTTCCCTCTTTAGACTTGTGTGACATGTTATGTCACAAACGCAAGATGAGGGAAACCTATGATACACATGTAATGCCCCCTCCAGGGCACCAGTGTGCTAGCATATATCATCAATTTATGCTATTCTAAGATATTAGGAATTCCAGCAAGGTAGTCTGTGTTTCAAGGACTGCACTACACTTCTTCAACCCGATAATGTCTCGGGGAAATAATATCAAGTGAGGACAAAATTGAAGATAATTTGCCTGTCGCCTCATGCTACTCATCCTGGAGGTCTCCTTCTGATAAGGCGAATTTGAAAAAGAAGAATACTACGAAAGAGGGGCTATCCAATCCTCTAGTCAATGTACCAAGGTGTCAGCCAAGGCTTCCAACACTAACTTTGCCACCACAAAATACAAGGATTACTATTGATGGGGTGTACCAGGGTACTCGCCAGAGATCAAAATATTCCTCTCAAGATCCTGGAGCACAATAAAGGGGTAGTATTCCATCATCCCTTGAAATAGCCCCACAGCCATGTGGTAATCTTTCTCCAACACCCGATGTAGCATTAAAAATAGGAGGTAGCAATCCTCTTGTGGTCTACATCAATTCGACGTTCCAAGAAGATAGTGTATCTCATGGAACTGAAGACAACATGTCAGGGGGTAGTATCCCTCTACACACCATAGCAGTAAGAGAGGCTTCAGAAGTCGGGGGTAGCAATCTCCCCGATTCTGAAGATGATGTAGGAATAATAACTTTTCCCGAGGATAGCGTACCTCAGGAATCAGAAGAAGAATGTATAGGATCTACTGTCCCATCCAGTAGTCCTCAAATAATGTCTACATATATGGTAGGGAACAATAACAATGAAGAAGGCAGTAGCGACAGCCAATGTCTAAAGGCCTTAGAAATAATGGTTCAAACATTAAATTGGACATTACTAGAGATTAAGGCAACATTGGTTCCATAACCATCGGATCTAGGCTCAGTAAATAATGAGGAGACTGTTGCGCCTACTGATACTATAGCCCCTCCTAACATTAGAGGTAGTACCTTGCTAGTGATGCATCAGGTTCCACCTGCGACTACCTTACAATCAGTTGTTCCTCCACTGATTGATGACAGTCAAGAGGCTATTCGAGAACTGCAAGATCGATTCAATGCCTTGAATAATCAGGAGAAGCTCAAGAAGCTCGAAAAAAGACAACCTTATCCTTTTGAGTGGAATAATATTTTTTTTGCCTAAATACAAGCGAGAGTCCCTGATTCCATTTGATGGGAAGAAGTCACCCCGTCAATTCATGAACTACTTTGAATCCATGACATGGCATCTACCAAGAGACTATGATTTTCTCACTAAGCTATTTATTGGCGCTTTAACCTATGTAGCTTATAAGTGATTCTGTAGCCTCCCAAATAAATGGATCACGTCGTTTGATGACCTTCAACGACTTTTTCTTTTCCGATTTTATGACGGTAGAATGGACATGACTATGTCCACTCTCATCGACATAGCTCAGGGGGAGAAAGAGTTTGCGCGTACTTTCATAGAAAGTTTTAGGCAAATAGCCTTGAAAATGTCTCATGGTATCCCAGAATCTATGCTTATTGACACTTGCAGGAAAAATAGGTTGCCAGTAGTGAAACTTTGTATAGGTACAACCCAATTTGAAGAATCATCAATATTTATCACAAATACGGACCTTTCTGAAAATAATGAAAACGATATCCATCTCTTGGGGATTAAGATACCTGGTTCTGACGATCGAAAAAAATATCCCCAAAGTAATATTAATAACAATCACAACGCTAAATGAAAGGAGGTCTTGATCGTTAATATATCTAAAGGCTCATCGCCATCCAAGCAAAAGCCTCCGAAAGATTTAAAGATGGAGGAGACATTCCCTTTTGATGACGATGATGTTGTAGACAAATTCAACATACTGATGAAGAGCAATAAACTCAAACTGCCTGACATTAGACGTCCTGAGGAGGCGAACAAGGTCAATGATTCCAAGTACTGTCTATTCTACAGATACATATATCATACTGCAAGAAATTTCTACGTATTGAAGAGACGCATTCAACAGCTAGTTGATGCTAAGGCGATTATCCTCAACTCCGACGAGAAGATAGTCACTACAAATATGGTATCACTCTAGTTCGGCAATTTCCCTGCGATAGAAGTCTAAGATGGTGTTGTCCCAATCCCTAGAGAAACCATGGAGGTCATCAACCTTCCACCAGCTCACAATCAAGCAACATGGCTGGTACCACTCACTGCAACATGAGGAGTGGTCATGTGGATTCATCCCGACATGTTTCAAGACATGGAATGACGAGCAATGCCTTCAACTTTCAAGTCCAAGCAAAATGGGAAGAAGTCTAAGCCATGTCACATTGTCTCACCCGTAACTGGTGAAGCCTTGTCCGGTAAAACTAGGTTCGGTAAGACTTATTTACGTACCCATGACCCTGTTCAAGATTATATTACTCCCTCAACTGCAGAACATGTTTCTCCGGTATCACCCAAAGCAAGTTCGTCCAAGTTTACAACAACGGACAAAACAAAATAGTACGAGACTCGCTTTGACAAGTATTTGAAGAATTTTTTTCCTCCAGGGCTCGAAAAACCATATAACTTTGACATATTAGCACAGCTTACTAATATGCCTGCAAGGATGTCAATCTTTGAGGTCCTTCGTCACTCCAAAGAGACCCATGATGCTCTCAGTGAAGCGCTACAACATGTTGATTCTTATTTAACTCAGATCGAGGAGTCAGTTGAAGACCCTGCTGCATGTCCCCATTACCATAGTATGATGGATAAAATTACCAATATTACCTTCTTTCAGGAGGATATGTTACTAAAGAATAATATCCAAGACCGACCTCTGCACTATACTAGGTACGTTAGTGCTATCAAGGTTGATCGTATGCACAATGTTCCCGGCTCATCACTTAGCATAATTCTGAGTCTACTTCAGATCTTGGGGATTCCTATGCACTGGTTGTCTGCAACCAATACAACCATATATGGCTTCAACGCTGGAAGAAGTTATCCCCTTGGAAAGATTCACCCGAAATATTAGATAAGCCATCTCTGGACTGAAATCACATGCTACGTCATTGACGTAGATCTATGCTACAATGTTCTGCTGGGACGTCCCTAATTACATGAGAATATGATCGTACCCTCTACTCTGTATTAGTTCCTCAAGGACGTTAACAATGACGGTGTAGTTAAAAATGAGTTCGCTGATGTCGACCCTTTCAAAGGTATTGAGAAGAGGCTTACTACTCTAATTCAGTATCATAAAAACAAACATATTGAGAAAAAGAAAGTAACGATTCTGACGACGAGGCCAAAATAAAACCAGCTACAGATAGTCCCTTGAAGATCCTTGTAAAGGGTCGTGTTAGGGACACTATTACTCCTCTTGTGGTAAAACATCCGCAAGAAAGATAATCACTGCGCCCTAGAGACTCTTGTGATTAATCTTTGAAGCAAGTCTAAAAAAGATGACCTTCCTCATGCAAAGAAATCAGAGCCTTTGGTAGTTAGTCTTCGTCACTCCAATATTCCAGCTCCAGAACCACTTCTTGTATGTCAATATGCGGTTGAGGCCAAAGAAGAAGATGCACTTGAAGAATATATAAGTACATAACCTGATGTACCCTCCTTGGATGATGTTATTCCTAAGGAAAATTTTTATTTCCTGAATGAAGGACTATCTTTGAACTACTCTGATGTCCAATGTCTAAGTATTAGATATTCTTTAGAGTATAGTTTAGGGCCGCACCTTTTTATGCCGGTGACGACAACTCATGCAAAAACTGATATTTTACCATATGATGGTCTAATCTTCGAACTTCCAGTAAGGAGAAAAGGAAAAAAAATTATCATCTTTGGCAAGATCCACGGTCACAGAGATTTCTTCATAAACGATCCCGAACCTGACAACAATAAAATGCAACTTTACCGTTATAGTCCTCAAGCGAAGGATCTCATCCAGATGATTTGCGACTTAAAAAGTAACCAAGGCCTAAATTACGGCAAATTGCGACGTCTGCCATTATGTCACTTTGCTCCAAAATGCAAGCCTGAAGCCTATTACCAACGAACTCTACATGGTTTAGGCTATGTCACTCCTAAAAGAACACCTGAATGTTCATAAGTTAAAGTTGAGATGCATTCTCACTCTTTTGAGTCTACCATTTGGTATTCCGATTCTAGCATTGGAGAAGTTTTTAAGAAAATATTATCTATCAACATGGTGTCAGTGGACCAAGTTGAAGATGATGATCAATCACTTGAACCATTTGAAGTCGAACATTGGGCTTAGCAGTTGGAGTCTCAGGGTAGTTACATTTTGAGCAACGTGAACCGCCTACTGAAGATGAAGTTGTTCAAGTCAACCTGGGTGATGAATCATCCTCCAAGCCAATCTTTATCAGTAAAAGTTTCTCTGGAGAAGATCGGGAATCTCTTATACAGCTTATTAGATAATACATAGATGTCTTCGCATGGATCTATAAAGACATGCCAGGATTGGATCCCCAAATCTTAATGCACGAACTTAATATCCTTCTAAATGCTAAGCCAGTAAAGAAGCAACAGTGAATGTTTCGCCTAGATGTCATGGAAGCAATTGAAGCAGAAGTCAACAAGCTAATAACAAGTTGCTTTATTCGCGGGGAACAACATCCAAACTAGGTGGCCAACATTGTTCCAATTATAAAGAAGAATAGAAAGATCTGAGTCTGTATAGGCTACCATAATCTAAGCTCATCCTATCCTAAAGATGAGTTCCATGTTCCAATTACAGATGTAATGATTGACAATACTTATGGCTTCGAACGAATGTCTTTAATGGACGGATTCTCATGCTACAACTAGATCAAGATGTTTTCGGATGATGAGATCCACACATTCTTTTGAACTCTATTAGGGATCTACTACTATATGCTGATGCCTTTTTGTCTAAAAAATATAGGTGCGACATATCATCGAGCTATGAGCACAATTTTTTGCAAATATTTGCGCAAAATAATGAAGTATTATGTAAACGATATAGCAATCAATAGTTGTCTTAAAGGAGACCACCTTCAAGACTTGAGAACATTGTCGAACTAATATGTGAATACCAACTCAAGATGAATCCAACAAAGTCCTTAATGGGAATCTCCAGCAGCAAGTTTCTCGGGTTCATCATAACTTCAAAGGGTATTCAACTAGACCCTGAGAAAACAAAGGCTATCCTTAACATGCATCCCCCGATGAATCTTAAGGAACTTTACGAACATCAAGGGAGATTATCATACCTCAGAAGATTTATATCTAATCTCTCTGGACGATGCCAACTCTTCACTCAGTTGATGAAGAAAGGAGTCTCTTTTACGTGGACTGAAGAATGCCAGCGTGCATTTGATGACATCAAGAAATATCTTACTAATCCCCCAATGTTAGTGGCTCTAGTTGTAGGAAAACATTTCTTTCTCTACGTTCATGCAATGGATCATTCCCTTAGTGTACTATTAGCTCAGAAGAATGATACGGATCATGAACAAGCTATTTATTATCTCAGCCGAATGATGATTGGTGCTGAACACAGGTATAATCCTGTAGAGAAGGAGTGTCTGGCTCTATTGTTTGTTATTCAAAAAATGCCACACTACATAACTGGACAAACAATCCATGTCATCTCTCGAGTCAATCCTCTCAGGATGCTTATAACTAAACTAGGAGAATTGAACTCCCATCTAGCTACATGGGCAATGTTGCTTTCTCTATGATATGGTGTTCGTACCACCGAAAGCAAAGGCCAAGCATTGGCTAATTTTCAAGTATCAGATCCAGTGCCATAAACATCCAAACTTTACGACGACATTTCAGACAAAGTGTTGGAGTGAAACACAACGTCAAAAAAAATTATTTGACAAATATTCTTCGACGGTGCTTCAAGAACATGACCCAATGGCAACATTATAGCAGGAGTGGGGGTAGTACTCATCTCTCTTGATAATCTAGTCATTTATCATGCTTATTCACTTACCAAACCATATTCCAATAATGTGACAAAATATATTGGCTTTAATCATCGGATTCCAACTAGCTAAGCAGTTGGGGTAGACTATCTCGATGCTTATGGTAATTTTAAGCTGATAGTCAGCCAAGTCCGTAGAGAATACGAGGTTCTCCATGAAGATCTCACCCATTACTATAGGGCTAATATGGATATAGCCTCAACCTTCTCATGATTCTTCATCGAACATGTTCCTCGATTGTAGAATATCAAAGCAGATTCTCTTGCTGGACTAGCAGCGTCTAACTATTCCAATCAGGACTTAACAATTGCTCACAGTGATTGGTCGAGAATTATTTTATTCTAAGAACAACCTACATATTTGTCAAAGCTATGTTGTAGAGGCAAATATTGATGTTAAAGATTGTGGTTCCCTTTCATAGACTTTGTTGTCGATAGAATTCTTCCAGATGATCCGAAGGAAGTCATTTTTATCAAGAACACATTTTATTATGATATTGTTACTAAAATATTATATCGTTGTTTATGGAACGAGCTTTTCTTATGATGCCTATCAGAGGTAGAAGCGAAACAAGCACTCTATGAAGCTTATAATGGTACCTACGGTACACATTAACATGGTCCTAAGTTACATGATCATCTTTGATGCCTGGGTTACAATTAGCCCACTATGGTGGCTGATGCCATAGAATATGCAAGGAAATACAGGGCATGTCAGATTCATGCTGACTTCAATCACCAACCTTAAAAATTCTTACATCCGATGATCGCGTAATGTCCATTTGGAGCATGGGGGGATGGATGTCATAGGTCCAATCAGCCCACCCTCATCTAGAGGCTATCGATTCATCCTAGCTTTAACCAATTATTTCTCCAAATGGGTGGAGGCTGTACCTCTCATCGAAGTTAAGACATCATATGTGATCAGTTTTATCAAATATCACATCATCTACCGCTTCGGTCTTCCTCGAAGGATCATCCATGATAATGGTCCACAATTTGAAAGCCAAATAATTTACCGATTTTGCGATAAAAATCGAATTTAAAACATAGCTTCGACAACATACAATCCAACAACGAATAGGTTTGTAGAAGCCTTCAATAAAATAATCATCAAACTTCCTAAAAAGTTTATTTCATCTAATAAACACGACTGGAATGAGAAACTTGGTGAGTGTCTCAGGGCCCACCGAACAACGGTTCGAACTCCGACTAGCAACATGCCATTTTCTCTAGTGTATGTGAGTGAAGTTGTTCTTCCATTAGAAATCCATATTCCTTCTCTCAGAATAGCTCTCTCCAACGAGCTAACAATCGAAGAAAATTATCATCTTCGGTTACAAGAACTTGAAGCACTTAACGAAAAATATCTCATGGCTTAACAACGTATTAAGTGCCAAGCACGTATTTCTAAAGTTTTTAACAAAAAGGTGAAAGAAAGAGTGTTTTAAGTCGGTGACCTTGTCTTAGCAGTCATAAGACCGATGGTTATGACACATAAGTCCAAGGGTAAATTCCAACCCAAATGGAAAGGCCCGTTTATAGTGGAATTAGTGTATTCCAACCACGCATATAGGCTCACAAAGCCTAATGAAGATTTGATGATGATACCAATCAATGGATAATTTTTGAAAAGTACTATGTCTAGACTTGTACTTTCTCATCCCCAGCGGATCATGAATGTATAATGTTTACATTTATTTTAATCCCCAACAGGTTAAATGTACGGTGTTTACATTTTTTATCCTTAACAAGAGATATTTACTCCCCGTAAGAGTGCTTGTAAAAATCTATTATCCGTATTCAAGAGTCTTGAATATGTTATGGATAATTCTTGAATATGTTATGGATAATAGATCCACTTAAAATACTCCCTCACAAGGTAGTTAGAGATTTTATTGAAAGTGTCCTTAGTGGACATTTTGATGCCCTTAGCAGGTAACTTCCCAAGAGAGTCAGAGAAACTCTTCTTCACCTTGAGCTATTACCCATATCAAAAGTCTTGGATATGCAATGGGTAATAGATCCTCAAAATAAAATCTCCAGTGGAATAAATTCTCAGATCCTTCAAAATTTTCTAGTTGAGATCACTAAATAAATTCCTCTAAGCAAAAAATCGTATTCTTAGAGCCCAGTCGCTCTAGGAATATCTTATTTTCTATCCCTAGCTGGATCGAAGATACTCTTTTCCGGAATATTTCATCCCCAGTTTGGGTGAGATATTCCCGTCAATGGTTCACGTCTATATTACCTCTGAACTATTATTTGTTCATTCTCCCCAGTAGAGCGAATTTGTCATCAGAGAAAACAATTACGTCCACATTACCTCTGTATTATTTTCTATTGAATTTCCATATTACCTATGGACTTGTACTACTACGGGTGTAGGAACACCCCCAACATTAGGAGGGCTGAAAGACAGGGCAGCTGACTCTTGATTGGGACTGACATCTGGATTTATACCACCCAGAGGTGGTGTCATACTTGGAGATGAATATACAAGTATAGATATTGTAACCTGTACAGGTGCTGCTGTTGCGGTATGCTTAACCATCATCATTTGATGCATGTTCTACATCATAGCCTGCATATCTTTGAACGCGACCTCTATTGAGTTAAGAAATAATTTTGTGCTCCCTGACGGGGAAGCGTCTTGTTCATCACCAATAGCATATGCACTAACCTCTCTATAGACGATAGAAGAGCTGGTGGATTATATTGTGTAGTTCGAATCTATAATGTCATTTTCAGATCTAGGGGGATTGCTACCTCTAGGGAAGTCACCTTCAGATCTTGAAGAGTGGCCACTTTCCACGATAGAGATCTCCCGCATCTGAGAACGGGTGTTTTGGTATATCCCTTCAAAGGATTTGACAAGTTGATCGAACCTTCTCTAACTAGGTATTCATGACGTGCTTCATCTTGAACCTCTTCCTCTTCGAGGGAGTCTTGAAGCCATGTATACTGAAGCCAGTAGTAATTCCTTACCATCCTCTTGTTTGTCAACCTGCTTCCCCGAAAGCTATCGGGTGGGCAAGATGTAACTCAAACGGTTAAATACAGACCGTTTAGAAGAAGGTTCAACTATTTTGGTACAACAACAGTTGATTACAATTTGATGGCAACTACAATGATGCTCATTTGGAAGCACCTTTCTAGGCACAGAGGGTTCTCTCTCTTTACGCTTTTGTACAAGACTTTTGTGTAAGTCAAAGGGAGGAAGGACAGAAGAAGAGGTAGGCAGAGTCTTCCTTTTTACATTATGTACATTGAACTTTGCACAACATTTTTGGTACCCATGTACAGAGCGAAGCACTAGCTTGAATGACACTTTCACCAGGAGTACGCATCTTTTGTCTTTGCATGCATAATTTTGCACATAGATCTTGCACTTTTGGCACACAATGTTGATTTTCAGAGGTAGTGGCGCATAACTTTTCTTCTGTTGTGTGCTGAATTTTAATCTGTGGCAGAGGAGTCTCCTTCTTAGACTTATTTTGTTCGGACAGGAAATCCTTTTTTGGATGGCGTGGTTGTTAGACAACTTTTTTGCCAATGATTTGGATGTGGCAGGAGGTGCACCAACACCCTGCAGAGTTGAGCAACAGATCCCTTATCGGATATATTCTTCTTATTGTACTAAATTTGTATAAACTGGGCAGCACGAGGATGAACAATAATCCTGTTGGCATTATAGTGAGTTCCTCCGCCAAGGAAGGACTGGTTCAACCCCCGGTTGTTTCTTCTTGGACTTGATTGTGATCGAGGGGCTAGCACTACCCCCAGCATGCATCTCTTCATAGGCTTTCTGGTCGAACTTCACGACCAAAGTCTTCTACGTTGTGCCAACCAACGGGTGTCATTTTAACCTATCACCTTCTCATTAGAGGAGAAGGCCATCCCTAGCAGAGTTGCCATTTTGTTTGCCATAAACAAAATGTTATAAACAAAATGTTTTACGAAGTTTTGTATTACAAACTTTTTAAAGAAAGAAAACTACAGTAAATCCTATACAAGAATCTAAAGTACAATAATTTTGGAGAAGTATAGCTATAGAGATCTGATTTGTAATCGATCACTTTACTCCTTGGATTACTTGACATATAGAAAGAGATGCACATACGAACACTTAAGAACTCGAAGGCAAGAAAACTCGAGAAATACTGGCACAAAAAAGCTTCTATATTTCTCTCTGTCCGTCCGTGTGTATAGAGTATATTGGCCCTATATTTATAATCTTCAAGGGTGGTTATAGAAGTGTACCCGCACTAATAGGTAATTTACACTGTATTTGCCATTGTGCACAAACTTTTCAGGATTTCATTACCCATGTTCTGCTAAGTGGGTGCACAACATATTGTCTGCTTGACACGTGATTTTCCTATACGAAAAAAGTTAGGTCGTGGGGATTGTTATTTGTACACATTTTACGAGAAATATGGCATAAAAGATACGTAATCATTATCGCTCACTGTCAGTTAGAATCATAGGCGCACTATTCAAGTAATTTAGCACACTGGCACACTTTATTAAATTCTGACATATTGCCGCACTCTGTTAGAGTTTGGCATATTGGCATACTCTGTTAGAGTTTGGCACAACGACAAACTCAGTTAGAGTTTGGCACAATGGTATACTATGTTAGAGTTTGGCATAACGGTGCACTCTCTTAGAGTTTGGAACAATGGCGCACTCTGTTAGAGTTTGGCATAACGGTCCACTAAACGACAACCTGGGCCTGCGTGCCGAAGATCTTCAGTAATAATGACTCTGACCTCTTTGTTTCTCGCATCTGTCAGTTGTCATATTCATTGCATTAAATATAGGGAAAAGTAATGGGACAGTTGTTCACTTGTCTTTGTAGGGCTGGATGAATACCATTAAAGTGTGCCTCTGTTCTGTTTAAGGAAGGGCGCCATACTCTAGAATACTAACAGAGTGTGCCCCTCTTCTTTTTGGTTCATTTTCTGAAAAAGTACGCCATCCTTCTTTTGAATCCACTATTCTTTGGAGGTATACTTTTTATGCTTGTGCATGTGTTTGTATGCAAGGCTGGTGCTCCCTGACCTAGTTCATATGCATGAGAAACCCCTGCACCTAGGTCATTTGTGGAAGACTTATGAAATAAACCCACTTCCCATGCATAGCTAAGCTCTACGCATGGGTCTATTGTTGCACCACGAGTGGCGCATGGTGCCTGTGTGCATGAAGCGTCCAATCTGTACAAATTTTTATCGACAGCTCACATGAGTGTGAGCGACGTATGTTGTTCAACATCTTAAGCATTATCTTGAGCACGCATGGCTTGTACTGCCTTGGACTTTCTCAATATAGCACGCACCAACGCATGGTAAAGAGAGTCCATATCATTCCCATCTCCAGAGACTTAGCACATAGGATTGTTGGGATAGGAAATACTACTGAAGATAGATTCTTTCTCCTTGTCCATACACTAATGCTTCAGAGAGCTTAGTTCAGATTCATGATCAATGGTGCGTATAGCGCCTGCTACACATATAGGAGCTTTTCCCTTTATGCGCATAACTTGGGAATAAATATTGTTCTTCTCCATTGACTTCTTCTTCTGCGCACTTCATTGAGTGTGTTTAGGCTGAGAAGATGACTTAACACGCAAGTACTTAGCATTGTATTATTTTTCTTTGCCAAGACTCGAGTGTTGATCATTCTTCCTTTTCTCATGCATAGAACGCGGTAGTTGAGTCTACGGGCTAGTAGAGACCTAGATCACATTGCCCACAGTAGGAGAGATTTTATCAATTTTATGCGCCAACTATAGTGTCTTCTAAGAAGTATGTGCATGAAACATCGATGTAGAATTTAGGCTATACGCAGCCAGAGAATTAGACATGGGATGTACATAGATCAGTTCTGCAGTCGACGCCACCATCATTGGAGGCATGTCTTATGTAATCTTAGGGTTTAAAGCATATAATTTTGGAACCCAGGTCTTGCAAGAATACTTTGTCTTCTCCATCCTTGGTGAGGGACTTGAGCTATCCCCCGAGAGCATTCCTTCGAAAGCTTGTTGCTCGAATTGCACGACCAACATCTTCTGAGTAGAGCCATTCTTTGAGACATCAGATTGCTTCACTACCTTATCGTTAGTAGAGAAGGTATTCCCCAACAGAATTGCCATTTTTGTATCTATTACAAAAAGTGTATCGATCTTAATTTATTTCAAATTTAACAAAGAATTCTAAAAACTAAGAACTCTAAGTACAAAATTTTGGGGAAAGTATGACAATGGAGATCAAGTCTTACAGTTGACTTCTTTACTCCGTTGTCGATCGAAAGACAAAGATTTTAGAGAATTGATAACTCTGGCACACTGGCACACTTGGGCAGCAATTAGGCTTAAAAGTGCACAACTTTCGATCGTTTGTGAAGCATATGTCCCTGCTATTTATAGTCATTATCATTGTAATGGTTATGCACACATAGAGCATAAAAAGATACCTTTTTTGCTTCTGGCACATAAGAATGTGCCTATGCATAGGATTCTGCAATAATTGTACCACATAAAGTGGATATGAACATATACACATATCACGGTCTACCCGACACGTATCATACGTTAGAACGGTTCAAAATCTCACATTAATGCGATAATTATTATTTGAAACGTGTCTTAAATGCACATTAAATACATATAATCTCCTTGGCTTCAAAATATTCTGCCGCATAATCACTGCTCTGCCACATAAGATGAGTAAGAAGAACTGCAAGGATTTATACGCGCTTTCATGGTCAGACGTATAGGTTCTCATCGCATAGTACCACATGGTGGTGCTCTGCTATATACAGACAAATGTAATTATTATGCCAACGTAAGCGATGATATTTTAAGCATAACCGTCGTCTGGATGCATTACGGAGTGGCACAACTTTTAATGTAGTGTCAACCGACTTATGCGGCTAGGCAGTATACACCTAAGGCCCTTGCTACATAGACTTCCGAAGAATCACTGTCCTCAGTGCATAACTTCTAGCGCATAGCCTTCTTTAAAGAATACTGAAGTTCTTTTTTTTTTATACCCAGCGCGCATATATGTGGGTGCATAGTGCTGACTTTACTGACTCGGACTATCCTGTTTGAGTAGCTCGATGCATAGCTTTTATGTGCATGTATTCTATTTTTTTCCATGCTTCCACACTTGGTGCGAGATATGGTGATTGGTACGACATGGCCTCATTTTAATCCGGAGGAATCCAAATCCTGATACAAAGTACTATGATAGTTTTAAGATGCATATACTCTTATATACCCTGGTTGTTAGACTCCTTCTATATTGTCAGCAGTGATATGCATTTGTTAAACATAAAGTCTAATTTTAACCTACTGTAATCTTGCTATGATCGGATCGCACAATTTGGTCAAATAGGTATTGTCGAATGAATCTAAAGAGCTTCTAAAAACTTTCATAAATCGAGGATGATGGTCCGGCAGCTTGGACTAGGGTACGAAAAGATAGATTATTGTCTCAAAGGATGCATGTTGTATTATAAGGAGAATAAGGACAAAGAAAGATCCACTTTTTGCCATGTAGATCGTTATAAGCCAATTTGGGGGAAAGAAAAAGTTATCTAGAGAAATAAAATGATGTCCGTACAAGTACATTCAATACTAGCCGATCAGAAAGCGGTTATAGATGATATATATCTGTGAATACAGTAGAACACATGACATGGTATAATGAGGAACGTACAAAGGATGATGGACAATTATCTCACCCTTCTGATAGAGGGACGTGAAAGCATTATGACCAGTGTCATCCAAATTTTGTCGC
Organism: Iris macrosiphon; assembly: GCA_036927795.1. NCBI lineage: Eukaryota > Viridiplantae > Streptophyta > Magnoliopsida > Asparagales > Iridaceae > Iris > Iris macrosiphon. The sequence continues at coordinate 176,919,139 of JAYESA010000007.1, read as the reverse complement.
GGAGCCTAGAAATATCTGATTGGCGCCATGTTATGATGGTTTCACTCCTTTCAGATAGTCGGAATCTCTTACTCCTGTTGGCCAGTGATTCTCACCCCTTACAATCTACCACCATTGATGTGTATTAAGGCTCCTTATATATTCTTGAAACTTATCATACCCGGTCCTAAAAATCCGACGAAGAACATTGATATCTATTTGTATTCGTTGGTGGATGAGATGAAATAGTTGTGGGAGTTGGGCGTCACGATCTACGATATTTCAAGAAAATAAAACTTCTAGATAAGAGTTTCAATTATGTGGACTATCAGTGATTTCCTGCATATGGTATGTTATCAGGATGGAATACCCACGACAGTAAGTGTTGTTCGATATGCATGGGAAAGAGTAAGACGTTCCATCTTAAGCATAAAGGAAAAGATTTATTATTTGACAGTCACCGTCTGTTTCTACCCGTGTCACATCCTTGAAGAAAGAACAATGAGGGATTTAGAGATGCTAAGCAAGAACTATGGAGGATTATTTGACTGTCATCGTCAGTTTCTACCCGTATCACATTCTTTAAGGATATTTGTTCAAGTAAGCTGACGGTGCAACATATGGTTGAACTTGAAGAGAAGATTGTCTTAACAATTTGCATATTAGAGAAATTCTTCCCTCCTGACTTTTTTGACATTATATAGCATCTACCGATTTATCTACTATACGAAGCATGTATCAGTGGACCTGTTCTGTATCAATGGATGTATCCATTTGAAAGGTAAAATATCAATATAAGATCCATTTTTTTAACAAATTATGTCGATTTTGCACTCTAAATTTGTTCTAAGTAATGTGTCTTTCTAAGTACCTCCACCATCTTAAGAACAAAGTCGATAACAAGGCTCATATAGATGCTTCTATATGCAAATAATATATTATTGACGAGGTCTTAAACTTATACTCAATTTATTTCGATACTCATGTCCAGATAAATCAAAATAAAGTTCCATGGAATGACGAAGACGTAGGATATGCATGATACAATGGCATCTTGTCGATATTTAATGTGAGGGACAAGCATATTAGGGCTAATAAGAAACGGTGTCTGGATGACGTTGAGTTAGAAGTAGCTCATTTATAGGTATTGTTAAATTATGGCATACAAGAAGTGAGAGGTTTGGAGATGTAAGTGACTAGACTTTGACCATTTTCTCTAATACTGTCAATGAAATATACCAACTCATATTTCTCCTTATCTCTCAGTGTATTTAGAGATGATGTAAAAATAAGGACACCTAATATTAATGAGGAGGTACTTCAAAGAGAGGTCGATTGTAACTTTATGTCCTGGTTTAACAAATATGTAATCAACTCATATAACATGTTAAATATACTACCACTACCTTAAATGTAGATGTCACTACTAACATGTCTATTATCGATGTGTGATTATAGGTTTCTTTCCTGAAACTATATTTTTGTTATTTGGCATTGGGACCGATTAAGGAAGCAAGGACTTGGTCATGCTACGTCATTATTGGTTTCAAGTTTAAAGTAACTCATAATCCTATAAATACTAAATTTCTTATGGACTTCTTGAATACAAGTATTTTGGTGTTTGTATAAGAGGGACCATCTACAATGATGAGCCAGACTTTGACTATTATGGTGTGGTTCGAGATATTATAGAATTGCACTATCCTGCCCCATATGACATGAATATTGTGATGTTCAAATATGATTGGTTCGACACAACACCAAAGCATGGATGAAAAATTAATAAATAATTTAGATTTGTTGATATAAACCATCGAAGGAGATATAGAGGACCCGACACATTTGTGATAGCAAGTCAAGCTGTTCAAGTCTACTATATAAGTTATCTGAGGCATCGTAAGGATGGATATGACTAGTGGGTTGTATGTAAGGCTAGGTCACAATACTATATAATCAATCTCAGACGAATATCCAATTCCATAAGGAGACATATATTACAATATAATATGAAAATACTCAACCACAGAACTAAAGCACGATAAGATATCAAAAAATAATTGAAATACAACACAAGTCTAAACAACAAAATAATCTAACTTCAAACAATAACATCCAAGTCTCAAAATATGCCGAAAATAAATCCGGTACCATAATCTGCTAAAAGAAACTAACTGAATAACTAGTGATCCCGGCTAGACCTTTCGGGAATCACACCTGAGCTACAAGGTCCAAGGCTGCAGCTACTCTCCCTGTGGTCCGTAATATGTCGAACACCAGTCCTCTAAGTCACAGTCTGAAAAAATATATCCAGTCAGGATTGGAGCGAAGTACAACCCGATAACAGTTCCAATTAATTGACAAGGACTATAAAACAATAAATAGATGATGCTATATACTGAGAGAGAACAATAAATAGATGCAATGGCAAATAGTAAAGAGAACAGGCAATATAGGAAATATGGTATAGTCAGTGCATATATGAAATGAAGAGAAAGAACTACAATATCATATACAGGGTAATGTAGTATATGAACTGAAATGAAGAACTGTAACTATTCTCAGTGTTTGAAATAGCAGTTTTGATATGTGATCGGCTTAGAAACTTGTACAATAGCTATATGGCCTGGCTAATCATATATGAGGTGTATGATTAACACTAACAATATTTTACACTTGTACGATAGGGATATGGTCACATCTCTCACTAGCAATTTCCCCTGCCCCCAACTAGTACAATGGATCCAACCACGATACTTTACGATACACGATCAATGTCCAATATATCATGTACAATATCTAATATCCACGTCATGTACAATGTCAATACGATAACCAATGTAACATCTCATGACTGAAGATCCAATCTATATACTAGTCCATGTAGCACAGTGTCAAGAATCAGATGTAACATTTCTAAGTACTTGAATTATAGAAATTATCAAATAACAAAAATTATCAGAGAATGTACTCACCTGGGGTCCTGAGCTGGCAATACCAATATCCTGCTTCCGAAGTCTCGCAGAATGATCCAATGGTCCTATATTTATATAATATATATAATAACGTCAGTCGTTACGCTAGTACGCAAATAAACACAACTATACTGCACTTAGAAACTAACGCAAGTAGGGGTGGTACTAGTCAACTAGCAGGTCGAGTGTGCGCGTCTAAAATAGATAAGTGTCATATCCTCGAATACCGTGCAAAGCAAGATGATTAACTAACACTATCATATGTCTAAATCTCCAAATCTCGTGTAACACTAACACATGGCCTAGCTAGTAGGTTAGGGTACACAAGGCAGTGAGTTACCAAAATACTTTAATATATATATATATATATATATATATATATATATATATATATATATATATATATATATATATATATATATATATATATATATATACATATTACATAGTATTACCCACTACTTATATTTATACTAATACACCTAGGGTCTACACAAACATATAAAAATATATGACACCCACAACTAACAACTTAATTCCCTATGAAGTAAATACTAACCCTAATTACTATTCATACATGCATACACACACGCTAGTTATTAGGGTGCACGAATACACAATATCATGCAATAACACGACATGAAGGAAAATGGCCAGGTACAAACCTCGGTGTGCGGGTGACCGAAGAGGGGTGACGCTCGACCATGGCCCGTAGAGTTCGATCTTCGACAATGGTGCTACGGCCAATATTGGCAGCAGCAGCTACAGTGTCAGCAGATGGAAGTTGACGGTAAAGTCGGTCGTGTGGTGGTGACGGTGTGGTGGTGATGGCCGAGAAGGTGATCTGAGATGATGGTAGAAGTACTGTGATGAGGTGGTGACAGGTGGTGCTGTGGAGATGATGGCCGGGGTTGGCGGATGAAGGTCGGGGTCATGGGAAGGTGGTGGTGACCGGTGGCTCGGGTATGGTGGAAGTCGGGGATGACCGAGATGATGATGATAAAGTTGGTGGTGGTGGTAGAGAGGTCTGCTCCGGCGGTGGAGATGATGATGGTGGTGATGATGATGGAGGAGGAGGTGTTGATGGTGATGGCGATGGGTGGCTGCTCGGAGGAGAGATCAGAGAAGAAGGAGTCGAGGAAGGAGAGAAGAGGGTGGTCGACTGCTCGGGGACGGCCACTGCTGTCGGAGGGAGAAGTCGGGAAGATGACTGCGGTGATGATGATGATGATGAGATCGATGATGGTGGAGGAGAATGGTGGTTGTGATTGGAGAAGATGGTTGCTGTCGAGTCGGGTCAGGAAAGGAGATGCTATTGAGGAGGTGGTCCGGCGGAGGAGTCGGGGAAGAAGATGTGCTGCTGTGGCGGTCGTGAAAGGTGGCGGGTGGTTATTAGGTCAGAGATGATGATGGTGATGCTGTGGTCGATGAAGAAGGGTGGTGCTCGGTGACTGTACTCAGGCGGGTGATCACCGGAGGGGAGGAAGGTGATGGTCGTGGGGAGAAGTCGGTCATGCGGTATGGCGGTGTGGGATACCGGAGGAGGAGAAGGCTATGGCGGGGTCGTCGGGGATGAAGGACTGTGGTGGTTGTGATGATGGTGGAGACGGTGGTGGCTGTGCTCAGGCGGGAGGTCGCTGCTCGGTGGTCGGGGTGCTCTGGCAGGATAGAGGTTGGAGGAAGGAGGTGTTGATGGTGGTTTAGGGTTTCGTTTAGGGTTTCGGTTTGATGTTTGATGATGGTGATAAAAAATAGAGGAGGAAGAGTTTTTATGTAGGAAAGAGAAGAGGAGGTGATGACCTTGGGATTAGGGCCGGCCATGTGCTCCCTAGGGATGGGGGAGGGTTTCTATATGAAGGAAATGAAGGGTGGAGATGGGCTAGTTTGAATGGAGGGTGGAGATGGTTTAAGGGAAGAGTTGGTGTGTAGTACACTACAAAATAGGGAAAAACATGTGACCGATCAAATGAGGGGGGAAGTGTTTCTTCATGGCTTGGATCCAATGTGAGGTGGATACCTCATTGTACTTTTGCACAAAAGCTCCAATAATTAGAAAATTGCACAAACAATGGAGTTTGGGATTGAATGAGGAAAAATACCATATTTGGTGCGATGTAGTGAATAAAAAGGGTGTGTGGTGTTTAGTATGAACCTTGAGGGTGTGAGTGGGGGTTTGGGTTGGTGTTGGGTCTAGTTTTGGGTTAGGTTGGATCCTTACACCAATTTAATTAAAATTAGTGTAAATGGTATTCTTAAATTAATTGGAAGTTCATAGGGTTAAAATTAGGTGGGACACAAGTGTCATGGACGTAGAAGACTCAGAATAGAATATTATCATAATTTGGGTTGCACAAAACGGGTTGAGGTTGTGTCTCCAATTTCGATTGGAACAGACAATGATGCAAAGTTGGATTTATTTGGATTTAAAAATAACGTCTGTAGCGAATATTGTGAGACTAAAATGAAGCACAAAAGAGGGTATTTATGAGTTACACAAATATAAGAATGGAAGACAGGCACGTCTAGGATAAGGGTGTAAAATTTGTTAGAAGACAAAAGCTAGTGTAGCGCTCCTAATATCGAGGCAACGGTGAGGTATAACAATTGAATTAAAAATCACAGTAGTAAAATATAATCTCCAATAATTAATCCCGAATAATACTAATTTAATCCATAATCCTATATTTTGGTCAGGGGTTTATCTAATGAGCACAATACAATACAATATATATATATATATATATATATCATGCAATAAAATATACACAATACTTATAATAAATAAAAAGAAAAAAGTACCCCTATTTTAGAATATGGTAGTGACAAGAAGAAGAAGATGAAGAAGAAGAAGAAGAAGAAGAAGTTGATGAGGATGACGATGACAATGACGACGATGACGACGACGATGATGATGATGTTGATGTTGATGATGATGATGATGATGATGACGATGGTGAGGATGAGGATGAAGTAGATGATGATCAAGATGATGATTAGGTTATCTATGTTGTTTGAAAATGTACCTAGAGATAGGGTTTAATTTTGTGGTTGTTTTTGGATATACTTTTATTTTTTAGCTACTTAGTCTATGATACATGCTATGTTTGATGATTAAATTTTATGCTCAGTTTTTATAGTTATTTTGGATATAGTTCTATCTCTTAGATGTGTATTATGCATATTGTTTTTCTAGTTCTATTTCTTAGATAAATATTATTTTTGAAGTTTTATTTATTAGATGTCTATTATACCAGCTTTTATATATGTGAATCCTGATCAGAGATGGCTGGTGGTCGTGGTCGTAATCATGATCGAGGTGGTCGTGGTCATCGTGGTGATCTTATATTACATGAGGATGGATTATCCCCTCGATCAAGAGACCCATCTACCCCCTTGTTGATAACTAGCACATCCACTCTGTCATCAGCTACAAGCAACTCCGCTCCGCCATTTTTCCTATACCCCAGCACTCCAGCATTGACATCCATATCCCGGTCATCATCTAATGCAGATCCCGGCACCCCATCGTTTATTCATCCACCAGATACTCTGGCAGTTACACGATGGGCCCTGGGGTATCTGGACTTAGAGAAGATGCTAGTGGTCGATATATCCCTATATTGGGTTGTCCTCCGACACCACTTGAGAGACCGAAGGGCCAGTTTAGATAGGAACTTTGGCCCACGACCAACGAGCTATAAATCATTGTGGTTTAAAATTTAATTGAGAAAATTTGAGTTTTACTCCACTTATTTTACCATAATTTAAGGGTCACCCCACCCAATTACCATAATATACGAACCCCCCACTTTTGACAGAAATCGTTGATGACTGACGGTCAACTCCTTTGACCAATTTTTTTACCAAAATATCCCTCATTCGTCTTCTTCCCCTACGTTCATCTCCTCCCCATCGCCCCATTCCCACCGTGTGCCCCACACATCCCGGCCCTGCAGGGCTGGACATCATCGCTTCAGCGTGATGTCGCGCGAACCTAAGTTGCGTCCGCGCAAGACAAGCACCTAAAAGGGCCGATTAACAACTAAGCCACAAAGTCACATAGATTGTCCCAAAGCAACGAAATAAGAATAAACACAAGTAAAATTAGCTCTTTATTGATGATGAAGAATTATTACAAGCCGCACTAGGCCAAAATTATATGTCTCTCAAGCTCTTTATCTCTCTCTCTCTCTCTCTCAGCATAAAATATGCTAAGAGTCTTACAACTTGGGGGATGATACATAGGCGGTGTTCCAATATATTACGTCATGTATATGGTACTTCATCTCTATCCGCAATGCTCCAAGGCTCCAGAGTTTGCTCCATACCTTATCCCGCACAAGGGAAACTCCGCACCGAAAGAGGTTCTCCCACACCCTGCAAGCAATCTGATGGGTTATCAGTATATTGAATGAATTGGTGGGGAGAGCTCGTATATTTAGTTATGTGCACTAACTGTTTCGATTGTCTTTTTAGTCTTGCCTTAGGATCAGTTTTATAGAATACGATATAAAGACTAACTCGTGTTGCAGATATAAAGTTTTGAATAAGATAATATGGCATAACTTACCAATTTACCAATCGTCCTTCCCTGCCCAAGAATGAATCAAGTTAACCAAGGAGATATAACAAATCAAAGGAACACAATATAAAAACATAGTATCGTGGATATGTTACCATTGTAGGCATGATATACTTGAACTAACATGTGTCGTGCATCCGTTCTTTACTTGCATGATGTTTCATGCATCCATTATTGTCACGACCCGCACCCGGTATAGGGACACGAGTACGTGGGTACGTCCAGCCTACGCCGCAGCATCGGTGGTAGAACGCTGTCTAGGTCACAATAAATACTAAACATAACTCACAACCTGTCAATGATATCAACTCCAACAAGGAGGATAATGAAATAACATCTCATAATAGCTCATAATGTATACTCAATCACAAAACTATAAGAATATAAATGGCACGATAAAAGATAAGAATGATGACATAAGTCAAACACAATGTCTCAATAGAGATAAACTACAGCCTAGCTGTCCAACATAATAAGTCTCCACAAGTCTCAAATTAAACTTAACATAAGTCTCAACATAAACTGAAATAACCTCAAATAAGTCTCAATGCATAAGATAAATACTGTCTAAATAGCTGCAGGTAGTGTCTCCTCTAAGATCTCTGGTGTGTAGTCTGCATCTATACCTGGTCCATAATGTGTCGGACACCAGTCCTCTAAGTCATAGTCTGAAAAAATATTTTCAGTCAGGATGGAGCAAAGTACATCTCTAACAGCAGTTCTATATCAATGATATAAACTATGTAGCCGTAAATAGATGGAAATATACAAGATGCATATACATGTACAAGAGATACACAATAAAGGGAATACTGGAAATAAATACAAGAATAAACAATATGGCAATAAACAAGAATACTAATGACTAAGTGTGTGAGTACTAGCTTTAACATGTGATCGGCTTGGGAACTTGTACACGAATACTGGCCTGGCTAGTCATACGTGCGGTGTATGACCAATACTAACATAAAAACAAGACTTGTACATGAAGGGTATGATCATATATCTACACTAAAATACTCTCCACCCCGACTGGTATAGTAGATCCAACCATGGTACGCTATGGCACGGGATTCTCTAGAAAGGTAGCAAGTTTCCCCGAGAATCAGTGTCTGTACATGCACAAGATAATAAATGAAACAAGACTTGTACAAGATACACCATATACAAGGAATAACATCTCATGACGAGATCCGGATATACCAATCCGTGTAACTATCGTGTCAAGGAATATGGATATTTATACTAGATACAATGAACATAGAGTATATCATAAATAAGAAACTATCAGAGAATGTACTCGCCTGGGGTCCTTAGCTGGCAATACTAATGTCCTGCTCCTGAAGTCTCGTAGGACGATCCAATGGTCTTATATACATATAATATCATATAATATAGCATCAGTCATTATACTAGAACACGCACAAACATAATACACTAAACTCAGCAGCTACACTAGGGTGACACTGGTCAACAGGGGTCAAGTGTACGTCTAATTACACGGGTGTCACGTCTGCAAATGCTGTACAAAATAGACAGTCAAAATAATATGGATCTCGCCAGTACGTCAGTGTACATATGGTAGTCAACTCACAATACTCAGGGTTACAAGGTCAAAGCAATTACGAGATATCCATAATTAACACTAGGGTCATATAGTATATATATATACAGTCAAATGTAGACATGGGATACCTACTACTAATATTTATGGCCACACCGCATAAATACATATATATAGTCATAACTAGCACAACATTTAATTACTTACAATATATATACATACCATATATTTATATATGTATATAACAACCAATAATTATAACTATACCAAAAGAATACATATACTAAATATATATATACATATACTAATGAATAAGATACATACATACTAAATATATACATACTAAATATATTTATACATATACCAAATGAATAATATACGCATACGCGTATATATACGTACACAACAAATCATAAGAGAAAATACTCCTCACCTTGGCCTCGGCGTACATGTGTACGAGATCGGCGATGACGGCGATGGCGACGTTGATGCCGACGATGTTGATAACGACGATGCCGACGATGTTGATGACGACGATGCTGACGATGTTGATAATGTTGATGATGTTGATGACGAGGCAGGATCAAGGGAATAACGGGGACGGGACTGGTCTGGCCGGAGTTGGCCGGGGAAGACTATGGTGATAAAGGTGGTGGTTGTATAGAGTGGTGGTAGTCGAGGTGATAATGGTGGTGGTATAGACGAGTCGAGTTGAGGTGAGGTCGAAGTGTAGTGGGTTCTGGCGAGGCAGCACTGTTTGAATAAACAAAATGGAAAGAAAAGAGGTTTATACGAAACCTTTTTCTTTTTGCTTACAAACAAGAAAAAGAGTACAATTAATCCTATACGAGGATGTTAAGTAAAATAAAAATAATTCTGGGGAATAATTGCTATAGGAGTCTGATCTGCGATCGATCACTTTGTCCCTTGGACCACACGATGATGAAGAAGTGCTATAGAAGAAGAAGCTTCAAAGGTTGCAAGTGGGATTGAATTCTCGTTGCCAAAGTTGTCAATCAACACTCTCTGTCTGTGCTCTCTCTCTCTGATCTCTGATCGGTTATGCCTGTGCCTGTCTCTGTGTGCCCTTTTCCGATCTATCAATTTCTGATCGATCCCTGATCTCCTCCCTTCGATTCTTTCACCCTGTGACCAGGGGTCTCTATTTATAGAGATCAGTCAAGAATAACTGTCCAGTTGGCGTAGAAGCCAAACTGTGAAGAAAGTTGTATCTTTTACGTTACGGTTATAATAACAGCTACCCACGTTCGAATAACCTTCTGAATCTGCGTATGACACGTGTCCCATTATAAGGTAACGCGTATAACTACTTCTCGAAGATCACGGCATACAAGCCACGTAAGTAACTACCCCTTGCGTAAAGATGGTTGGCGTAAAAGCCGAGTGACTGCCTTGTTGGCATAAAAGCCAAATAGCTGTTTTGTTGACGTAAAAGCCAAATAGCTATTTTGTTGGCGTAAAAGCCAAATAGCTGTTTTGTTGGCGTAAAAGCCAAACTGTGAAGAAAATTGCCTCTTTTATGCTGCAGTTTTGACAACTGCTACCCACGTTCAAATAATCTTTTGAATCTGCGTGTGACACGTATTCCTTTTTGGAGGTAACGCGTATAACTGCTTCTTGAAGATCATGGCATGCAAGCCACGTAGGTGATTGTCCCTTGCGTAAAGATGGTTGGCGTAAAAGCCAAATAACTATCCCGTTGGCGTAAAAGTCAAACTTTGCGTAAAACTCGATAATTCATGAATAATGGATAACCAGCGTAAAGATAGCCAATTATCCTTTCTGACTGAGATCTTGAGCGTATTCTGGGCTAAATAGCCTTATCACATACCTTTGCAAATATAGCCTAGTAGGCGTATTTCGAGGAGATAGCATACGGCGTACTCCTATAGTTAAAAATAGCCTGGTTGGCGTAAAATGCAAGGATGGTGATGTGAGCGTATTAGTCACAGTTTTAGCTTTCCCAGTCAACATCCATCACGGCTGAGGTCTTGAGTGGATTCTGGGCCAAATAGCCATATCACATACCTTTTTAAATATAGCCGAGTAGGCGTATTTCGAGGAGATAGCATACGATGTACTCATATAGTTGAAAATAGCCTGGTTGGCATAAAATGAGAGGATGGTGATGTGAGCGTATTAGCCATAGTTTTAGCTCTCCCAGTCATGACAAAATCTAAAGAATATAACCAAATCTCGTGTATTAAATGCAGAGATATGCCTCCATCTCGTGCATTAAATACAGAGATATGTCTCGAGTTCTGTATGAGAAACTGCTTTTGACGTGGCATCTGATTTCGTCTTCTTCTTGAGCGTAAAACTCATTTCTGCCCATGTAGAATAGGCAGCGTATTCTTTGAATGCATAAACACGACTTATATCAAGAATACGTCACTAAATGATAGCCTGGGTCTCTGTGCAAAAGTCATCATCACAGCCGTCCTCTCGATCATCGTGCAGTACTTTTTGTCAGGAGTCATGTTCGTTGTTTTGTCTGACAAATTCATCCGAGGAATACGAAGAGTTTCTCGTACCACTTTACGCTGCATTAAAGACAAACGTATTTTAAACTTTTATGCCGGAGAGTAAAGCAACCTTTTACGCCAAAAAGTCTTGAAGCACTGCTTTACGCGGACAGCTCTGACGCTCTTCTTTACGCCAAATATTCTGGAAGCGCTGCTTTACACGGACTTCTCTGGAGCCATATTTTATGCCGTACAGCTCTGAAGCCATGTTTTACGCCAAAACGGCTCTGAAGCCATATTTTACGCCACACAGCTCTGAAGCCATATTTTACGTCGTACAGCTCTGAAGCCATATTTTATGCCACACAGCTCTGATGCTATATTTTATGCCACACAAATCTGAAGCCATATTTTATGCCACACAGCCTTGAAGCTCTGTTTTATGCGAGCTTCATGTATGTTGGGGGTTTTGACTGTATAATACGCGTACAATTCCCCAATATATTTTATGCTTCTACAAGACCCCCTTCAAAATTTTCAAATTCCTCGTAATTTGAAATACTTTAAATGAAGCATGAACTGGTCAAACTTTGACTCGTTCTTCGAGGCTGATTTTTCGGTAATATTTAAGAAGTTGTTAGAATTTTATATGTTCTCTTCTGCCTATATAAGGACAAGCAAGTGAACTTGTTTTTCCATACTTCCTTCACCACAAAGATGGCTGCTGAGATTCCTTGGGCTGAACTGAGAAAGAAGAAGATTATGTTCTTCCAGCATGTAAGGAGCCATAAAAAAAGACGTCTTCGAGCAAATATTCTCTGCAACGATGGACCATGGAAGGATATCATAGCTTTCTTTGCTCGAGATAATCAGCGATTTTATATGGCGGTTCGTCAAAGAGAGAGGAAGGGTCTCATTAGACCACACAGCTTGCTAGCTCTATTTCCCCCCATTATGAAGCTGGACCCTGGTGGGCAGCTTGGCCTTGTCTTCCAGTATTGTGTTGGGTTTGAATCACAATCATAATTCTAAGTATGGCCGCCGATTGTAGTGCCTCAAATCCCGATCCGACCGGGATGTGCACTACGTAATTGGGCTTGTGGCTAGTCCGTTTGAGTCATAACTTAGAACTTCGGCATCTTCTTGCCACGGACAAAATGCGATGATCCTTTCCAACTCATGGAAAGGCCTCTATTGAAACGAGTCCAATAGTTTTCGTGTTTGGTTGCTTGGTTTTCTTGATTGCCGCTTTGGGATTTGATTTGGTGTTGCTTTCGATTTGCTTGGTTTTCGCTGCTGGTTTTATTGTTTGGAGCTTTGATTCTTGGGGAGTTCGGCAAGGAAGGATAGGCAAGATTCTAATTGGTGCTCGTGCTGTGCAGGTCCGCGTAACTGACGTTTGATCGTCGCTAGGCGGGAATCTTTGTTTCAGCTACCTTTTCCTTAACCAGTGAGTGGTTTGGACCCTTCTTTCCTACTTCTTCACGCCAACATCTTTAATGTTTCAAACGTTCACTCGATGATGCCCGGTTGGACGCCTAGGAAATCCTTTGCCACAATGCATGCCAGCCACTAAGAAAGGAACAGGGGATTTTTGTAGACTAATATTTCTATATGCTTGCACACCTTATAACTGAGTTTGTTTATAATGGGGATTGGTTGTTGGTGGTGGCCTAGTGCCTCGGACGGAGTTTGGACCTATGGGATATCAAAATCGGAACACCGCATTGAGAAAATATGAACTGTTGCATGAGATATATATTGCTGCTTAACTTCTTTCTGTTTCAATCGATGCATTGTATGATATATGAATTGTTCATGCATTTGCATGGTCTGGGACAACTTGTGCACAAGGTTTATCATTTCCTCGAAACGGCTTTCCGGGGCACTGGAACCGTATCGATCCGGAGGGAAATATTTGATTCGTGCTCGTCACGATGTATTGCGGGACCTCCAGCAGGGCTTGCTACCCGGGCTGATAGGGCGCGCCGCTAATGCTTGAATATGTCCCTAAGGTGTCGATCACACCAATGACCGCATAGACTAGAACACATGCTAATCTATTGTCTTGTGCAGATGGTAAGTATACTTGTGTTTCGTTGCAGGGAAGGCGTGCATCGGTTGAGTAAGCAATCGATGCACTGGTTGGATTCGCTATTATTTTCATTCTTATCAAAACATGCAACTGATATGAATTGAATTCACTTGCCTCTTTATAGAAGTCATCTTAATGCATGCTCGCCCCTAATAAGCTAGTGTCGATTTAGTCGAGTGGGTTTATCCCGCTCACCAGTACAAGTTGAGTACTGACCCACGTTGTGGGCAACTATTTTAGGCACTCAGACGGTGCAACGCTAGTGGATAGACGAGGAGGCGTTAGGAGCACCTCTATTTTGAAGTATAGTTGGAGTCAGATCATTTTGGAGGCTTGGACTTTCAACCTATACAAGGGCGTAATGTATGAACGACATGGACTATCTGATGGAGCGCGCCCTGCCTTTTGAGTTTATCTTTTGTAATGCAAATCAAGTAGCCGAGAGGCGCATCAATGTAAACTCTATGTAAATTACTCTGAATTATCAATGAAAAAGCATGTTTCTTCCTGTACTGTGTTCAAATCTCTGTGAATGTGTTTTATAAATTGTGTTTCAAAATGGGTTCCTATAACTGCAAGTTCTTGCCTTGTACGAGCGCAACTCCAGGCTCGTACGGCATCACGCCCCAAGCGAGGACGAATCGGTTCCGTAAAGGATCAAGCGAGGACGACCGACCCTTTCGGGATCGGGGCGTGACATATTGGTATCAGAGCCTAGGCTTTACTTCCACGGGATTTCAAAAGATTATAAAGGAGTTTGATGCGCCTCTCAATTGAGTTGCGTTCGGCGTCCGCTACATGGGAAGAGTCGCTTATACAATGAGCCCATAGATATAAAATCTATCATTTTTGGAGTGTTAACAAGCTACTCTCTTTTGTAGCCATGGCTAAGAAGAACACTGCAACTGCCAGCAGTGCTCAACCCATTCAGAGCGATCCAGCAAGCTCTGGAGAATCCGGAGGAGCGGGTTTAACCGGAATGGCGGAACGGCTTATGCACCTCATGGAGGCGCAGCAACAACAAGCTGTTACCCAACAAGCTAACATACAAGCGCAGTTTGCTTCTCAACAGAAGCAAATGGATACAATGATGCAACTGATTGCATCCCTGGTACCGAGCAACGGGACATCCGCAGCAACGCCTGTCACGCCTCCAGCCGTGGCGGTAGAAGACGAGTCAGAAGAGACTCAGCCTACAGCAAGGAACTCCTGCCGTGCAGCAGAGTTCACAAAAATGCATCCCCCTACGTTCAACGGACGAGCGGAGCCGGACGTGGTATTGGGGTGGATTGCTAAGCTGGAAGGACTTTTCAACCTGGTTGGCATCCGGGGATCCAAGCGAGTTGCCTGTGCATCGGTTCAGCTGGAACTGCGTACGCATGATTGGTGGGAGGCAACGAAGCAAGGAATTTACGATGCCAATCCCAACTGCAAAATTACTTGGGAAATGTTCAAATCTGCTTTCATTGAACAATATATTCCCCGAGCCGTGCGTCAACAAAAAGAAGACGACTTCAGTAATCTGGTGCAAGGAAGTTTGTCTGTTGACGATTATGACTCAGTATTCGCTAAGCTGGCTAAGTTTGCTGGGCAATTCTTGCCAAATCAGCAGGCGTGGTGCTATCGATTTCAGAAAGGTTTGAATGACGATTTGCGTAGGGACGTCATCAACCAAAGATGCCAAACATATAGGGAATGTTATGAAGCGGCTCTGAACAGCGAACGGATCTTTGGGCGCCCTCTTCCAAAGACCGAGGTGCAAACCCCCCGTACCAATAACAATAAGCGTCCTCATGAAACGGGAGGGTCTGGAGCACACAAGCGTTCGCATACGTCTGATAATAGGGGCCAATCCCAATCACTGAACTGCAGCCGGTGCGGCAAATCAGGGCATAAAGTGAATGAATGTCGGGTTCAAGGATGTTTCAAATGTGGTCGCCTGGGTCACAAACAGTTTAACTGCAGAGAGGGCAAGCCGAATCAGAATAATGGAAATCAAAACAAAGGGCCTCCAGCAAGTGATGCCAATGCTGTACCAGTGAATCCACAACGCCAGGGTGCTCAGGGCCGAGTCTATGCATTGACTCGGGATGAGGCATCTGTATCCGACACTGTTGTAACAGGTACTCTACTATACCGAGAATTACCCGCTAGAGTCTTATTCGATTCAGGTGCTACGCATAGTTTCATATCTGCTGATTTTACTGTTGAGCATAAATTAGCTTCTACTGCTTTAAATATGAACCTTTGCGTAAGTACCCCTTCGGGAGTCGATATGCCCGCCCATGCGATCTGTAGGGATGGTTACATTTGCATCGGAGGTAGGAAGCTTTCCTTAGATGTCATTGTACTAGACATCAAGGATTATGATATTATTCTCGGTATGGACTGGTTGGGTGCTTGCCATGCAACAATCGAGTGCGCGGAGAAGCGAGTCGTATTCCGTCTACCCGGCGAGGCAGACTTCTACTATTCGTGCAGCGCTGCACCGAAGACGGCAATGGTGATATCAGCAATTTCGGCTAGGCGTATGTTGCATTCGGGCTGTGAAGGGTACTTAGCTTCTGTTCGAGACACCCGGCGGGAATGTGTAGATGCAGCTCAGGCTGAAGTCATTGCAGATTTCCTTGACGTGTTCCCAAACGAGCTGCCTGGAATGCCTCCTGATCGTGAGATCGAATTCAGCATCGACACTTTTCCGGATTCGCGACCGATATCAAAGGCACCTAATCGCATGGCCCCAGCAGAGCTTAAGGAACTTAAAGTTCAGTTGCAAGACCTGTTGGACCGAGGATACATTCGTCCAAGCGTTTCTCCTTGGGGCGCTCCGGTGCTGTTCGTGAAAAAGAAAGATAGATCCATGCGGCTGTGTATTGACTACCGGGAACTGAATAAAGCGACCGTGCGGAATCAGTACCCATTGCCAAGAATAGATGACTTGTTTGATCAGTTGCAAGGTGCAAGAGTTTTCTCTAAAGTTGATCTCAGGTCAGGGTATCACCAGTTGAAAATCAAATCAGAGGATATTCAAAAATCTGCTTTCAGAACCCGTTACGGACACTATGAGTTCCTCGTGATGTCGTTCGGTTTGACGAACGCCCCTGCAGCTTTCATGGATCTAATGAACCGCGTGTTTCGGCCGTTTGTGGATAAGTTTGTAGTCGTGTTCATAGACGACATACTAATCTATTCCAAGAACGAGGCGGAGCACAAAGAACACCTGAAGATCGTGCTGCAGACATTACGAGACCATCAGTTGTTCGCTAAGCTCAGCAAGTGTGAGTTCTGGTTGAACAGCGTGGCGTTCCTTGGTCATGTCATCTCGGCCGAAGGCGTCGCCGTAGACCCGAAGAAAATAGAAGCGGTGGTGGACTGGAAGCAACCTACGTCAGCCAGCGAAGTTCGAAGCTTTCTGGGCCTTGCGGGATACTACCGTAGGTTCGTGAAGGATTTCTCTAAACTGGCCTCGCCTATGACTCGCCTTACTCAGAAAGGGATTGCATACGAATGGGGTGATGACTGCGAAGCCAGCTTTCGGGAACTTAAGCGGCGTCTTGTTTCAGCTCCGATCCTTGCACTTCCAGATGGGGTAGAAGAGTTTCAGATATACAGCGACGCTTCAGGACTCGGCTTAGGGTGTGTGCTCATGCAGAGGGACAAGGTAATATCGTACGCCTCCAGGCAACTGAAGCCGCACGAGAAGAACTACCCGACGCATGACTTGGAATTGGCGGCGATTGTATTTGCATTGAAGTTGTGGAGGCATTATCTTTATGGTGTTGCTTGCAAAATCTTTACAGATCACAAGAGCCTCAAGTATCTATTTACCCAGCGGGAATTGAACCTCCGGCAGCGGCGTTGGCTAGAACTTATTAAGGACTATGACCTAACGATCGCGTATACTCCGGGCAAGGGAAATGTCGTTGCTGATGCTCTGAGTCGGAAGCACGTGGGCTCGTTATCTATAGACAACCGTTTACTTCGAGATCTAGAGGCGATGGGCATCGAGTTTCGAGTTCGGCATCCAGGAGTGCAGCTGGCACCACTCCATCTTGAACTGGATTTACGTGGTAGAATCAAATCAGCTCAGGAGGGCGATCAGTTCTTAGCGAAGGTGCGCGGATTGATCTCGGCGGGGAAGACGTCTGACTTTGTGGCAGGCGAAGATGGGGCCTTACAGATGAAAGGAAGGCTATGTGTTCCTAGCGACCCAGGACTCCGAAGGGAAATTATGGCGAAAGCACACTACGCGAAGTATTCTTTACATCCGGGGAGCACTAAGATGTACAAGGACTTGCGCGGGACCTTCTGGTGGCACGGTATGAAGCGGGATGTGGCGACCTTTGTGTCACAGTGCATGGCCTGTCAACAGGTGAAAGCTGAGCATCAGAGGCCCGGCGGGGAACTGCAGAACCTCGCTATTCCCGAGTGGAAATGGGACAACATCACTATGGATTTTATTGTGGGATTTCCGAAGACGCCACGGGGGCACGATGCGATTTGGGTCATAGTTGATCGTTTGACCAAATCAGCCCACTTTCTTCCCATAAAAGTTACTTGGAGCGTCGATCGGTTAGCACAAATTTACATAGATGAGATCGTCCGATTACACGGAGTACCTGCCTCAATCGTCTCTGACCGTGACAGACACTTCTTATCTCGTTTCTGGACTAGTCTACAAGCTGCTTTGGGAATCAAGCTACAGTTCAGTACCGCATACCACCCGCAGACTGATGGACAGACAGAGAGGACAAATCAGATACTCGAAGATATGTTACGGCTGTGTGCTATTGATTTAAAGACTAGTTGGGACACGCATCTTCCTTTGGCAGAGTTTGCGTACAACAACAGCTACCAATCAAGCATCTAGATGGCACCGTACGAAGCACTATATGGGCGAAGGTGTCGATCTCCAATCTGTTGGGACGAAGTCGGCGAGCGGCAGGTACTCGGGCCAGAGCTGGTAGAGCAGGCAGTTGAAAAAGTTTGCTTGATTCGGGAAAGACTCCGCACAGCACAGAGCCGACAGAAAAGTTATGCTGATGCACATAGAAGACCCTTGGAATTCTTGGTCGGGGATCATGTCTTCTTGAAAGTGACGCCGATGCGGGGTGTGATGCGTTTCGGCGTGAAGGGCAAACTGAGTCCCCGGTTTGTCGGCCCCTTTGAGATACTAGAACGAGTTGCAGCTGTGGCATACAGATTAGCACTACCTCCCGCCTTGGCAGAAGTGCATGACGTATTCCATGTTTCCCAACTACGGAAGTATGTGCATGACCCAAGTCATGTGGTTAGTTTTGTACAGTTGGAACTGCGCGCGGACTTGTCATACTCAGAAGAACCGGTGCGGATACTGGATCGTAAGGAAAAAGTACTTCGCAACCGTACGATGTCCTTGGTTCGCGTGCTGTGGCGGAACCATTCAGCTGGGGAATCAACCTGGGAAATGGAATCGGAGATGAAGGAGAAGTACCCTTCATTGTTCATTCAGTCGGAGGTAGGGCCTTGTTCTTACGTTTCGGGTCGGCCTTGTTCTTAAGTTTCGGGTCGAAACTTTTTCTTAGTGGTATATTATGTAGTGCCTCAAATCCCGATCCGACCGGGATGTGCACTACGTAATTGGGCTTGTGGCTAGTCCGTTTGAGTCATAACTTAGAACTTCGACATCTTCTTGCCACGGACAAAATGCGATGATCCTTTCCAACTCATGGAAAGGCCTCTATTGAAACGAGTCCAATAGTTTTCGTGTTTGGTTGCTTGGTTTTCTTGATTGCCGCTTTGGGATTTGATTTGGTGTTGCTTTCGATTTGCTTGGTTTTCGCTGCTGGTTTTATTGTTTGGAGCTTTGATTCTTGGGGAGTTCGGCAAGGAAGGATAGGCAAGATTCTAATTGGTGCTCGTGCTGTGCAGGTCCGCGTAACTGACGTTTGATCGTCGCTAGGCGGGAATCTTTGTTTCAGCTACCTTTTCCTTAACCAGTGAGTGGTTTGGACCCTTCTTTCCTACTTCTTCACGCCAACATCTTTAATGTTTCAAACGTTCACTCGATGATGCCCGGTTGGACGCCTAGGAAATCCTTTGCCACAATGCATGCCAGCCACTAAGAAAGGAACAGGGGATTTTTGTAGACTAATATTTCTATATGCTTGCACACCTTATAACTGAGTTTGTTTATAATGGGGATTGGTTGTTGGTGGTGGCCTAGTGCCTCGGACGGAGTTTGGACCTATGGGATATCAAAATCGGAACACCGCATTGAGAAAATATGAACTGTTGCATGAGATATATATTGCTGCTTAACTTCTTTCTGTTTCAATCGATGCATTGTATGATATATGAATTGTTCATGCATTTGCATGGTCTGGGACAACTTGTGCACAAGGTTTATCATTTCCTCGAAACGGCTTTCCGGGGCACTGGAACCGTATCGATCCGGAGGGAAATATTTGATTCGTGCTCGTCACGATGCATTGCGGGACCTCCAGCAGGGCTTGCTACCCGGGCTGATAGGGCGCACCGCTAATGCTTGAATATGTCCCTAAGGTGTCGATCACACCAATGACCGCATAGACTAGAACACATGCTAATCTATTGTCTTGTGCAGATGGTAAGTATACTTGTGTTTCGTTGCAGGGAAGGCGTGCATCGGTTGAGTAAGCAATCGATGCACTGGTTGGATTCGCTATTATTTTCATTCCTATCAAAACATGCAACTGATATGAATTGAATTCACTTGCCTCTTTATAGAAGTCATCTTAATGCATGCTCGCCCCTAATAAGCTAGTGTCGATTTAGTCGAGTGGGTTCATCCCGCTCACCAGTACAAGTTGAGTATTGACCCACGTTGTGGGCAACTATTTCAGGCACTCAGACGGTGCAACGCTAGTGGATAGACGAGGAGGCGTTAGGAGCACCTCTATTTTGAAGTATAGTTGGAGTCAGATCATTTTGGAGGCTTGGACTTTCAACCTATACAATGGCGTAATGTATGAACGACGTGGACTATCTGATGGAGCGCGCCCTGCCTTTTGAGTTTATCTTTTGTAATGCAAATCAAGTAGCCGAGAGGCGCATCAATGTAAACTCTATGTAAATTACTCTGAATTATCAATGAAAAAGCATGTTTCTTCCTGCACTGTGTTCAAATCTCTGTGAATGTGTTTTATAAATTGTGTTTCAAAATGGGTTCCTATAACTGCAAGTTCTTGCCTTGTACGAGCGCAACTCCAGGCTCGTACGGCATCACGCCCCAAGCGAGGACGAATCGGTTCCGTAAAGGATCAAGCGAGGACGACCGACCCTTTCGGGATCGGGGCGTGACACCGATAACGTATGGGGGGTGGGCTTGAATAATTTAAACAGGCCCAGTTTTGTATCCTCCCTCCATTAACCATTTTCTTGGCCCCCGGCCGAAGAAGTGTTGTAGAAGAAGTAATGAAGATCTCCATCAGACGAGAACCTAGCGTAATAGATTCCCATTATATGTAATCATGATCTTGAATATTAATGAAAAATCTTTTGTAAGAAATAGATTTCCATCATATGTAATCGTGATTAATAAACTTTTCTTCTTTTACGCACTATTGATTTGCCATATTGCTGTGAGGAAGTCTGATAATACGCAGCTTCAATATGCTTGAGTAATTTTTACGCTGATTCTGACAAATATGCCTCCAGTCACGTGCTAACTTTTACGCATAAAGGAAGATGCGTAAAAAGCACTTTAGCATTGAATTGTCTTGAAGATCCAATTGTCATGCTATTTTTGATGATGAGTCACATAGAATTCTGAACCGTCATTTCTCCTTCATAAATCATCTGTTCAGAACATCATCTTCGAAAATGGCTTCTCGAAAGATTCTCGAGTCAGGGCAAGAAGTGTCCGCCGAACAGGCCATCCCTGAACTAGACTTCGAATGAACTATCAATGGCCAAGGGAGAAACATTATCTCTAATGGAGACAAAGATTTTTAGGGAACCACATGGTCCTTCATCTGATAAAGTCCTTTCGACTGAGGAAGAAGATCATTTTCTGCGTAAACTCTTGTGACTGGCTTTTTTAAGCGTAAAACCCAAATTATCAGGATATACGCGTATTCTGCTAACTGATTTGTCCCGCGTAATTTAGGATGCACGTAAAATCATAGATCCATAGCATTTGAGCGTAAAATCGTAGATCTGCAGCTTTCGGGCATAAAATCATAGATCTGTAGCATCTGAGCATAAAATTATAGATCCGTATCTTCTGAGCGTAAAAGCTTCTGAGCGTAAAAAATTATAGATCTGTAGCTTCTGAGCGTAAAATCGTAAATCTGTAGCTTCTGAGTGTAAAAGCTTCTGATAGATCCTTTTCGCAGCATGATGACCTGTCTTCCTTTTTAAATGATCGGCTGACGTGGTCCCGAATCCTAACCGACTATGATTGGTTAAGGATTCGGAGAGTCACTTGAACTCTATAAATAGGCCTAGGTCATGAGAGAGAAACACCCTTCGCCTCTTTGTGAAAAACTCTTCGTCTCTTTATGAGAAAACTCTTCGTCTCTTTCTTGAGAAACTCTTCGTCTCTTTGAGAAATAACTCAGATTTGCCATGGCACCAAAACAGACCTCCGCCGCTAAGGGAAATAAAGCTGCTTCATCATCTCGCTCCTCTGCTCAAGCACGAGCGACTCCTACTAGGCCAAGCGAGCCTCATTCTGAACGAAGTACTCCGCCGTCTAGCTGTGCACCGGGCATCACAAGTAAAACTTTGAGAGAAATAAAAAACCCTCCGTACACGTTGTACGTGTATGCGCAAATACGCCCACATTCTAATGTGTCAGCGTAAAACTCCATATTTTTGCAGTCTGGCGTAAAAACTCAGACTGTCAAATTTTGGCGTATACTGCAAACCTTGCGTTTTACGCACTGGAAGTAAATTCCAGCGTAAAAATCTAATTTTTGCAGTCTGGCGTAAAAACTCAGACTGTCAAGTTTTGGCGTAAAACTGCAAGAATGTAGCACTTTACGTTTTACGCGCTGAAAGCAAGTTCCAGCGTAAAACTTAAATTTTTGCAGTCTGGCGTAAAAACTCAGACTGTCAGGTTTTGGCGTAAAAATGCAAGAATGTAGCACTTTACGTTTTACGCGCTAAAAGTAAATTCTAGCGTAAAACTAAAATTTTCTCTTTGCTTTTTGCAGTGGACCTACAGATCCCCCCTCTGGCTGAAGTAATGGGCTCTGCTGCTGGAATGTTGAATTCCAACTACTTGGAGGACTTGTCCTATGTGACTTTCCCCGTCTCTGGAAACGAGTATCCTCAAGAAAGGAGAACTCTGATCTCGGTCCAAGAAGAAAGAATGTTGCTGAGAATGATCAGTGGGGAACCCTTGACGTACATAGACGGCACTAAGTATAAGAAACCAGCTTTCTTATTTGGGGATGTTATTGATAAACAATCCCAGACAAAGCCCAAGAAGGAAGATTGGGTGTTTTTTGCAGAGGGCACGGTCATGTATCAGCCAAAGATGCCCAGAGATTACCCTATCTCTGCATTCTTCCATGCCATACATCCCATTAAGATGGTATGGACTCTGACTCCTGATCTTCATGGGTAGCCAGGGAAGATCTTTTATAAGAAATGATTAAACCGAGGATCCTTTGTAAGCAGTCCCTCAAGCCCTGTCATGCCCTTCAGAGGATTACTGCCGGGCAGCGTCCCGAGTGAAGACTCTTCTTTGATCCAGCCATTTCAAATTGCAAACTTCTGCAATGAATTCATAGCGTAGGGAGGAGTATATCCCAGGGTTAACCCTCGCACAAGTGGATAGCTTCACCCCCACAATCTTCAATGGCCAATTTAACTACATGGGCCCTGAAGCATTTTCAGATGGAGCTGGAAAGTATTAACTTGTTCGAGGCTGTGAGTGCTACTAGTGTTGGGCTGCCTATCAACCCCAATTTGTTCTTGGCTTTGATGGAGCGATATAACTCGCTAACTGGGACTTTCGCCACTCCGATAGGTGAGTTGGGCCTAGTCCTTCATGAGATGGCAGATATCTCAAAGCTGCCAATGGGAGACATTCCCTATGAAGAATATGTCCCCACCAACAGAGAGTTAAAGGATACCAACCCTCGGGCGGTGGCTGTATACCAAGAGCTGATGAGCCACTATTTTGTATGCACCACCTTCTACAGAGAGCCTTCTGACTTAGCCCATATTAACAAATGGGTATCCTACCTCTTCTTCCATCAGGCTAGAAATGCTAAGCAGGACAAGGTTGTAGATAGCAAAGACAAACCTTTGAACCCTCTGAGCATTCTTAATGCCAACACAATCGATGATCTTATTGAAGATGCAGAGGCTCAAGATTGTGTTCTTAATGAAGAGATGGGAGGTTATCTTGCAGGAACCAAAGCCTACAGTTATATGAGGCATTACCGAAAGCCTCTGTCAAGAGAAGCTCAACTGGCTGGCTTCCTTTCTATTTGGCTATGCTGATGGGTGGTGCCTGGCATCGCGTCTGCGAATCGCATCCATCGTAAAACCTTATGGCCCATAGTGCATTTGGTATTTGGAGCAAGATTGGGCCTGCTTCCTGCCATGGTATGCAGGATACAAGCTGGCCTGAGGGCCATTACTGATGGGCTGCTGGCCGATACTACACAACGTGAAGGATATCCCAGAGTGGAATTACCATTCTTATATCTGATGGGATGGTTAATCCTTCACAACACCAGAGTGATGTCTCCCGAATCTGCCAGTGGTTCGGGAAATAACTTCTTATTGAATTACAAAAATTCCTCTTGGAATGTGACTAGCGTCATAGATTGTCGACTAGCACTAAATTTTGCCCATAGTTGGAAGTTCTTCTACACCGTCCCCCCCCCCCCGTACATATCAATCAACAGGGGACTAAACTTCAGGATGTAGGTCAGGGGAAGACTATTCTTTCTCCTGAAGCCGTTTACTGGTTGGTCTGCATTAGACCTTCCCACCTGCTGTACAGAAGTGAGGACCACTGCTACTTTGAGCCTTATCTGCCTAGTCGTTTCGCCAGACAATTTGGATATGATCAGTTGCACGTGGGGAATCCCATCACCAGCTTCAAATTCAAAGGTGGACTTATTGACGGGGCTAGAGGATGGCGGTATTTCATCATGGGTTGTACTGGAGCAACCTTTGTTGTGCCCGTGACTTCTCTCTCCATGGAGTTGCGCATTCTTCATTCGTACGCACAGTTTTATGCGTCCATCAATACCTTCCATCGTGATTTTGATGTACATGAAAGTTTCAGAATGCCCTTCCATAGGTCCACTGGAAGAGAGGAGATACCATCTGTCTCCTCTGATGAAGGTGATGAAACTACAGGTGCAGATAATTATTTGTTGATTTTACCGAGAGGCGTAATAGCTCCGCCAGTAGAGCCTCTTATTATTTTCAATAAACGAAAGGCTTCCTCTCTGAAAGAGCCTTCCCCCCGCAAGAAGAAGCAGACTACCAAAGGTCCAAAAGAGACTTCCACCAAGGGGGCCTCCTCTAGGAGTGAGCCTATTGTTTCCCCTGTTGGGGATGATTCTTTGATCAGGGGTCCTTCGCCTTTTAAAGAAGGAGCCTCCACCATCCCAGCTGAAAGTGCTGGAGATTCTCTGCCCACGACTGCTGTCGCTACTACCGTTACTGGTAGTGCTTCTAGATCACCTTCGAGGCCGAGCTTAATAAGAATCAGCATACCTTTACCAAGATAAATAAAGGGACTAGTCCCTCCTTCATCTGTAAGCATTTCAGGCGAGATTCCACCCGATGAACCTCGAGTAGATCTGGGTGATGACTGGGATGACTTTCCTCAAGCATCAGTTGGTGTACCCTCTTCTCCAGGTATGACAGCTTGTTTAACATCATTAAGAAATGATTTAGCTATACAGGCTGCAGACGCACGATACATACCATCGGTCATGGGTAAATATTGTCTTCACGCTTTTTTCAGGAAAATTTAACATCAAATTGATATTAACTTTCCCTTATCTTAGTTTCAGGCGAAGACATCTCGGGGGAGGGTGGAGCTGAGGCAACCTCTGATTTTATTGCGGATCCAGCTAATAAAACGGCGGTGATCACCGTCGAAGAAGCATACTTTGAAGCCGTTTATCTTTCATCCGCAACTTTCTCAGATATAATCCAGCCAGCAGCAATAATATCAGAGGCGGATGAACCCACCATCTCGACTGTGCCTCCTTCGTCGAGCATACCAGCAACTTCAACTATTGTTGGTGTCTCTTCTTTTGTCGCGCCATCTGTTGAAGTAATGACTGTGGCAACATCCTCTACGGCCATTTCGGAAAGGAGACTTACCGACATTACGGCCACTCCCAGCGTCCATTCGAGCTTTGCTATGCTAGTTGAACAATACACTAGCATATTCTACCTCACTTTGAAAGAATTGATATCCATGGTGCTGAAGAAGAATCTAGGCTTTGATGCTCTGAAGACGTCCTCCAAGCTTACCATAGCGCAGATTAGAAATTTCAATGACGCTGAAAGAGCTAATACGCTAGAGCAAATTGTTAATGGTTTAGAACAACCCATTAACGAATATTTGCAACCATCCCGAGGCAGCATCGATGACTTGGTTCAGGCTGAGTACGATTCACTAACTGCGAAACTTGCTCAGAAGACAGCATCTTTAAACAAATCCATCCAGGAACGTCAACAAGAGTTGGAGAAAGAGCAAGCAGTATTGGTGGAGAGTATTCCTCAGCTAGCCCAGTGCCATACAGAATATGAGGGATATAAAGTGAGGGTTCAAGAATTGGAAGCTGAACTTGCTCTAACAAGGGAGAGGCTTCTCAAAGCATCGCTAGTTCACGATGTATTGGAGGGCCAAGTGAATACAGCTCAGCAGAACTTGACACATGTGGGTGTCATCTATGCAAGTTTTGTTGAGTCTCTGTCCGAGCTATCTCTCTTGAGCAATAATGAAGCAAGGCTGGAACTGGCTCGCACAAATATTTTAAACTCCAGGAATGAGAGGATGGCTGCTTTGGCGCAACAGATTAGGGATTTAACTACTCCTCCCCAATGTTGTACTTTTTGCTCCTTATTTTCTCAGAGATAATAAAGATATATTTTCTGACTTTGTGGACCCACCACTTTAAAATGTAAATAATAGGCTAAGATAAAAGTGATATCAGAGGTAATATGAACATGATATACTTTCGGTAGGGTTTTAGACCAATGTAAATCTATTCAGGGCTAATATGAACCTGATGGAATATAATCCAACTAAATTTGTATACCAAACACTATCAGAGGTAATATGAACATGATAGGTTTACAAATTAGTTAAGCATATCTATTCAGAGGTCATATGAACCTGATAGAATATGATTCAGCTAACCTTTGTACGTAGTATCGTCAGAATAAGATCTTCATCATACTCTGTTAAGAAAAGGAGATCAAGTATAATACTTCTTCAAGAATTTGCCGTTGATAGGAGCCATCTTCATTAGGTTTGGCTAATCTGTAAGTGCCATTTGAGAATGTTGTTTCAATCATATAAGGACCCTCCATTTCTTTGCGATTGTTTGTGTGAACTTCGGATATCGTACTAGAGGTAATATGGACGTAGTACAATACCTTTTTTGTTGAGGATATCTCACTGGGGGATCTTTTTGGTGGAACTATTACTTCTTGTGCACGAGAGTGCAAGTAATAAGTTCGAAGCAAGCCCTATCAGAGGTAATCTAGACGTGATAGGTTTTGTGGCTAGTAAAGACATCCCGCTGGGGGGTTTTATGGACCCATTACTTTTGTGCGCACGTTAGTGCAAGTAATAAGTTTGAGATAAGTCCTGATAGAGGAAATATAGACGCTTTTAAAATACGACTCTGTGGGGATAGTGGAGATACGTAGTTCAGAGGTAATATGAACATGAACTGACTTTTTTCTCTGCTGGGGAATATGAAAGTAGTTCAGAGGTAATGTAGACTTGAACTATTCGTTTTCATTGCGGGCATCCCCCCGGGGGGTTTTTTTTTTTTGGGACCTATTACTTCTTGTGCACGAGAGTGCAAGTAATAAGTTCTAGATGAAACCTTATCAGAGGTAATATGAACATGATAGATTTTATGGACTTAACACTGCTGGTATACTTAGAGTTAAGTACGGGTGCTAGGTTGAGACGACAACCGATATCAGAGGTAATATGGACATGATAATCGATAGCCAAAATTTGGAAAGTTTGCTCAGAGGTAATATAAACATGGCAAACTCAGCCTGAGATAAGTATTATGACAGCAGTTCAGAGGTAATATGGACGTGAACAGATCAAAAAACTCATTGAGGAGTGATTCGTTGAGTGTGGTCTATCCGAACATAAAGATAGACCAAAGGGTCACTCCGCTGGGGAGATTGATGGAACGATAGCTCAGAGGTAATATGAACATGGCTAGCGTCTAACGAGATTGGTTTGAATAGTCACTGCGGGAGTGTGCGAGTAGACATAAGGATTACTTCGCTGGGGAAATTTTGAGGATCCATCATCCATTGCGTATCCGGGACTCTTGGATACGGATGATGGCTGCTTGCAAGAATTTGTAACGAAGGAAAAAATATTGTACATAGGCACTCGCTGGGGATGAAGAAGCAAGAGTTGATTTATACATCAGCTGGGGATGAAGAACCAAGAGTTGATTTGTACTTCTGGGTTGTGGAGTTATTACCTATGGCGTACCTTAAGTACAGATAATAAGCTAAAAAAAATGAATAGCACTACCAGGGGTTATGCGAACGTGATAGTAGAAAGTCGAAGAGCAGAACTTTACTCATAGGTGATATAAAAAAGCTCTAAAAATATCTTACTCAGAGGTAATGTGGATGTGGTAAGATATGACTCTGTGGGGATTAAGAAAGACCGTACAGAGGTAATATGACCATTTTGTGGTGATAGATTCACTCTGCCGGAGAAAGTGGAGAGACGTAGTTCAGAGGTAATATGGACGTGAACTGATCGATAGCAGCAACCTGAGAGGTTTTGCTCAGAGGTCACTTGGACATGGCAAACTCAGCTGGAGAAATTTTGTTTGGACAAAAGTTCAGAGGTAATATAAACGTGAACCCATGTCCGAAAAATTCACTGGAGAGTGATTTGCTGAGTGGGGATAGACCTGAAGGTTGCTCCGCTGGGGAGATTTCAAGGACTCATCATCTGGTACTCCTTTAGGGGAAAATTGCCAGATTGGAGTGAGGCCTATTTGCAGCGACCCTCTTCTCATTTTATAAATGCAAAGTGATGACTTTGGCGTCGATCAACTCCTGGATTTTCCTTTTTAGTACATAGCATGCCTTTGTGGGGTGATGAATGTACCGATAAAAGAGACAGTATTCTGGGTCATCGACCTTGCCAGCCCTTTTAGGGTATCTGATGTTGGGTAGCCGAAGCTTGTTTTCTTTCATCAATATATTGAAGATTTCAATGATGTCATCATCATTGAAGGAGAAAGTCCCCTTTAGCTTTTGGGCTTTCGATACCTGAGTCGTACTGTCCTCAGGGAAGATGGTCATAGTTCCATCCTCTTCGGACTCAGAGGGAATTCTACCCAAGCTTTGGATGCTGCTTTGTTTCGTCGAGGGAGACTACCCCCAGACATGTCACCTTTGTCAACAAAAGTTGATTTAGAAGGACCTGTCTCTGGTATTACAAGATCAGGCTCTGGAGGTTTGTAGTTTGCAAGAGATATGGTATACCCTAACCCGAAACGAGTTCGTTGACAGTAAGGGTCACCATGCAACGGTATTCGTCTGCCTTTTCCAAAATTGAGGCCTTGCTTCAACTTTAAATCATAACCCATGTTTTGCATAATCTTTAAAGCCTGTGGGCTATATCTGTGGATTTGTATGTTCCCAGCATCAGACTCGTAAGATTCTTCTTGTACAATCGGTCTATTCCGCATTCGACCGAAGATTATTTGATGTTGATCATTGCGAGTAGGTGGAACAATAAAGACAGATTCTTCATGTGGCCCATATGTCATGACGACAAAATTAGGAAGATTACCAGAAGAAGAAGAAGAAGGGTTATTCTACCTTTTTACATCAATAGGAAGGTGTAGATTAGGAATCATAACCCTTTCCCTGCCATAGGAATACATCAGTTCACCCATATGAGTAGCATATGATCTTTCATCTGTATGAGGAGCATATCTTCCCGTAAAATGAGTCTTTTTTACGCGGACAGTCCTATCCTGGCATAATTTGGATTTCTGCATAGGTTCACGTAAAACAGGAAAAGTACGCGTAATCTGAAGAGTGGGAAGATTCGCCACTTGTTTTCCTTTGATGTGATCAAAGGGTACATCTGTCTCATCATAGATGGGAGATATAATCTTACGCACATAGCGTGTTAGAATTTTTTGGATTGGCACTGAGGCATTGCCAGAAGTGTTGTCTGCCACGTCACAGACGGGAGACACAGCTTTACGCACATGGCGTGTTTGAAACTTCTGGATTGGCACTGAGGCATTGCCAGAAGTATTATCTGCTACGTCACAGACGGGAGACACAGCTTTACGCACAGGGCGTATTTGAAACTTCTGGATTGGCATTAAGGCATTGCCAGAAGTGTTGTCTACCACGTCACAGACAGGAGACAAAGTTCTACGCACAGGGCTTGTTGGCTGTGTCGTCACAACCTTGTTGATCAGAGAGTGAGAGCTTGCAGGAAGGATAGAGGACGTCTTAGGCGTCCACATTTTACGCAGCTTTTTGTTGTTCTGGACAGAAGAGGAATGAGAGCTACCCCCTGCATGAAGCATATCTTCATAAGCAGATTGGTCGAACTGGACGACCAAAGTCTTCTTCGTCGATCCGATGGATACAGCATCGTGTTGAGCAATTGCTTTCTCGTCAGATGAGAAAGTTGTCTCCAGCAGAGTCACCATCTTTGTTTAAATAAACAAAATGGAATAGAAAAGAGGTTTATACGAAACCTTTTTCATTTTGCTTACAAACAAGAAAAAGATATAATTAATCCTATACGAGGATGTTAAGTACAATAAAAATGATTCTGGGGAATAATTACTATAGGAGTCTGATCTGCGGTCGATCACTTTGTCCCTTGGACCACACGATGATGAAGAAGTGCTGTAGAAGAAGAAGCTTCAAAGGTTGCAAGTGGGATTGAATTCTTGTTGCCAAAGTTGTCAATCAACACTCTCTGTCTGTGCTCTCTCTCTCTGATCTCTGATCATTTATGCCTGTTCCTGTCTCTGTGTGCCCTTTTCTGATCTATTGATTTTTGATCGATCCCTGATCTCCTCTCCTCGATTCCTTCACCCTTTGACCAGGGGTCTCTATTTATAGAGATCAGTCAAGAATAACTGTCCAGTTGGCGTAGAAGCCAAACTGTGAAGAAAGTTGTATCTTTTACGCGGCGGTTATAATAACTGCTACCCACGTTCGAATAAACTTCTGAATCTACGTATGACACGTGTCCCATTATAAGGTCACGCGTATAACTACTTCTCGAAGATCACGACATGCAAGACACGTAGGTAACTGCCCCTTGCGTAAAGATGGTTGGCGTAAAAGCCGAGTGACTGCCTTGATGGCTGCCTTATTGGCATAAAAGCCAAATAGCTATTTTGTTGGAGTAAAAGCCAAATAGCTATTTTGTTGGCGTAAAAGCCAAACTGTGAAGAAGATTGCCTCCTTTACGCTGCAGTTTTGACAACTGCTACCCACGTTTAAATAATCTTCTGAATCTGCGTGTGACACATATCCCTTTTTGGAGGTAACGCGTATAACTTCTTCTTGAAGATCATGGCATGCAAGCCACGTAGGTGATTGTCCCTTGCGTAAAGATGGTTGGCATAAAAGCTAAATAATTGTCTCATTGGCGTAAAAGCCGAACTCTGCGTAAAACTCGATGATTCATGAATAATAGATAACCAGCGTAAAGATAGCCAATTATCCTTCCTGACTGAGATCTTGAGCGTATTCTGGGCTAAATAGCCTTATCACATACCTTTGTAAATATAGCCTAGTAGGCGTATTTCGAGGAGATAGCATACGACGTACTCCTATAGTTGAAAATAGCCTGGTTGGCGTAAAATGCAAGGATGGTGATGTGAGCGTATTAGTCACAGTTTTAGCTTTCCCAGTCAATCATCCATCACGACTGAGGTCTTGAGCGTATTCTGGGCCAAATAGCCTTATCACATACCTTTGCAAATATAGTCGAGTAGACATATTTCGAGGAGATAGCATACGGCGTACTCCTATAGTTGAAAATAGACTGGTTGGCATAAAATACAAGGATGGTGATGTGAGCGTATTAGCCATAGTTTTAGCTCTCCCATTCATTACAAAATCTAAAGAATATAACCAAATCTCGTGCATTAAATGCAGAGATATGCCTCCATCCCATGCATTAAATGCAGAGATATGCCTAGAGTTCTGTACGAGAAACAGCTTTTGATATGGCATCTGATTTCGTCTTCTTCTTGAGCGTAAAACTCATTTCTGCCCATGTAGAATAGGCAGCGTATTCTTTGAATGCGTAAACACGACTTGTATCAAGAATACGTCACTAAATGATAGCCTGGGTCTCTGTACAAAAGTCATCATCACAACCGTCCTCTCGATCACCGTGCAGTACTTTTTGTCAGAAGTCAGGTTCGCTATTTTGTCTGACAAATTCATCCGAGGAATACGAAGAGTTCCTCGTACCACTTTACGCTGCATTAAAGATAAACGTATTTTAAACTTTTATGCCGAAGAGTAAAGCAACCTTTTACGCCAAAAAGTCTTGAAGCACTGCTTTACGCGGACAGCTCTGACGCTCTTCTTTACGCCAAACAGTCTGGAAGCGCTACTTTACGTAGACTTCTCTGGAGCCATATTTTATGCCGTACAGTTCTGAAGCCATGTTTTATGCCAAAACGGCTCTGAAGACATATTTTATGCCACACAGCTCTGAAGCCATATTTTACGCCGCACAGCTCTGAAGCCATATTTTATGCCACACAGCTCTGAAGCCATATTTTACGCCACGCAGCCTTGAAGCTCTGTTTTACGCAGGCTTCATGTATGTTGGGGGTTTTGACTGTATAATACGCGTACAATTTCCCAGCATATTTCATGCTTCTACAAATGCTGCTTGGTTCAGCGGTCGGATCCGACGGGTTAACTCCGGTCGAGTACAGGCGGTTGGAAACAAGGCTCCGGCGAAGGGATGATAGCATTCAGGCGGGTCGGCGGGGTTGTGGTGGCTGTCAATGGCGGAGACAGCGGGCTTCAGGCGAGCGCTGGACTCCGGTCGACGGGTATAGAGGGTCGGGGAGAACGTGGTCGCGGGGTGTTCCTCGGTGCAGACGGTCGACTCCGGCGGAGCGGTTGAGGAGAACGGCGGAAGCAGGCATGTTACTGGGCCCTGTGGTCGTGGGGGTGGCGTTCAGTCGGAGTGGTGGAGGTCTCCAGCGAGATTGGCGAGTTCAACGGGCTGGTGCAGCGATGAACTCCGACGGGACTCCGGCGAGGACAGGCAGGGAAGGAGAGATGAAGGTGGTGATGAATAGTAAGGGGAAGGGTTACGGCTGGGAGTAGGTTAGGTTTAGAAAAGAAAATGAAATGGTAAAGAAAGGAAAATGATATTTATATGTGTATGCAAGGTATTGGGTTGACCTAGAAATAGAGCTTGGTCAACACTTGGAAAAAAGGCTTCTCAAGTAGGATTTCAAGGGCTATGATTTCCTAGATTCAAAATGGATGGCTAGGATTGCATTTGGTTCAAAGTTTGGAGGGGCTATGGCTTGAAGAGATTGATGTTGAGTTACACACTCCAAAAATTTATGGAAAAAATTTATATAAAGGAGAAATGGATTTCTACACGTATTGTGTCCAATAGGGTGGACATCTTAATGCACTTTTGCATAAAAGTGCCCAACAATTGGAAAATTACACAAAGTTAGGTTTATGGTTTAATTTAATTAAAAAATTAATACAATTGGTGTTCTAAAATAAATTGGAAGTACATGGGGCTAAAATCAAGTGGGACACACGTATCATGAATGAAGAAGACTCAGAATAAAATAATACCCTAATTTAGGTTGCACGAAATGGGTCGAGATTGTGTCTCCAATTTTGATTGGAACGCACAAAGATACAAAGTTGAATTTATTTAGAATTTAAAATAAACGTCTGCGACGAATATTGTGTGACTAAAATGAAGCACAAGAGAGCATAATAATAAGTTACACAAGGGTCAAAATGAAAGACGGGCATATCTAGGACAAGGTTGTGGAATTTGGTTGAAGACAAAAGCTAGGATAGCGCTCCAAATATCGAAGTAACGGTAAGGCGCAACAATTAAATAAATTCACGGTAATTAATTATAATCCTCAACATTTACTCCCGAATAATACAAATTAAAATCATAACCCTATAATCTGGTCAGAGGTTCAACTAGTGGGCTTCTACGTCTAGTTTACTAACTCAAACATTAATGAACATTATACAATAACATATATATAAATGCACATATTATACCATTATTTAAAAATAAATATACACAATACTAATAATAAATAAAATAACAAAAATATTCCTATTTCAGAATATGGTAGTGACTATTATCTAATTAAAGTGAGATAATTCTTGCTTTAATACAATGACTAGCACGCGGATTGTCACAATCGAGTTGACTTAATCTATATGAAAGGTCACTGGCATAGCCATAAATGATAAGTTATAGTCTCGAAGTAGAGATGCGCGAGGTACATAAATCACTATACTCCATCTCGCCCTGGGAAGAAATGTTATGAAACACAAGGAACATGGGGCGTTGCACGCCATCCCGCATGAAGCATGCGACTACCATGATATTTCATCTGGATCGGATCGGTCCAGTGCCCCGACCACCGTCTACAGGAAGCATGAAACCTTGTGCACAAGTTGTTCGTGACCATGATTTTCCTCGTCTTCTAGATTTTTTGTCATGCATGTACTTGCTCAAGTCTTGTCCATGTTCATAAACTTATTGGCTCCCAGAGCCGCTTGATATTTTCATGAACGAGTATTGCTCCCCGAGATGTCTAATCATGTTTTTTGCTTAACTTGTCATGCTACAGTCCCCTAGTTCAGAAATTGCCTTGGTGACCTAACGTTCCCGAATACTTTCATGCAGACTTTCACGAAATGACTAATTAATAGTCTTTCGGCTAAACTAGATGAATCAAGACATGTATCGTGTTATCTAACCGTGGCATAAAACTACGTGACAAGCATGGCATACATGAAGGTGAAGTACTATAATTGATTCATGTAAAAGTCTACTTAAACATAATTATTATGACTAGCACGTACGTAAAGGTTTAGTGCGAGAGATTAACTATGATTCCAAATTTATTTTCATGTTCTACACAAGTAATACAAGATGGGATTATTCCCTTAGCTAGGTGCATTGAATTCTTTTATTAGCATGTAATAAGGGGATTCTGTCTAGTGACTAGCATGTATCGTTCAATTATATTAAGTGTGAAGGTCATGTAAAGACAGGTTCATCGGAGCCACCCACCTTAGCGATGAATCGAATCGGCTGGGCGAGACTCCGAGCACGCCTTTGAAAGTCTTTCTGAACTTCTTATAAAAGGCCAAGTACAAATGCCTTTGCATCAAACGAGCTATCTCGTCAAGCTAGGCGGGATGGGTCATCATACTTGCGTTGTTTGAATCGGCTCTCTGGACTGAGTGGAGCAGGTTGTTACATAATACACCACTAAGAATAAGTGTCATCCTCGAGAGTTTATGAGTGGAACTCGTTCTGTCGTTCCTCAATCCTTATCATGCGTATGCCTTAGTCAATTCCATCAAACGACTCTATCATTCGATGCCACTGAACTATACTTAACTTAATCGGTGTAGTCTCTGAATCAATCTCTACTACTCCTAGCACATAACCACATTACTTAATATAAGGTATGATATAACTTACTAGGCACAGAAAACCTATGGCTAGGACGAGCCTACCCGAATCAAGAATATCGCTATGATGATCACTCACCATCTCTTAACTGGAACCAACAATCTCTAAGTCATCGCTCGAATCATCTACGTTCACTGATTCAGTCTCTATTGCATCTTAGCGCATAACTATATTGCTCAACACGAGGTATGTTATAATCCACCGTAAACCAAAATCTTTGGCTGAGGCTAACTTACCAAAATTGCTATACTCATCCATGTGTATGTAAACATATTCACCTACAACTGTATTCGAGTTTAGAATATCGCTGAGTCAGAATCGTGTATTTATTTAAGGCATCCCCGAAATACATATATTTCAACCAAGTTTAGCGATAGCAAAGTTGGACAAGCTATTCGTGAAAAAATTACTTTCGAATCGCCAATCGTTTCACTAACTCGACTAAATCAAACTCCAGTTTGTTTTATTTTTTCTATATCAATGCTCGAGTAACCTGATTTCGTTAAGTTATTCACATACATTTATATCATACTCTCGATAGCAATCTCCTAAATATTGAATTTTTTTTCATCGTTTTTTGATTGACCACTGTATCTTCCAAGCCACGATTTAATTCGTTCCCCCAACTTTACTTGAGTATTACCAATTCTGATTCATAAGTATTCCATCTAATAAATCCTCGATATTGTCTCGTTCCTCTCCATCGCATGACCTATCCAAACCAACAACAAACATCCAAGTCATACCTCTAAGCCTTGTTGTCCCAGTTCTATAGTCTACTCGAGCGATACTCTAAAGTCGGTCCCACCGGTTCATCTTATATCATAGGGTCATCTGCCTAACCACTAGTTCAGTTCACAAGGTCATAGGAACAGTTCAAGTTCATAATTTTTATCGTGCAAATTTGTTGCACGATGCTCGCCCAAATTCCTAAGGTCAAACCATAGTCCGTTCGTACGGGGTATTCTACCCAAGCTCGCTTCACTCAGATTTCTAAACATCGAGCATAGTTCATCCTACTATCATTCATAACATTCAGTTCAAGAGGTCCGAGTCCGATTTAGCAAAGTTGTCCTACAATATGCCCGTTCAGCTAAATCCTCGATATATCAATATGGTACGTCAAATCTAGCAATTCGCATAGTCTATATCCTCAAATTGTTCCATCGAATCCACCTATCTATTCTTTTTTGAGTCTAGATGACCAAGTCAAGATTCAATTTCTAAATCTTCGATTTAAATCATTAACTATAAGTTGTCCAACACGATTCACGTATTCGTTCACAAAACTATTAAACACTACTTGTATCAAATTCTAAACTAACTTAACCTCGACAAATACCTTTAATTCGTTTGTATCCTCTAACTAGATTTATTGTCAAACCATATACTAGAACAATCCTCAAAAATTACAAAGCCATTCATTATTTCGCATTCATGTCATCTGAGTTGCAGTTTATATCAAATCTCTTCCTAAACATCAACCTCGTTGGATCGATCCAAGATCCATCCTCAAGAATTTTATCATTTCCTTAAGTCGTATTCCTCTAATAACCGTTCATGCCAACATCAACATTCGCCTAGCCAAATCTTCCGACTTCAACGTTATCGTTCAATCGATCCATAGTCCGCATTTAGCATACACAAAATAACCAAGTTCAAAGTTTCAATTTTATAATCTACCTATCATTCATCCAATGAGAAATCCTCGAGCCAAAGTCTGTCTATCCTCGAGCTTGAGCTCTGAGTGCATCAATGGTGGGTCGGTTAGAGAAGAAGAACAGTGACAAGAAGTACACAGGAGGATTTGTATTATGGGCGGATATTGAGTATAACCCGCAGTCCGTAGGCGCATGTTGAGTATGACCCGCATTCCATACTCGTGCGTACTTTATGAGTAATACCAATTTCTTGCAAAAGTTTGTCAAGGGGTTAAATTTTTAAAAAAAATCCTTCTTGGCGCACTTTTGGAAGACTTCAGCCTCTGGCGCACAATTGATGTACTAACGAACAAACCAAGCAAAAGTGCGCCAATCTACCTTTCAGTGCGCTTCTGATCAACTTCCTATTGATTGGTGCACTATTAACCAAATTAACAGACCAGTGCATAATTGACACATTATGCATTAACTATCAAAAGTGCGCTGCTCTTATACATATAACCCTTGGCGCACTTTCTGGACGCTCAATGTTGGTGTACTTTTGATGGATTAATAATCCAGCGCACTTGATCTCTTGATGCACTCCTGCTCGGTTCAGCCTCAATAAGCGAGCGTTGACTTTAGGGCATCTAGATTCCTGAGGCCGTCGACTGTCGTGTCGTCGACTGTCGTGCCGCCTGGGGACTCATATTTTATTTTTGTAATTATTTTGCACTCGCATAGTGCCCCTATTCTCGATTGTGTGCGCCACATCTTCCTGCTATCGATTTTGTGAACCATGTTATAGGTTTGTGCGCCATATAGTTTCTTGCTTGCGCATAGTGCATTATTATTCCTGACTAGCCTATATTGGCACTTGCAAAGACCTAGGACTTCTTGTGTTTGACTGTTCATGTATGAATCCTGTTGTGCAATTGATGCCTATTCTAGATTAGTTGAACTTGACCATGATTGATGATCTATGATCCTATAAATTGAGGAATTAATGAGGCATTCATGACCGTGAGTCAATCATATGAGATATTAGATTTCTAATTAATTATGACTCCTGACTTGATCAAAACATGATTCATGTGACCAACTGATAGGTTTGGTATCCTGACTTGGTTATTGTATTTGTATTGATGCACTTGTCCTGCTCTTCTATTTATAACGACTATATTGTACACTGAGTGTGGGACAATGGCCAACATATACACTGAATGTGACATGATAATTTTTGCTCGGTGCATAATATTATATTTCTGAATTCTTGGCATGGAAATGATAATAGGCCAGAACCATAGCTTGGCTAGGTTATTGCTTGTTTGAATGTGGCATCTACATTTGGGTGAATCCAGACTTGACTCCTTATATTAAATAGATTCGAATCAAATGTGCCCGTACTCTGTACAACATAATTAAGAGAAATATTCTTGTGGCCACGGCAGGGAATTTTATATCACTAAAGGGTTACTTAGGTAACATTAAAGTTGATTAGAACATGGGGAGGGAACGATATCCCGAGATAGTGCGTGATGGGTCGTTCCGTGATAATTTTCATGGTGTGCAAGGCTGGCCACTACGGATATTGTATATCATCCACATGTAGTGGAGTGCAATATTCGACTTTTTATATTTAAGACGAAGCCAACATTTTTCCTATATGAAGGTTGAAACTCTTACTGATCAATTAGCGCGATGGCCCTACGGGGGAGTGGTGTGACAATTAGCATGGTGGCCCTATGGGGGGCTAGTGCGATAACAATTTTCTGCCTATATAATATTAACTCGGTTCGCCCTCCTCGACATGGCACGATATGAGTATACTTATTATTATTATTATTATTATTATTATTATTATTAGGGTAAAGTGTAAAAAACTCCTCCTTAGATTTACGGGAGGGTTTAATTGCTATATATTATTATTATTATTATTATTATTATTATTATTATTATTATTATTATATCTGGGATAACCCTAAACTCCACATAACAAGTCATAACATTGATTGGTCGTTCTAACCTGACTTGTTTGTGATTATAACTCTGCTAAGTAGCTTAGGGACATGGAATGTCATAGTGTGGTGTTCAACTTCAGTCCTTGTTTGGTTGGGAAGTTGGATAATTATGCTATGATAAAATATGGACAGAGCTACGACACATAATCCTAGCTTGACCATAATCATGGGACGTACCTATCTTGGGTGACATAGTATTTTTTGTCCTTGTTTGGTGAAGGAGTGCCATGTTATCCCGAAGATGTGGCATGTGCCAATGATTCTTGGATCTTGCACTTTTAGCTTGATCTGGTTTTTGTTGCTTCATTCGTGCTTCCTTGTGGTACTTGTTATTTATGGGTATAACCCCACTGGTTTTGTATGGCCAGGTTTAGATCCAGCACTAGAGGATCCAGCCTATCCCCCCTAACGATGACACGCACCAAACGGATGGTCGCTGAAAGGCACGAGTGAGTTTCTTGATCACTGCTCGTATTGTAGATTCTTTAATTTTGGGCATTTAGCCACCGGCCCTTGTGAGCCAGCTTGTATGAAAAATAGTTTCTTTTTACATAACTGTAATATAATCAGACTGCAGCTGATCTCGGTTGTGTAACTATTGACATTCTGTTGGCATAATATTTTAATTGCTAGATCTCTATAAAATTTTGATGGAGCGTTTGGGATGCCTTATAGCTTTATCTCACATGTTCTATATTATTTTTACTTGCTTGTGATTGAGACATAGTTATTCTGAGACCGTAAGAGACTTGATTATAGCATGCACCCCCTTGTCTTTCTACAGACGAGAACGTCGTACGACATTCTATACCTTGTATGGTGGAGCTGGCCATGTCCGTCTTCATATTCCGGTACTGGGGCGTGACTAGATTTTAGTGGTGGCCCATGCAGGTCTGTTAATTTTTCAGACTTGTGGGGTGTCATAATCTTAGGAGTCTCATTCAAACATGTTCCTTCTTGAATTCCTGAATCCGTTCTTCTCGATACTCAGCTTGAAACATCTGATTGATTGTTTCTCTGTTCCTTCTCGTCCTGTTCTTGATGTATTTTGTCCCTTTCTTCCAGGGCTTCCCCATCTTCGATTGCCGGAGCATCCGGGGCATCGAGGTGACCAGTAGGTCCAGGCGAGATGGGAGAGAAGCGTGAGGCAGTGTTTCTTCAGGATTCGGTTTGTATCAAGCCAGTGGTTAGGCCCCCAGGTGAGACAGTGATAGAGAATATTGATCAACCTTCTTCCGAGGTTCCGGTTCCCCCAATAGTACCAGCAATGCCAGTAACACACATCAGGGGGATGATGGCCACACAACAACATCAGCAACTCCAGCAGCAGGAACAGAATATATTTTTGAACCAGGGTTACAAACAGCTCTAGAAAGAGGCAGAATGATAGATTCGGGGGCGTCGGTTAGATTTTTTCAACTTAACCCCCGGTACTTTGATGGTACGGAGGATGCCATCATGGCAGACGATTGTCTCCTAGATATTGAGGGTATTCTAGTAGTGGCTAAAGTTCCAGCCGTGGAACTGGTTGACAAAGTTCAGTTGCAACTTCAGGATCTCGCCAGGGATTGGTGGGCGGCAGAGAAGGTTGACTTGAAGTGGCCTATTTCTTGGGATGATTTTAGAATTCGGTTTAGAACAAAGTATTTTAGGGTCTTTGCCCAGTTTGAGTTGCATCAAAATTTTATCAACCTCAAGTAATCTTATAGAACAATGGATGGTTATGCAGCAAAATTTAGCCGACTGAGTAGATTTGCACCAATGTTGGTGGCAACGGATCCAGATAGGAGCAATAAGGTTCCAGCAAGGACTTCATCTAGAGATTCTACAGTTGGTAGAGGGGCACAATTATCATACTTTCGATGACGAATAAGTGGCGGCCAAGAGGCACGGACTAACTTTTTAAAGGATGACATTGAGGATAGGATGCCATAAGAGGTCTCATGCACAGAGCATTGGAGGAGGAGCATCACCCCGAACGTTAGCACCATCTCATGGCGTTCGTATTCGTGACACAGCACCACGCAGAGTGATAGTTTCAACAGTAACGACACCAGCTCACCAACAACACCCGAGGCACTAACAGTAGCAACAGAGCCAGTCACCATCAACAGGCTGTACGTATTGTGGCAAATGAGGCCATATTAGGAGTGATTGTAGACAAAAAATTGGTTGTGCCTGAGATATGGTAGCCCCGGTCATAGGATTTCTACATGTCCAATGATGCAGAGGTCTGGCGGACCAGCACTCAGTTTCCTGCATTGTCAGCACCAAAAGCAGTGCAGCATGGAGAGCCAGCATTAGCAGTCAGACCGTTAGCTCAACGACCATTACTGACGCAGGCTCAGATGTATAATCAGCATCAGCACCAACAAAAGCAGCAAGGACAGCAAAGACTGCGACAGTGCCATCAGGGAAGGCCGCAGCAAGAAGCTCGACAAGGCCAAAGAAAGGCATTCACCTTGTCATTGGAGGAGGCTTTGGCGTCGGTTGACGTGGTGGCAGGTAATATTTATGTTGCATCTTTTCCTGCTATAGATTAATTGATTTAGGAGCTTCACATTCATTTGTATCTGCATAATTTGTGACACGTGTTGGGTTGGAGTTTGAGGTTGTAAATACCTTGACCCAATTTATGTATATATAGTTTTGTGTGATTTTATAAATTATTTTAGGATAATTAGTCTTAAGAAAATAGAGTTATTTTACATACTTCAATTGTGATATCTATGGTACACCTTACTATAGTTTCAATATTTGGAACACTACACTAGCCCTTGCTGACCAACAACTTCCACACTCTTAATCCAGACAGACCAATCTTCAATCCTGACTTTTGTCTCACTCTCAATCATACTCTCTTGTTCTATAATTTAATCGCACAATATTCTTCACATAATTCCAATTCAAACCTAAACTTGAACTTGTAACCTTCCTAATTGAATTTGGAGACCCAACTTTGACATGTTCCTCATGACCCCTATAGGACTATGACACTATATTTAACTTACCAAATCCATGACATTTGTTTCACACCCTAATAGACTTCTACATACTTTAATTTAATTTCAAATCACAAATAGCATAATTCCCAGACTTATTGAGCTATCGGTTTGACTTAGCCCAAACCTACTCCAAACTCAACCCAACCGTTCCCACACCCCTACCTGGTTCATGTCAAATATTATATACAATTATCCTCTCTACAAAACATAAAATTTTATGATACACCACTCTAAACCTTACACTTGACACATTAGAAAATTATTTTAGCCCTACATACTTTGGACGTGACCCAACTTTACACCCCACCTATATTAACCATTATAGGTTGGACTCAAGTATGGTTAAGTACACTAAATATGCAGCCAACTCCCCCACTTGTTCAACTTCCATAACCCCCAAACACCCTTAACACTTCTTTTTCCATAATTTTACAAAAAACAACCCAACCATTACAACTCAGCATCTAAATCATCCCACAACTCCCTCAAATACCCTCCACAATCCAAAGACCACTACTGAATCCGAAAATCCAAGCACCACTTCTCACACCATTCCACCACCACCATGGCCATTCTACAACCACCAAAATATTCCTAACCTCACCCTATACCTGTCTCCTAACATCTTGAAGCCCCAAAGCACTTGGAGCAATGTTTTGACGTCCTGGACATCAGCTACAAGCCAAAGTGATCAAATCTGGAAAGATTTGTGCAAGCAGTGCACAA
This sequence comes from Iris macrosiphon, assembly GCA_036927795.1. NCBI lineage: Eukaryota > Viridiplantae > Streptophyta > Magnoliopsida > Asparagales > Iridaceae > Iris > Iris macrosiphon. The sequence goes on along the minus strand of JAYESA010000007.1, from coordinate 176,876,111 downwards.
TCCTATTTTTCCTTCCCATTTTACTTTGGTAAGAGCTCAAACTCTACCTACTCAACCCTATCTATATTTACTTAACATCCCTCTTTAATTTCACCAACTTTCTATTCATATTTTTTGTCACGCCTAAGTCCCAAAATACGTAGGACTAGGTATACGTACTCATGCTAGTTGTTCGAACAAGTATATGAACCCAATTTAATGGACCAAACCAGTCGTAGTACGCTGTAGAATATATAACTAAGACACAATATCTTAGGCAGGTAATAATCTACTCTCATCCATAAATATCACAAAATAGGAAACTGAATGAATAGAAAAAGTCTCAGAACCTACTACAAAATAAAGTCTACTGAAAAATAATCCACAAAATATAAGTATGAAAGAATACTGAAAGAAAATACAACTAGACAATAATAAAATAGTCCAAGTGCCAGCTAACTAGATAAGGACACCCAAGACACTAAGAAACTATCATCCATAATGCTTAAGGAAACTCCTATGGCTCCACCTCAATATCCGCGTCAGCAAAATCTCCAACTCCGTAGTCCATAGGGTACAAGTGCTCGTCTGGATCTGGAAAATATGCCAGATCTTTAGAGGGACATAACAAGTACACAAGAAATCGACATGCATAAAAGTAAAGCAGTAAATAATAAATAGGATAACTAAACCATCTATGTGAAATGCACTTGAGACATCTCTATTGGCGTATGAGGGAAGAAATAGAAGAACCAGTCATCCCATCAGGCGTTCAACAGAACTCGGGGTTACACTATTTACACAGTAAGAAACAGAAATCTCATACGCTCACTAGTAGATTCTCCCCTCCCAATGTACTATCCGAACCGTATATGCTGTGCAGACATAATGCAATGACGTCAATAAAATCTAGGAACTAAACTACTATCAACTACTAACACAAGATGCGAACTCACGTATCAATGGCCAGTCAACACGCTAGTCCATGCACTCTTTCTCACTCAGTGAATGTGTTGAACAATTGTCAGGTCAGAAGATACCACGTACCATCATAATATACCAGGTAAGTCTACTACTCTAAGATGCGTGTACACAACTAAAGAAATAACAACTAGGTATAATGTAACTGAACAATAGAATTAAGCATGGTGTACTTGCCTTCCGAGCCAAACTGTAAGCACAACAAGTTCGGTCCGGAGCTCTCCTAAAAAATATATCGAATACCTACCAATTAATTATTACACTAATTAGACTCTAATTTAATACTTAAATTCGGTTATTATCTAGTTATTAATTCTACATTGGTTGCACATGCAAATAACTACACACCAGAATATTACTAGTCATTAAATATTTTTAAAAACATTTTGAAATCATTAATTATTAAAAAATATTAATTCTAAAATAATTTATAATTATTTAAAAATAAAAAACCCAATATCATTGCAGGCAAAAAGTCTCTACGGACGACAACTAGTGATTCCTAGCAACTAGGCTATGTAGTTTATGCATGCATCTACCCTATTTGCATAATTTTTTTTATTAAATAATAAAATAATATATTAAATATTATTAATTATAACATATTAAATTTTAGAATTTATTTACATAATTAAAATATGGTAACCTTCAAAGAACTACAACTAGTATTGATGCACAGTGTCCGTGTCTAGATTGTTCAACAACTAGGAGTAGTTTTGTACATAAAAATATGGTTTCACATGTATTGAAAATTTTCTAATAACTACCTAACATTAACATGGTTCTACATGTGTTTTATTTCATGAAAATTAGGAAGGAGATTTGAAGTTGAAAACTTACGCATACGCGATTACGGCGGTGACCTTCTTCGCCACTACGGCCAAACGGAGTACCAAACGGACTACAAACTTTGTGCCACTTGATGGAGTACTGGGGGACTTCAAATAGATGAATAAAATAGGGTTTTTGAGTGGTTTTGGTCGCTTTTTACAGCAGAAATAAGCAGTAGTAGCAGCCAACCTAATATGGGGGTGTTCGGGTAAAGGATTGGCCTTGGGGTCAACCTTGGGGTGCTCGTGGGAGTGCGTGAAGGTATGGGGAAGGCAGAGGAGGAAGAGGAGATGTTAAAAAGAGGGGGATTGTCGTGCCCCGATCCCGTAGGGGCCGATCGTCCTCGCTTGGGCGCGATGTCGTGCAAGCCTAAGTTGCTCTTGCACCAGGCAACGAACCTGCACAAGACACAAGTTAGACAAAAATATACATATATAGGCATAGAATGAAAATGCAGATAACAAAAGTTGAATACATTGATAGGCACAAAATACTTTCTTTTATTGAATACTTGAAGATTTGGATTACAAAGTGCTTGCTTGGCTGAGTTACAAAATATGCCTTAAAAGGCTTAAAACTCTTTTTACATTCCCAAAATTAGCCACAACGCCCAAACATTACATCCTTGTAGTAGGACCCAAATAACAAAACATCTAGCAGAAGAGGAGAAGCCCACTGGAGAGGAAAGCAAAATGAAGTAGCACGAGCACAGTCCCACGGAAGGTTGCGCTAACGCCGATTCAGATTCAGAATGCTCGCTAAGATCTCGCGTCCAGTACCTGGATATTTGCCCATAAACGTGGGTCAGTACTACCACATGTACTGGTGAGCGACCGTGGCCAAACTCACCTTAGAAATCCATACTAAGTAAGCATAGTAAAGCTAGCATTATTAGGTGATCTTTCTAGTTGTCTAGTTTCTTTTAACAATTCATGCAAGGAAACAAAGATGATATATAGCATATTCATATGATAATTCTTACCCACAGCCGAGCGTGTAAACCCCCAAATTTTTCAGGAATTTAAAAACAAATTTTTGGAATTTTTCTGATTTTTTTAACTAATTAAAATCAAGGTATTCTGGTATAAAATAATTTTAAATGTTTTTAATAAATATTAAAATATTATGAAAATAATATTTTTGGGTGTAAAATAAAATATTAGACATAGGGTAACTTTTTCTGGAATTTATTGGGCCCCAGAACTATTTTTTAAAGACCTAAAAATTAATATTTTTATTAAACCCAAAATAAACCAACCGGTTTAATGAACCAAACCGAACCATGCTGAATCGACCCTAAACAGAACCCCTAAACCAACCCTGCGGGTCGGGTCGGGTCTGAACCCGACCCATCGACCCGACCCGTTAACCCGTTGCTACAGTAACTGTAGCAAATGCCTAAACCGACCCGTTAACCCATTTCCCCTCTCCGCCGGCCGCCACTTCACCTTCCTCCGCCGGCGGTTACGCCCTCGCCCCGCGGCGGTTTCACCTCCCCCGCTCCCTGCGCCTCTCCCTTTCCCGGCCGTCCACCTCCCCTACCGGTTCTCCCTCCCTATAAAACCTGCTTCTTCTCCACCGCCATCACCCACCTCCTCTGCCACCACCACTCACCACCGTATCTCCCCTCCAGCTCCGCCTCCGTCAGCGTCGCTTCCCCTCGCTCCCACAACCGCCACTGCCTCTCAACCCCTCTGAGCACCTCGCCGCCCCTCCGCTCGACCCGAGCCCCACCAGCCGTGCCTCGACGAACCCCGCAGGCCGACGAGCTGCCACCGCAGTCCCTCCGCTAGCCCAGCCCCGACGACGCCTCCGCCGAGCCTCCCCGGCGACCCCAGCAGCCCGCAGAAACCCGAGCAGAGCCACCCGCCGGCTGTGTCGCGTCGTGCCACCTCGCGAAAACACGTATTTTCAGTCGATTTCTACCCCTGTTCAGGTGACAGTTTCTCTCTCCTCTCTGTCTCATTTTTTGAACCATCTGCTGTGACGCGTAGACTGCATGACCCTCTCGAACCCCGTATAATTTGTTCGGGGTATCGCTTCCTATGGCGATCGCAAACTGCGACACAAAATCAGGAAAAATAAATACCCTAATTTTCTCGAAACTGGGTGCGTTCCGCTAAACGGGACGACTTGGTCGTGTGCGGACTTCACCAAAAGGTGCGCGCCGTTAATACGGACGTGTCGGATTTTGCGGAAGATGATTTGGATCTGCGTGCAAACCAGAATCAACGCGTATCCGTCGATAACACCCCGTATCGGCACTTTTCTGGAACTCCTTGTAACTTCGTGTACGCTCGTCGTATCAAAACGAAACTTACGCCATCGGACTCGTAGCAATACGCTGGTCCTGTAATCCAAGTTTGGTTTAATTCTGAGAACGTTGACAAAATTGCGTATCGTGGGCCCCACGGTTCTACTTGACGGACGATTTTGTGATCGGCTCATCGGAATCCAGTTCTGGACATTACGTTGGGTTCGTATTATCGTTCTGGACTTGTAGACACTAAGTTTGACGAATTTGGAGAACATTGTCTCTGGCATGTTTTTCGGTGTGAAGCAGGTCATATGTGGACTCCGCTTTGACTAGAAATAGTCACTTTTGTCCCTGTGTCCAAATTGGACTTATGAACAGACAATTCTAGCTATTTGATGTCTTCTAAACCTGATGGTAATGTTTATTTCAGCATTCGGAGGAGTACCTGCAAATCCCGCTGATACTAGAGCCGTAGTTGGAGCCAGAACCCCAGGCAAGTGTACCTTGCCATACTTGCAGCATTTGTTTATACTATTCTCTTGATTTATTACTGTAATATCTCTGTTCAACCTAGGACCGTGTGATATTACTTAGCATCCGAATAATATTCGGGTGCCAACGCCGTACGCGGAGTTGTGTAACGTCACATAGAGATGGATATCGAAACCTTATACATTCTCGTGCTTGCCTTATCAAGTACGTCATACCTCAGGACACCTGATACTATTCATGAGACAGAATCTTTCTGAGATATTTATGGTGATTCTGTATAGGTTACAAGTTTCATGACATATTCTTTATACACATGCTTAGATATTATTATGACTTGCTGCATTAGATATGATCTTGCATGTCATGGACATGAGATGTGTGATTACATTGGGTGGGGAAAGACATACAGGCTACAGGTTGATTATATTATGATGGTGTCGTAGCCACGCCGAGCTAGGTTTCGACATGATATCACTGCTACCTGCTCCCCGACACAGAGCTTGTAACGATTTCAGCCTGAGTTCTAGTGATGATCTCATATTGCATATCACTTAGCTGGTTATATAGTTTACCCTATTGATTCATTTATTATTGTACTGCATTTATTATGGCTTGAGTTATTCTTTTGCTTTGCTATGTCCCCTGAGGACCTGGATCCGGATTATGTCCCCAAGAATAGCAGAGGAGATCTATCCTGAGGTATACGGCACAAGAGCATTAGCAGTAGCAGAAGCAGGAGCAGGTGCATACACTGGAGCAGTAGCAGAAATCGAGGATGAGGTGATTGCCGAGGATTTCTCCTGAGTATATGCTTTATCTATACTCAGTATTTGCTGTTGTTATAATCTTATTTCTTGTCTATTGACTATTGTATCAGACTTATTATCCGGTTGTTCCCCGATATATATATTTTATTGAGACATTGATGTTGATTTATATTTCATATTGATGTATTCGTTTCTGTGGATGAGATTAGTACCATTGCCCTTATTGTTGTTTTACAGCTTAAATACACCCTGATGGGTCCATTAAATTGGGCTGTCCATCGGTGTGTGCAGTTGGCCATTGCCAATTGTCTAGTCCCTCGATATTTTGGGACTAGGGCGTGACATGGTTTTTGTGGTGGCCCATGCAGGTCTACGACTAAATTGCTTCAGTTTCAACTTAGGGACCGAGCAAGCCTGCACTAAAGATAGGATAAGTTATAGGATCTCATCCACTAGCTTGAATCATTTTTGCTCTCAATCTCGGATTCGAATTAATTCCTTGACTTGCATCCTGTCTTGATTCCTCTGTGCGCCTCTTATCGTTTATTTTGGATGCAGAGTAATGGATCCACCAGTAAGCGACAAGATTCCTGCAGGAATACCACAAGGAGTTGTGGTTACCCATGAAGAAGAAGCGAAACCAGTAGGTGAAGGTCAATCAGCTCAACAACGCAGTCTAGCAAATCAGCATGCCTCGAGAATCCAGCAAGATGACATTCCACCATCGACGTAATTCACTCCACCAATGCCCGTATTCCCACAAGGGCAAGCTATGGACGGACAACAGATATTTCAAATGATCTATGCGATGATGCAAGCCCAGCAGAAGGTTCAACAAGAAGCCCAGCAAAGCCAAGCGGAGAAGTTCATTGACAGACTTAGCTCTGAGCTACAGAAGTTAATCAGATCCGTTACAACTACTTTAGACACGGACGTTCTTGCTGCAGCACGGCCCATGGAGTGCATCACCAGGAGAGAGTCCAGCCAGAAGCGACCGCATGCATTAGCACCAGACCAAGCATAACAGGAAAGAGCTGCAAAGCGACCACAGATGAATCCACCACATAGAGTATTTATTCCACTAGCACTAGTCCTTCCTACTTGTCACTATTCTGGCAAGGTAGGCCATCTCGCTAAAGAATGCCGACACAGATTGGGATTATGTTTAGCTTGCGGATCCAAACAGCATTCGGTAAGAGATTGCTCTAAACGTCAAGAGAAAGAACTGATGATTCATCGACCATCCACAACAGCACCAGCCAGAGCACCACAGGCAGTACTCTTCCAGCAGGCTCAGCAGCAGCAGAGGAATCCACCGTAAGGACGTGGACAAGCTTTTGCGATGACCTCGGAGGACGCACAGACACGTGGAGTAGCAAATGCACGTAAGTTATTCATAGATGTATTGCTTTAGCACGTGCCTGTTAGTTCGTGACCTTAGCCTTAAACCTGGTATTCAAAACTTATTAATAATTGATAACCTAATTTTCTAAGTTGTAGTTTTCTTTCGTCTAACCAGATTGCCTTCACTCTTGATTTACCTAATTTTTATTGTTTAGGGAAAATATTTATTCATTCCCTATGTGTTTTGCTTAAACCCTCATCCTTTGATTCTCCTTGATCATGATTCTTTGATTGTGTCGTGCTTCGAACCTGTTTTGCAAACCGTGTCATCTCTTCTGACCGGTCATTTCTTTGATTGTGAGAACGCAATCCTCTTAAGGGGGGTAGATTGTAAACCCCCAGATTTTTCAGGAATTTAAAAATAAATTTTCAGAATTTTTCTAATTTGTTTAACAAATTAAAATCAAGGTATTCTGGTATAAAATAATTTTAAATATTTTTAATAAATATTAAAATATTATAAAAATAATATTTTTGGGTGTAAAATAAAATATTAGACATAGGATAATTTTTCTGAAATTTATTGGGCCCAGAACTATTTTTTAAAGACCTAAAAATTAAATTTTTATTAAACCCAAAATAAACCAAGCGGTTTAATGAAACAAACTGAACCATGCTGAACCGACCCTGAACCGAACCCCTAAACCAACCCTACGGGTCGGGTCTGAACCCGACCCATCAACCCGTTGCTACAGTAACTGTAGCAAATCCCTAAACCGACGACACCGTTTCCCCTCTCCGCCGGCCGCCGCTTCACCTTCCTCCGCCGGCGGTTACGCCCTCGACCCGCGGTGGTTTTACCTCCCCCGCTCCCCGCACCTCTCCCTCTCCTGGCCGTCCACCTCCCCTACTGGTTCTCCCTCCCAATAAAACCCGCTTCTCCTCCGCCGCCATCACCCACCTCCTCTGCCACCACCACTCACCATCGCGTCTCCCCTCCAGCTCCGCCTCCGTCAGCACCGCTTCCCCTCGCTCCCACAACCGCCACTGCCTCTCAACCCCTCTGAGCACCTCGCCGCCCCTCCGCTCGACCCGAGAACCACCAGCCGTGCCTCAACGAACCCCGCAGGCCGACGAGCTGCCACCATCGTCCCTCCGCTAGCCCAGCCCCGGCGACGCTTCCGCCGAGCCTCCCCTGCGAACCCAACAGCCGGTAGAAACCCTAGCAGAGCCACCCGCCGGCCGTGCCGCGTCGTGCCACCTCGCAGAAACGCGTATTTTCAATCGATTCCTACCCCTGTTCAGGTGACTGTTTCTCTCTCCTCTCTGTCTCATTTTCCGAACCGTTTGCTGTGACGCGTAGACCGCGTGACCCTCTCGAGCCCCGTGCAATTTGTTCGGGATATCGCTTCCTGTGGCGATCGCAAACTGCGACGCAAAATCAGGAAAATAAATACCCTAATTTTCCCGGAACTAGGTGCGCCCCGCTAAACGGGACGACTTGGTCGTGTGCGGACTTCACCGAAAGGTGTGCGCCGTTAATACGGATGTGTAGGATTTCACGGAAGTTGATTTGGATGTGCGTGCACACCGAAATCAACGCGTATCCGTCGACAACACCCCGTATTGGCACTGTTCTGGAACTCGTTGTAACTTCGTGTACGCTCGTCGTATCAAAACGAAACTTGTGCCATCGGACTCGTAGCAATACGCTGGTCCTGTGAGCCAAGTTTGGTTCGATTCTGAGAACGTTGACAAAATTGCGTATCGTGGGCCCTACGGTTCCACTTGACGGGCAATTTTGTGATCGGCTCATCAGAATCCAGTTCTGGACATTTCATTGGGTTCATATCACCGTTCTGGTCTTGTAGACACTAAGTTTAACGAATTTGGAGAATATTGTCTCTGGCACATTTTTCGGTGTGAAGCGGGCCACATGTGGACCCCGCTTTGACCAGAAACTGTCACTTTTGCTCCTGTGTCCAAATTGGACTTATGGGCAGGCAATTCTAGCTATTTGATGTCTTCTGAACCTGATGGTAATGTTTATTTCAGCATTTGGAGGAGTACCTGCAAATCCCGCTGATACCAGAGCAGCAGTTGGAGCCGGAACCCCAGGCAAGTGTACCTTGCCATACTTGCAGTATTTGTTTATACTATTCTCTTAATTTATTACTGTAATATCTCTGTTCAACCTAGGACCGTGTGATATTACTTAGCGTCCGAATAATATTCGGGTGCCAACGCCGTACGCGGAGTTGTGTAACGTCACATAGAGATGGATATCAAAACCTTATACATTCTCGTGCTTGCCTTATCAGGTACGTCATACCTCAGGACACCTGACACTATTCATGAGACAGAATCTTTCTGAGTTATTCATGGTGATTCTGTATAGGTTACAGATTTCATGACATATTCTTTATACACATGCTTAGATCTCATTATGACTTGCTGCATTAGATATGATCTTGCGTGTCATGGACATGAGACGTGTGATTATATTGGGTGGGGAGAGACATACAGGCTACAGGTTGCTTATATTATGACGGTGTCGTAGCTACGCCGAGCTAGGTTCCGACATGATATCACTGCTACCGGCTCCCCGATACAGAGCTTGTAACAGTTTCAGCCTGAGTTCTAGTGATGCTCTCATATTGCATATCACCTAGCTGGTTATATAGTTTACCCTATTGATTCATTTATTATTGTACTGCATTTATTATGGCTTGAGTTATTCTTGTACCTTGCTATATCCCCTGAGGACCTGGATCCGGATTATGTCCCCAGGAACAGCAGAGGAGATCTATCCCGAGGTATACGGCACATGAGCATTAGCAGTAGCAGAAGCAGGAGCAGGTGCATACACTGGAGTAGTACCAAAAACTGAGGACGAGGTGATTGCCGAGGATTTCTCCTGAGTATATGCTTTATCCATACTCAGTATTTGCTGTTGTTATACTCTTATTTCTTGTCTATTGACTATTCTATCAGACTTATTATCGGGTTGTTCCCCGATATATATATTTTATTGAGACATTGATGTTGATTTATATTTTATATTGATATATTCGTTTCTGTGGATGAGATTAGTACCATTGCCCTTATTATTATTTTACAGCTTAAGTACACCCTGATGGGTCGATTAAATTGGGTTGTCCATCGGTGTGTGCTGCTGGCTATTGCCACGTGTCTAGTCCCTCGATATTTTGGGACTGGGGCGTGACAGAGCGGTTATCCCTGCAGCAGGCACACAAGTTAGCCACAATTTGCATATATGCATAAACTTATGTATCAATCTTTGGTATCAAAATGATAGGTATGCAAGAAGGTAAACCTAGCATGCGCCCTATCTATGTGATGGTCCAAGAGTTTCTCCATTGATGGACAACAATACCCCCCTAGATCCCGTGGGAACGAAACATCAGGGTGCTCTCCCAATCCCTTCCGGACCGACCGATTCCCAGTGCCCCAGAAACCGATCGAGAGACTATTACCTTGTGCACAAGTTGTCCGAGACCCATGCATGACAAGCAACATTCTAACAGTTAACTCTTAGGATGCACAACATTAGCAAGCATATAACAATCTAATAGCTATACCCCCCTAGATCCCGTAGGACCGGAATATCAGGGCGGACTACTAGACTCTTCTCATTCATTCTTTTTGCACTTGACACAAACACTAACCATGAAGATTTTAATGCACGATATAGTGATGCAGCAAGTGAGTAGGGGCATACATTTAAATGAAGTAAAGCAGAACTCTACGTACATTTGCATGCAGTTCATTTCTTTTAGCTTGTTTCATTTAGTGAGGCAACATTATAGGAACAAGTAACTTGTGCAGACTAGAGATCATTTTATTAAGGCGTGTGAACTAAAAGATTCATCGAAGGGCCTAAGTCACTCACCGAATGAATCGAACGAGAGGATAGGGAAGCCTTATGCAACATTTACTCGTTGGTTATGTGTCCTTCAAATGCAACAATACTTGGTTAGCATACTTCAATCTCTTTTCCTTACGATTCGAAAGAACGCCAAGCGAGAAAGCGAAATCATAAAAATCAAGTCATCGAAAGCAACTTAAAACACAAAGCAACACAAAACCAAGAAAAAAGCAACCAACAAAAACTCTTAGACTTATTTCAATAGAAGTCGTTCCATCAATTGGAATGTTTTATTGTACTTCGTCCGTGTTGATTTGGCGGTAAGGTTTCCCCGAGACTCGATTCTCAACCGAGTCAAAGTAGCAAGTGTTCCATAAGTAACCGTTCAGAGCGGGACGTTACCGAACTATTTTTGTGGTCTTTCGTAAGAGAGGAGAGGTGGCTAGGGCTAGGTAGAGGAGAGGGTTGCATGTTTATATATACTTGTTGGTTGGGTTTTTCGGTGTTGGTTGCTTGGAGTTGTGTTGGGCCCAAAAGGAACTTGTGTTTAAGGGTCCATGAGAGTTTGTTAGGCTTCTAATGATCCTTGGGTTATTATATAATTAATTATTTTAATTTAAATAAAGTGCACAAAAGATATGCAAGATGCGGTTTTCTAAAATAAAAAACTGGATATTTAAACAAGGATTTGAACCATGTGATATTTATGAAGCATATAGGGATTTAAATGAATGGAAAACCCTTAATATGAATATGTTAGGTCTAGTTAGACTCATGGATGTAAAGTTGGTTAGATGAAAATGGTTGATGTCGCACATTAAAATTATACGCAACGACAAAGTGCTAAATTGCCAATATCTAGATTTTACGTCGCGAAAGTTGTGCAACAAAAAAAAGGAAGCATAGTGAAATGAATTTATGAGTGACATTCAATCCATGAACCTAATTTGTCTCATCTAATTCTTGTAGGCAAAGTTGGTCGGAAGGTAAATGTTAGTGTTGTACTAAAATTTTAAGACCATGGAAAAAACTGTCTATAATTCAATAAATTATCAAATAAATATTTAAATTAAATAAAAAAATTACTAATTACCAAAATAACCCTATATAAAAATTAGTTTGCTCACATTTTTCATGATATTACACCAAGAACACATACTACTTCTCATGTCTTGACTTGAATGTTATTTACGCACTTGTTGTCCTACTCACTTTGCCATGATATAAAATCCAAGCAACCACTTGCAAAACATGATTTTTACTCCAATTTTACTAAATTCCAGAATATATAAGTTATGTTTAGGGTGTTACATAAAAAAAAAGTTATGGTTGAGATATGATTAAATATTGTGCAACTAGTAGTGCACTTTGTATAGATTTTGTGCTATCTAGTTTTATTGTTTATAAACACTATGTTAGAATGTAGAAGATGTCATGCTAGGATTATGCATTATATGTAGTAGTGTTTGCATACATGATTCACGATAAATGCAAGTTAGGAATGAGGTATATGCTATGATCTTATTATAAATTCAGATTTAACTTGTCTATGTATACGTGATATTTTATAGTACAATGAGAGTTGTATATAGTTGGATGAATGGATATACTTGGGGAATAGAGTATGTGATTATTTGTGATGACCCTAACTTGACCTATTGTTAATGCTCATGTGTTCATGTTTTAATAAACAAAATGAACCCTAGGTTAGTTGACATAGTTGACACTTAGTAAATAACATGGTTTCGAGGAGCTGGTGCCTTCTCCGGAGCACTTCGTGTCATGAACTGCTCATTTTGCACCGCTGCCTCAAAGGCTTGTATGTACGTTTTGTACTCCCGGTTCATAACATCTTTTCTCAGATTATTGGTTAAGCCTTTTATGAACCGATGTGTGCGGGCTCCCTTATCAGGAATCATTGAGCTAGCAAACTTAGCAAGTTTGGAGAATTCTGACTCATAAACTTCGACGGACATGCTCCCTTGCTTAAGTTCGGTAAACTCGTCTTCTTTCTTCTGTCTGACAGCTGGCGGAAGATATTGTGCAAGGAATTCTTCCTTGAACATTCCCCAAGTGATCTTACCATCCTGTTGCTTGGTGGCTAGATCTGCTTTTTTTATTTTCCACTAGTCATGTGCACGTAACCGCAGCTGCATATCTGCACATGCCACCCTCTTGTTTGTAGGTATTGAAGCAAAGTTAAACAAGCTCTCCATCTTTGCGATCCAGTCTATCACCTTATCCGGCACGGTCCTGCCTTCAAACTTCGGAGGGTTCAACTTCAGAAAGTTAGCACCTTTCAAGGTAGACTTTCCGGCCGCACGACGAGGCTCGTTTGTTTCTGCTAATCCTGCTCCCTGAGGTATGGTCAGAACAGTCGCAGGTGTTGCAGCGGTTCCCGATGCACCACTGTGTGCTACTAGTGTTGTCATAATCTGAGTCAGAGAGGCAAGCTGTTGTTGTTATGCCAAGGCTCTAGCATCAGCCCGTTGCTGCAGAGTTTTAAATCGTTCCTGTTGGGCTGCATGCCTTTCACTTTGATTCTCAAACATAGCAATCAGCCTATCAATTTGATCATCACTCACACTTGCTGTGCGCGATCTCTCAGGGTTACCAGCACCTATTTTAGTCATCTTTGCTGCAAAAGAGAGTAGCTTGCATTAGTCTCATAACGTATTATGGACTTATTATATGGGACGTTGGGTTTTCATACTCTTAGGGACCTTTCATACTCTCGATTTACTTCTTATAGATTCAAAATCAATTTTTGAAATTCGGGACTTTTGAAACCGTTTGAAAACTTATATCATTTTCAAAAATGATATATGAAGAGGCCAAGGACGTAAAACCATGCTCTGATACCACCTGTCATGCCCTAATCCCGTAGGGGCCGATCGTCCTCGCTTGGTCCCTACGGGACCGATCGTCCTCGCTTAGGTGCAATGCCGTGCAAGCCTAAGTTGCGCTTGCACCAGGCAACGTACCTGCACAAGACACAAGTTAGACGAAAATATACATATATAGACACAGAATGAAAATGTAGATAACCAAAGTTGAATACATTGATAGGCACAAAATACTTTATTTTATTGAATACTTGAAGATTTGGATTACAAAGTGCTTGCTTGGCTGAGTTACAAAATATGCCTTAAAAGGCTTATAACTCTTTTACATTCCAACAATTAGCCACAACGCCTAAAAATTACATTCTTGTAGTAGGACCCAAATAACAAAACATCTAGCAGAAGAGGAGAAGTCCACTGGAGAGGAAAGCAAAATAAAGTAGCACGAGCACAGTCCTACGGAAGGTTGCGCTAACGCCGATTCAGATTCAGAATGCTCGCCAAGCCCTCGTGTCCAGTACCTGGATATTTGCCCAGAAACGTGGGTCAGTACTACCACATGTACTGGTGAGCGACCGTGGACAAACTCACCTTAGAAATCTACACTAAGGAAGCATAGTGAAGCTAGCATTATTAGGTGATCTTTCTAGTTGTCTAGTTTCTTTTAACAATTCATGCAAGGAAACATAGACGATATGTAGCATATTTATATAATAATTCTTACCCATAGCTGAGCGGTTATCCCTGCAGCAGACACACAAGTTAGCCATAATTTGCATATATGCATAAACTTATGTATCAATCTTTGGTATCAAAATAATAGGTATGCAAGAAGGTAAACCTAGCATGCGCCCTATCTATGTGATGGTCCATGAGTTTCCCCATTGATGGAAAATAACACCCCCCTAGATCCCGTAGGAACAGAACATCAGGGTGCTCTCACAATCCCTTCCGGACCGACCGATTTCCTGTGCCCCAGAAACCGATCGAGAGACTATTACCTTGTGCACAAGTTGTCCGAGACCCATGCATGACAAGCAACATTCTTACGGTTAACTCTTAGGATGCACAACATTAGCAAGTATATAACAATCTAATAGCCACACCCCCCTAGATCCCATAGGACCGGAACATCAGGGAGGACTACTAGACTCTTCTCATTTATTTTTTTTACAGTTGACACAAACACTAACCATAAAGGTTTTAATGCACGATATAGTGATGCAGCAAGTGAGTAGGGGCATACATTTAAATAAAGTAAAGCAGAACTCTATGTATATTTGCATGCAGTTTATTTCTTTTAGCTTGTTTCATTTAGTGAGGCAACATTATAGGAACAAGTAACTTATGCAGACTAGAGATCATTTTATTAAGGTGTGTGAACTGAAAGATTCATCAAAGGGCCTAAGTCACTCACCGAATGAATCGAACGAGAGGATGGGGAAGCCTTATGCAATGTTTACTCTTTGGTTATGCGTCCTGCAAATGCAATAATACTTGGTTAGCATACTTCAATCTCTTTCCCTTACGATTCGAAAGAACGCCAAGCGAGAAAGCAAAATCATAAAAATCAAGTCATCGAAAGCAACTTAAAACACAAAGCAACACAAAACCAAGAAAAAAGCAACCAACAAAAACTCTTAGACTTATTTCAATAGAAGTCGTTCCATCAATTGGAATGTTTTATTGTACTTCGTCCGTGTTGATTTGGCGGTAAGGTTTCCCCGAGACTCGATTCTCAACCGAGTCAAAGTAGCAAGTGTTCCATAAGTAACCGTTCAGAGCGGGGCGTTACAGGGCTACTATTGTGGTCTTTCATAAGAGAGAAGAGGTGGCTAGGGCTAGGTAGAGGAGAGGGTTGCATGTTTATATATACTTGTTGGTTGGGCTTTTCGGTGTTGGTTGCTTGGAGTTGTGTTGGGCCCAAAAGGAACTTGTGTTTAAGGGTCCTTGAGAGTTTGTTAGGCTTCTAATGATTCTTGGATTATTATATAATTAATTATTTTAATTTAAATAAAGTGCACAAAAGATATGCAAGATGCGATTTTCTAAAATAAAAAACTGGATATTTAAACTAGGATTTGAACCATGTGATATTTATGAAGCATGTAGGGATTTAAATGAATGGGAAGCCCTTAAAATGAATATGTTAGGTCTAGTTAGACTCATGGATGTAAAGTTGGTTAGATGAAAATGGTTGATGTTGCACATTAAAATTGTACGCAACGACAAAGTGCTAAATTATCAATATCTAGATTTTACGCCGCGAAAGTTGTGCAACAAAAATAATGAAGCATAGTGATACGAATTTATGAGTGACATTCAATCCATGAACCTAATTTGTCTCTTCTAAGTCTTGTATGCAAAGTTGGTAAGAAGGTAAAGGCTAGTGTTGTACTAAAATTTTAAGACCACGAAAAAA
This sequence comes from Iris macrosiphon, assembly GCA_036927795.1. NCBI lineage: Eukaryota > Viridiplantae > Streptophyta > Magnoliopsida > Asparagales > Iridaceae > Iris > Iris macrosiphon. The sequence goes on along the minus strand of JAYESA010000007.1, from coordinate 176,860,306 downwards.
ACTGTCTATAATTCAATAAATTATCAAATAAATATTTAAATTAAATAAAAAATTACTAATTACCAAAATAACCCTATATAAAAATTAGGTTGCTAACATTTTTCATGATATTACACCAAGAACACATACTACTTCTCATGTCTTGACTTGAATGTTATTTACGCACTTGTTGTCCTATTCACTTTGCCATGATATAAAATCCAAGAAACCACTTGCAAAACATGATTTTTACTCCAATTTTACTAAATTCCAGAATATATAAGTTATTTTTAGGGTGTTACATATAACAAAATTCATGGTTGAGATATGATTAAATATTGTGCAACTAGTAGTGCACTTTCTATAGATTTTGTGCTACCTAGTTTTATTGTTTATAAACACTATGTTAGAATGTAGAAGATGTCATGCTAGGATTGTGCACTATATGTAGTAGTGTTTGCACACATGATTCACGATAATTGCAAGTTAGGAATGAGGTATATGCTATGATCTTATTATAAATTCAGATTTGACTCGTCTATGTATACTTGATATTTTATAGTACAACGAGAGTTGTATATAGTTGGATGAATGGATATACTTGAGAAATAGAGTTTGTGATTGTTTGTGATGACCCTAACTTGACCTATTGTTAATGCTCATGTGTTCATGTTTTAATTAACAAAATGAACCCTAGGTTAGTTGACATAGTTGACACTTAGTGAATAACATGGTTGATGATATGTTGAATATGAAAACCTAGTATGAGAATACCGAGTACCTACATGAACCTTAGTTATAACCATGCTTATGTTATATGAGAATTTGTACATTTAGAGGACTTGATGATGTTATGTTACTAGTCGGCTTAGTGTTTACACACTTTCTTGGTCCTTGACTAGTGAACCATAGCAAACCTACTTAGTTAGAACCCTAATTAATTTAGACTCTAAATAACATATGGCATTGTGTAGGTTGTTCCCTTGATTAATTTAGACCCTAATTTTCTAATGATTAATGACATAGAGTAGTTGTACTCTTGTGCATCCTTAGTGAACTATGTCATAGTGACTGATGTGATATTACTATACATATATAGGCTCTTGGGATTGTTCAAACTTTGATGTCGGAGCAAGTTCTGTCCATTGCAGTTTGGAGTTCCATGCAATATACCTTGCCACTTTGTTGTACTATCTGATTTTAGTTATTATCATTATATGATTCTTCTTTGAATAATTATGTTATAAATGTGTGCGCCTGAGTATGACTCGAGTGCAGTCGGCGAATGAGTCGATGAGTAGCTTAATGCATTGATCTAGGTGTTAGTGACTTACCCAATATGGTGGAGGTATTTTAATATCTCCTGATACCTTGACATGTACTTTTCACGATACCATATATTATTTATGATGCAAGTTGGCGTACCCGATTGGCTATCGGTGCGTACGACGTGCATGAATGTATAGTGCGTAGTCTTAATAGTATTAGTTTATTTATGACCGAACATGATAGTTACGAGATGTGCACGTTGTGTATTTGACTTGTACATTTTTATTGGGCAAGAAGGACAATTATTGGTCGTATAGGATACACATTGGTGACCATAGAGGATCTACGAAAACTAATGACTCCTTTATCAGATGCCACTTTCGACTCGGAGGTAGGCTTGTTTATATATATATATTCAGACTACTAGTGCTCTTTAGAGCGTTATGGTATTTATTTAGCAGAAGTCGTGTTCGACGGGACATTATGGCAGTTAGTTATGCCTATGCCTACCCATACGTACCAATATTTTCCTTAACTTGTATTCACATAGATGGTTAGGTTACCCTACTTATTTGCACAGTATTACTTTCGGCATGTACCTTTTGTATGTTTTTACGTCCCACTGAGGACCAGATTCCTTGCCAGGTTAGCTGAGTTGGACATAGAGATCTTTTGCTGGATGGTTGATAAGTGCTCATTCCCTTACAGGTATTATCCTTTCGTGTATATGTATATGCTTTCTATCAATTGTATCTGCTTAGTTTTTGTAGACTTCGAGTCTATTTCGAAAGTATGATTATTAGGCTGCAGACTAGTAGTCATATTCACCTTTATTTTATTCCTGTCATATGGATTGAGATATAGACAGTTGATAAACAATATATTAGCTTGATCACTTGACAGTGGACAACATAGGTGCACTTCGTCGAGTCCATTAAATTGGAAAGCCCGATAAAGTTGTACCAACTGGCCATTGCCACGTGTCTGGTTTCACATATTTTGGCAATGGGACGTGACATAGTTTTTGTGGTGGCCCATGCAGGTCAGAATATATCGTTTTGGTTACTTTATTGTACCGAACGAGCCTGCGAGTTAGGATTAATATTAAATAAGATCTCAATCCATACCTGATTTTAAAATTCCTCTTGTATTTGATTATCTCCCTTGGACTTCATAATCGTATTTGTTAATTTTCCTCGATATCATTATCATTATTTCTCATCTCACCCTATTTCGGAGAGATGGACGTTCATGCATAGTGATTCCCTCCAGAAGAAGATCCTCATCAAGGCAGAAGAAGGCATGCTTGAGAAAATTTTCTTAAAAAGATTGTTACATTTAGTAGAGGAGGTTAATAGGTTCTTTCTTAATATTAGAGCTAGTATAGATTGTTGGCATAAGAATTGGACCTAGAAGTAGAGGCTTAGAACAAAACCTTACCCTTACCAAAGGAAACAGTGATTTGGAAGTATTAGAAGGTAGAAATATGGTTTGTTCTAATGCTTTGGAATACCTTATGGAATACATAGCTAGATGTTGGAGATTAGTTGAGGGCTACGGTTGTGATACAAGGAATGATATTCTGACTTTAAGGAAATAAAATTTTATGTGGCAGGCCATAGTAGTTAAATCTCTAGTTGTTACTTTTAGTATCAAACATAGATCTTACTATCCCAATAAATTACTGATGACTATAGGACTAGACTAAATAGATAGGTAGATTACTAGAACTAATGTTTGAATAATTAGATAACTTGAGTACTATGGTATAGTTTGAAAAATCAGATTAGATATACTTGACTTATTTGGGTTGCCGATATTAATTGGACTCATGAGTCCCACCATTGATAACTTAGGTAGATAAGCTAGTATCTATGATAGAACAACTAGGTTAAAGGATGAGAGTTTTGATAGATGTTATAGTCTTGAGTTAGATATAGTAAATTGCCTATAATAGATGGCAAGTTGTAACCAGATGGTACCCGTGTAGTTTGGATGAAGGGTATATATGGAATAAACTAGGAGAAACCTAAGGTTCGAGGTGAAAAAGGTAGAATGGCAACAAGAAGAGATTCACGATGAGTACCTGACTTTGAGCATTTTAAATTAAGGGGGGATCTAGGAAGGACTAAAGGTTTTATCACTCGATAGAAGCCTAGAAGATCTATACTATGAAGCAGAAAGTATTAGGCCATGATTGACGAAGCTTATAGTAGAAAACCAGATTAACATACTAGAAGGATTTGAAGGTGTATAGGAAACAAATGATAAGGAAAAGATATTATGGTTGCATAATCCAAGGAGAATGAATTGTGATATAGATTTGAGGGATAATAATTTTAGTATTTATGAATTGTAATGCTTTTGGAATTTTTATGATTTAGTATGAGTAAAAATTGTTGATCAGTCTCGAAGTGATACGAATTTCAAGGAACTAAATACATGTTCAGATCACAAACTGACTCATTGGTCATTCTGTAGAGGATTAGTGCAAGAACCTTAGATTATAGATTGACACATGGGTAGGGGAGTGTAAATAGAAAATAGCAGTCTTATAGAAATGTTAGTTTAATATTCTGGGTTTACACATAAACTGCTTAGGGCTAGGGATTTAGATTTTTGATTAATAGGATATGAGCTTTTTCGACCAAATCCTTAGTAGTAGGTAAAGACATGTGAACCTATTTCCAATTTATCCTAGTCGATAGATTTTTTGAATTTTAGAAATCATATTATCATTATTATTGGTTATATTTTTATCTAAGGTATTTAGAATGATTGAATAGATCTTTATTGCATAATTTCTATTTTATTATTATTATTATTATTATTATTATTATTATTATCATTATTATTATTATTATTATTATTATTATTATTATTATTATTATTATTATTATTATTATTATTATTATGTATTTGAATAGAGCCTTATGTTGTATTTCATTATATGTATTTCTCCTAGGAATTATTGAGTTAAGCTTCTAAACTAGGTATGACTGACTGGCTAGATTAGACTTATTGCTGCTAAGAGGACACTATAGGTTGATGACGTTGTACCTAAGAAAGTATGATGAGACATTAACCATCTTAGCTACAGAATAAAGTATTTAGATACTACATACGTGTCGTTGAAGATTTTGCACTTGTAATATTTTAGTGCCTAACCCATGCACTCCTTCGAGAGTAAAGGTATGACATTATTTCCTTTATAGATATTGAAAGATTTAAATTGAGATTGTGTTATGACATCCTTGAGTAACCTAGACTTATAGCCAGTGATTTTCTAGATGATAATTAGCATGATAACAATGATGAGACAATTCATGGCGGTAAGAAGATTTAAGGACCAAATGCCTTAGACGATTAAACTATAGGTATATGATATTAGTGAATGGGGCATGAGTAAGTACCAATATGTGTTATATATATTTAGAGATATGATGAGATGGGGTTGGGGAGATTGATTTTGAATTTCGAGGACAAAATTTTCTATGGTGGATAGATTGTAAACCCCCTCACCCAATTTATGTATATATATAGTTTTGTGTGATTTTATAAATTATTTTAGGATAATTAGGGTTAGGAGAATGAAGTTATTTTAAATACTTCAATTGTGATATATTTGGTGCACCTTACTATAGTTTCAATATTTGGAACACTACACCAGCCATTGCTGACCAACAACTTTCGCACTCTTAATCCCGACAGACCAATCTTTAATCCTGACTTTTGTGTCAATCTCAAACACACTCTCTTGTGCTATAATTTAACCGCACAACATTCGTCACATAATTCCAATTCAAACCTAAACTTTAACTTGTAACCTTCCTAATCGAATTTGTAGACCCAACTTTGACCTGTTGCTTATGACTCCTATAGGACTATGACACTATATTTAAATTACCATATTCATGACATTGGTTTCACACCCCAATAGACTTCTACATACTTTAATTCAATTTCAAATCACATATAGCATAATTCCTAGACCTATTGAGCTCTCTGTTTGACTTAGCCCAAACCTACTCCAAACTCAACCCAAACATTCCCACACCCCTACCTGGTTCATGCCAAATATTATATACCATTGTCTTCTCTACAAAATACCAAATTTTATGATACACTATTTTAAACCTTACACTTGACACATTAGAAAATTATTTTATCCCTACATACTTTGGACTTGACTCAACTTCATACCCCACCTATTAACCATTATAGGTTGGAATCAAGTATGGTCAAGTACACTAAATATGCAGCCAACTCTCCCACTTGTTCAACTTCCATAACCCCCAAACACCCTTAACACTTCCTTTTCCATAATTTTACAAAAAAAAATCTAACCATTACTCTCTTCTCCACCCTTTACCTCCCCTCGTAATGGGTGGGCACCCATAGACTTCCCCTTACTTTATTATCCCATAACACCTAAACAAAACTTCTTCCTTACATTTTTCTTCACAAACTATATCTAAAATCCTTCTCCATTTTCCTCCACATCTCTATCTATCCAGCCCTACTCAAGCTGAATTCGAATTCATCATATACCCTTCTTAGGCCACTCCTCTACCTCCACATCACTCACACCACCCCCACAACACCCAAATATCCTTCAACTACCCCTCCTCAATAAATTTTCTTTACAACTCAACACCTAAATCATCCCACAACTACCTCAAACACCCTCCACAATCCAAAGACCCCTGCTGAATCCGAAAATCCAAGCACCACTTCTCACACCATTTCACTACCACCATGGCCATTCTACCACCACCAAAATCTTCCTAACCTTACCCTATACATGTCTCCTAACATCTTGAAGTCCCACAGCACTTGGAGCAATGTTTTGAAGTCCCGGACAGCAGCTACAAGCCGAAGTATCCAAATCTGGACAGATTTGTGCAAGCAGTGCACAATCATCTTTTTCCTTCCCATTTTAGGTTGGTAAGAGCTCAAAATCCACCTACTTAACCCTATATACATGTAATTAACATACCTATTTAATTTCACCTACTTTCTATTCATATTTTTTGTGATATCACACCAAGAACACTTACTACTTCTCATGTCTTGACTTGAATGTTATTTATGCACTTATTGTTCTATTCACTTTGCCATGATATAAAATCCAAGAAACCACTTGCAAAAAATAATTTCTACTCCAACTTTCACTAAATTCCAGAATATATAAGTTATGTTTAGGGTGTTACAGATAAATAAATTCATGGTTGAGACATGATTAAATATTGTGCAACTAGTAGTGCACTTTGTCTATCTTTTGTGCTAGCTAGTTTTATTGTTTATAAACACTATGTTAGAATATAGAAGATGCCATGCTAGGATTTTGCACTATATGTAGCCGTGTTTTTAAGTTAGGAATGAGGTATATGCCATGATCATATTATAAATTTAGATTTGACTTGTCTATGTATACTTGACAATTTATAGTAAAATGAGAGTTGTATATATTTGGATTAATGGATATACTTGAGGAATAGAGTATGTGATTTTTTGTCATGACCCTAACTTGACCTATTGTTAATGCTCATTTGTTCATATTTTAATAGACAAAACGAACCCTAGGTTAGTTGACATAGTTGACACTTAGTGAATAGCAAGGTTAATGATATATTGTATATGGAAACCTAGTGTGAGAACACCTAGTACCTGCACGAACCTTAGTTATAACCATGCTTATGTTATATGAGAAGTTGTATATTTAGAGGACTTGATGATGTTATGTGACTAGTAAGCTTGGTGTTTACACACTTTTTTAGTCCATGACTAGGTAACCTTAGCCAACCTACTTAGTTAGAACCCCTAATTAATTTAGACTCTAAATAACTGATGGCATTGTGTAAGTTGTACCCTTGATTAATTTAGACCATAAATGTCTAATGATTAATGACGTAGAGTAGTTGTACTCTTGTGCATCAATAGTGAACCATTTCATAGTGACTGATGTGATATTACTATATATATAGGCTCTTGGGATTGTTCAAATTTGGATGCCGGAGCAAGTTCTTTCCATTACAGTTTGGAGTTCCAGGCAAGATACCTTTTTACTTTGTTGTACTGTCTAATTTTAGTTATTATCATTATATGATTTTGCTTTGAATAATTATGGTATAAATGTGTGCGTCTGAGTATGACTTGGGTGCAGGCGACGAATGAGTCGATGAGTAGCTTAATGCATTGACCTATGTCTTAGTGACTTACCCAATATGGTGGAGGTATTTTAATATCTCCTAAGACCTTGACACATACTTTTTACGGCACCATATATTATTCATGATGCAAGTTGGCGTACCCGACTGGCTATCGATGCGTATGACGTGCATGACTGTATAGTGCAAATTCTTAATAGTATTTGTTTATTTATGATCGTAAATGATAGTTATGAGATGTTCACATTGTGTATTCGACTTGTACATTTGTATTGGACAGGGAGCAATTATTAGTCGTATGGGATACACACATTGGTGACCGTAGAGGATCTATGAAAACTAATGACTCCTTTATCGGATGCCACTTCCGACGGGAAGTTAGTCTTGTTTATATATATATTCAGAGTACCAGCATTCTTCGGAGCGTTATGGTATTTATTTAGTAGAAGCCACGTTCGACGGGACATTATGGCAGTTATCTATGCCTACACCTACCCATACGTACCAATGTTGTCCTTAACTTACATTCACATATATGGTTAGGTTACCCTACTTATTTGTACAGTATTACTTTTGGCATGTACCATTTGTATCTTGTTACATCCCACTGAGGACCTTGTTCTATATCAGGTTAGTTGAGTTGGACAGAGATCTTTTGCAGGATGGTTGATGACTGCTCATTGGCTTACATGTATTATCCTTCCGTGTATATGTATATGCTTTATATCAATTGTACCTTCTTAGTTTTTGTACACTCATGTTATTTTCTTCGAGTCAATGAGAAAAGTATGATTGTTAGGCTGCATACTAGTAGTCATATTCACCTTTTTTTATTTCTGTCATATGGATTGAGATATAGATAGTTGATAGACATAAATATTAGCTTGATCACTTAACCATGGACAGTGTAGGTGAACTTCGTTGGGTCCATTAAATTGAAAAGCCCTATGAAGTCGTACCCGCTGGCCATTGCCACGTGTCTGGTTCCACATGTTTTGGGAATGGGATATGTAGAGGCATTGCCAGAGAGGCTAAATATACTCACTGGTAATAGGCTTGTAGGAGTTAGTAGGGTATTCCTAGACTGTCCAGTCATAGTGTGTGAATACCTATTACCTGCGAAGTTGATTGAGTTCTCTATGGGTAACTTTGATGTTATCTTGGGCATGGACTGGCTGAGATACAGACATGCTACGATAGAATTTCATAGGGGTAGAGTGTTATTTCGTATTCCTAGTTTGGAAGAGTTCACGCTCGTGAGGTCTATAAGAGGCCAGGAAGAAGAAGAAGTTGCGGCGGTAGCAACGGAAGAAGAAACAATACCCAAGATAGTTGATAAATTCATAAATGTCTTTCCCGAAGAACTTCCAGGATTGCCTCTGGTTCGAGAGGTAGAGTTCAGTATAGAGTTTATGCCAAGAACGAAGCCTATATCTCATAAGGTTTACCCGATATCACCTTCTGAACTTGACTAGTTATATCAGCATGTTGAAGAGTTGAAGGCGAAGAAATTGATTCGTACTAGTAGGTCACAATGGGGAGCCCCAATAGTGTTAGTGAAGAAGAAGGATGGATCGACCCGATTATGTATTGACTATAGACAGTTGAATGCAGTGACATTAAAGAATATGTATCCCTTGCCTATGATTGATGACCTGTTGATCAGTTGAGTGAAGCCAGAGTATTCTCTAAGATTGATCTGTGATCCGGATATCATCAGGTGCGAGTACAGGAGGGAGATATACCGAAGATAGCATTCAGGTCACGATATGGACATTATGAGTTCTTAGTGATACCATTTGGATTGACCAATGCACCAGCAGTATTTATGGATCTGATGAACCGTATCTTCATGCCCTATTTAGATTAGTTTTTGGTAGTATTTATCGACGACATCCTGGTGTGCTCCCATAATAAAGAAGAACATGAAGAGCATCTCAGGAAGGTGTTGAAGACTTTGAGGGAGCACTAGTTGTATACGAAACTTAGCAAGTGCGAGTTCTGGTTAAATCATATTTCATTCTTGGGACACACCATCTCAGGAGAAGGAGTATCAGTGATCCCAAGAAAGTTGAAATAGTAAAGAATTGGCCAGTTTCGAAGACCGTAGCAGATGTGCGCAGTTTTCTTGGATTAGCAGGGTACTACAGGAGTTTCATGTCAGACTTTGCAAGGATTTCCTCACCAATGACCCAATTGACTTGAAAGGACATTAAGTTTGTATGGTCAGTGGAATGTCAGGCAGCTTTTGAAGAACTAAAAATGAGATTAATATCGGCACCGATCCTGACACTTCCAGTAGGATCAGGAGGGTTCAAAGTGTATTATAATGTATCAGAGAAGGGTCTTGGATGTGTTTTAATGCATCACGGGAGAGTTATAACATATGCATCATGGCAGCTTCGGGATCACGAGAATAATTATCCGACTCACGACTTGGAGTTGGCAGTAGTGGTGTTTGCGCTCAAGTTGTGGAGGCATTACTTGTACGGTGATCAGGTAGAGATATTTACAGATCATAATAGTTTAAAATACTTATTCACCCAGAAGGATTTAAACATGAGGCAGAGGAGATAGATGGAATTATTAAAGGATCATGATGTGGAACTTCAATATCATCCTAGCAAAGATAATGTAGTAGCAGATGCTCTTAGCAGGAGAGGTGGTATATTTTTCCTGACAACGCAGAAGCATATCCTAGAAGACATTCGAGAGATGGGCATTGAGATAGTGTTTCCACAAGATGAGGGAGTCTTGGCTAGTTTACAGATACAGTCTAATTTGGTAGACATGATCAAGGAAGCTCAGGCAGGAGATTCACGGATCCAATAATTCAGAGAAGAAGGCGAGTCGGGACTCAGGAAAGAGTGATTAACGGATCCAGGAGTTACGAGAAGAATGTGAGTCGGGTCTCAGGAAAGAGTTGACTATTCACAGCGATGGGACGTTGAGATTTGGAACTCGTTTCTATGTGCCGAGTCGGGATATACCAAAAAAGATCATGACTGAGGCCCATAATTTCCAGTATTCTATCCATCTTAGCGAAATGAAGATGTACTAAGATATTAAGCAATACTTCTGGTAGAACGGGATGAAGCGAGAGATAGCACATTTGTATCCCGATGCCTGATATGTCAACAAGTAAAGGCAGATCAACTGAGGCCGACAAGATTGTTACACCCTCTCCCCATTCTTGAGTAAAAATAGGAGCATGTTACTATAAACTTTTTGCTCGATTTACCTATATCCTCGACCGGACGAGATACAGTTTGGGTGATAGTGGATCGTCTCACTAAAGTGGCAAATTTCCTTCCTTTTTAGGATTGGACAGTCTACGAAACAATTGGTAGATATGTATATGTGGAAGATTATGAGGAAACATGGTGTACTAGTGAGCATAGTATCAGACCGAGATTCGTTGTTCACTTCTCATTTTTGGAAGAGATTACTTGAGAGATTGGGTACTAAGTTAAAATTTAGTACCACGTACCACCATCAGACAGATGGACAGTCCGAGAGAACTATCCAGACCTTGGAGGATATGTTACAAGTCTGTACCCTAGACTTTGGTAGATCATGGGAAAAATGCCTGCACTTGGTGGAATTCTCGTATAACAATAGTTATCAGGACAACATCCAGATGGCATCTTTTTAGGCATTATATGAAAGAAAGTGCAGGTCACCGTTACCTTGGGATGACATTGGTGATAGAAAAATATTGGGCCTATAATTGATCACTCAGACTGTGGAAGTTTTCAAGAAGATCAGAGAGCGGATACGAGTTGCGCATGATTGACATCATCATTGGGCAGATTAGCATCATAGTCCTCTAGAGTTTTGTGTCGGTGACTACGTATTTTTATGGATTTTTCCCACCTGTGGAGTCATTAGATTCGTGGTTCATGGGAAGCTTAGTCCGCAATACGTTGGGCTATTTGACATTCTCGAGCGGGTAGGGGATGTTTCTTATAGCCTTGCCCTTTCGCCTTCGCTTCGTATGGTGCTTGACGTATTTCATCTATCTCAGTTGCGTAGTCCCGAACCCGAGCCATGTCCTCGACCATTCCGAGCTAGTCATGGGTACCGACTTGTCTTACAAGGAATAACCCATGTCCATTTTGGATCAAAGAGAGAAGGTACTCAAGAACCAGACTAACTACCTTGTCCGTATCGCTTGGGGGCACCACTCTTTGGGAGGGTCAACGTGGGAACGCGAGGACGATATTCAGTCTTGGTATCCGTACTTATTTGACTCGCAAGTTATATTTCTTTATATGCTTTTTTCCAATTTCGTGATCATTAGACAGATGGACAGTCCGAGAGAACTATCCAGACCTTGGAGGATATGTTACGAGTCTGTACCCTAGACTTTGGTAGATTATGGGAAAAATGCCTGCACTTGGTGGAATTCTCGTATAACAATAGTTATCAGGACAACATCCAGATGGCATCTTTTTAGGCATTATATGAAAGAAAGTGCAGGTCACCGTTACCTTGGGATGACATTGGTGATAAAAAAATATTGGGCCTATAATTGATCACTCAGACTGTGGAAGTTTTCAAGAAGATCAAAGAGCGGATACGAGTTGCGCATGATTGACATCGTCATTGGGCAGATTAGCATCATAGTCCTCTAGAGTTTTGTGTCGGTGACCACGTATTTTTATGGATTTTGCCCACCCGTGGAGTCATTAGATTCGTGGTTCGTGGGAAGCTTAGTCCCCAATACGTTGGGCTATTTGACATTCTCGAGCGGGTAGGGGATGTTTCTTATAGCCTTTCCCTTTCGCCTTCGCTTCGTGTGGTGCTTGACGTATTTCGTCTATCTCAGTTGCGTAGTCCCGAACCCAAGCCATGTCCTCGACCATTCCGAGCTAGTCATGGTTACCGACTTGTCTTACAAGGAATAACCCATGTCCATTTTGGATCAAAGAGAGAAGGTACTCAAGAACCAGACTAACTACCTTGTCCGTATCGCTTGGGGGCACCACTCTTTGGGAGAGTCAACGTGGGAACGCGAGGACGATATTCAGTCTTGGTATCCGTACTTATTTGACTCGCAAGTTATATTTCTTTATATGCTATTTTCCAATTCCGTGATCATTAGTCACCTAGCGAGAGTGATATTAATATTGCTATGTGTATATTATTTGGTTTTCTTGTATATTGCCTGTGATTTTTTGTAGCTAGATATGCTTTTCCTGATGTCTCTAGTTGCCTTGGTCTTGGAATTCCGAGGAAGAAATTTTTTTAAGGTGGGTAGAGATGTCACTCCCCTATCCCGATGTACTTGGAATATACTCAAGTTGGTGCACTTCGGGTATGCTTCAAATGCACAGTTGAATGGAGCTTGGCGGACATTCACTAGTATTGATTGTGTGGTAGTAGTAGATAGGGTGTGTGTGGCTTGAATTTGTTGGAGAGATCCGACGGTTCACCATCTACCCCTTGCCTATATATATCTTTGTTTTCATTCTCTCCTCACTGGTTCATTTTTCTTGTTTTGCTCTTGGTTTTCTTCATAGGCAAGTACACCTTGCAAATATGAAGAAACACAATCGGCTATCGTTTTATTCTTAGTATTTTGTTGCTGTAATTAGTTTCTAGTAGTGTTCTGATTATAGTTAGTTCTTGAAGTTTTCATATTTAAGGTGGTTAATAGTTTTATCTTGATTTTATTATGAGGGTTTTTATGAGTATATTTTTCCTAGGGAATGATCCCCCCCAAAAATGAGATAGTTTTTAAAGATGTTGTTTTCTGATTTTGAGCTTGAAATTTTTTCTTGATTTCTGGTTCTTGTTGCTTGAGGAATGGAGCACTGTCATAGTCTTGAGCTTGAGCTCTGAGTACATCAATGGTGGGTCAGTTGGAGAAGAAGAAAAGTGACAAGAAGTATACAAGAGGATTTGCATTATGGGCGCATGTTGAGTGTGACCCGCAGTCCGTGGGTACATGTTGAGTGTGACCTGCATTCCATACTCGTGCGTACTTTAAGAGTAGTGCTAATTTCTTGCAAAAGTAGGTGAAGGGGATAAAATTTTGAAAACAAAAATTCTTGGCGCACTTTCGGAAGACTTCAGCCTCGGGTGCACAATTAATGTACTAACGAACGAACCAAGCAAAAGTGTACCAGTCTACCTTTTAGCGAACTTCTGACCAACTTCCTATTGATTGGCACACTTTTAACCAAATTAACAAACCGACGCATAATTAACACATTGTACATTAACTATCAAAAGTGCGGCACTCTTATACATATAACCCTTGTTGCACTTTCTGGATGCTCAACGGTTGGCTCACTTTTGATGTATTAATAACCTGGCACACTTGTTTTCTCTTAGCGCACTCTTTCTCCGTTCTGCCTTGATAAGCGAACCTTGACTTTGGCGTATCTCGATTCCCGATGCCCTCGACTGTCGTGCCGTCGACTTTCGTACTGCCTAGGGACTCATGTTTTATTTTTGTAATTATTTTGCACTCGCATAGTGCCCTATTCTCGATTTTGTGTGCCACATCTTCCTGTCATCGATTTTCTGCACCATGTTATAGGTTCATACTCCATATAGTCGCTTGCTCGGGCATAGTGCACCACTATTCCTGATTAGCCTATATTGGCACTTATAAAGTGTGCCAACCCAAGACTTCGTGTGTTTGACTGTGCATACATGGGCCCTGTTGTGCACTTGATGCCTATTCTAGATCAGTTGAGCTTAACCATGATTGATGAACTATGATCCAAGAAATTGAGAAATTAATAAGGCATTTATGACTGTGACTGGATCATATGAGATATTAGATTTCTAATTAATTATGACTCCTAAATTGATCAAAACATGATTTATGTGACCAACTAATAGGTTTGGTATCCTGACTTGGTTATTGTATTCATGTTGATACACTTGTCATGCTCGCCTATTTATAATGGCTATATTGTACACTGAGTGTGGGATATTGGCCAACATGTACACTGAACATGACATGATAATTCCTGCTCGATGCATAATATTATATTTATGAATTCTTGGCACAAAAATGATAATGGGTCAGAATCATAGCATGGCTAGGTTATTGCTTGTTTGAATGTTGCATCTACATTTGGGTGAATCCAGATTTAACTCCTTATATTAAATGGATTCGTATCAAATGTGTCGGTACTCTGTACGACATCATTAAGAAGAATATTCTTGTGGCCACGGCAGGAAATTCTATATCACTATAGGGTTAATTAGGTAACATAAAAGCTGATTAGAACATGGGGAGAGAATGATATCCCGAGGTCGTGGTGATGGGCCGCTCCGTAATAATTTTTATGGTGTACAAGGCTGGCCACCACGGATATTGTATATCATCCACATATAGTGGAGTGCAATATTCAACTTTTTATATTTAAGACCGAGCCAACATTTTTCCTATAGGAATGTTGGAATTGTTACTGATCAATTAGCGTAGTGGCCCTACGGTGGACTGGTGTGATAATGATTTTCTACCTGTATAATATTGACTCGGTTAGCCCTGCTCGACATGGCACGATATGATGATGCTTATTATTATTATTATTATTATTATTATTATTATTATTATAATATTTGAGATAACCCCAGACTCCACATAAAAAGTTGTAACATTGATTGGCTGTTCTAACCTGACTTGTTTGCGATTGTAACTCTGCTAAGTAGCTTAGGGACACGGACTATCATAGTGTGGTGTTCAACTTCTGTTCTTGTTTGGTTGAGGAGTTAGGTCATTATGCTATGATAGAATATGCACCGAGCTACGAAACAAAATCCTAGCTTGAGCATAATCATGGGACGTACCTATTTTCGGTAGCATGGCATTTTTTGTCCTTGTTTGGTGAAGGAGTATCATATTATCCCGAAGATGGGGCACGCGCCAATGATTCTTGGCTCTTGCACTATATGCTTGATATGGTTTTTGTTTCTTTATTCGTGCTTCCTTGTGGTACTTGCTATTTGGGGTCTAACCCCACTGGTTTTGTATGGCCAGGTTTAGAGTTAGCACTAGAGGATCCAGCCTATCCCCCTTACGATGACACACACCAGACGGATGGTCACTGTCACGCCCCAGTCCCAAAATACGTAGGACTAGGAATATGTAACACGCCCAACAGTATGTATATGAACTCCAATATATGGAAAACATATACACACGTACGCTGTATATGAATATGCAATCCACCAGTGGTAATACACTGTCATAACAAGTAATACACAATCTATATCTCATCCACAGCACAAATAATCAGTAGACATAAGGAGCTGAATAATATCTGAATATCAAGATGAGTATCAAGTCTAATAGTCGGGTGGAAACAAATTTACTACAAAATGACTATACTGAAGTAGGACAAAAACTCTAAACAGTGGTAATACAGGTACTCCAAGGGTAAGACCTCCTTAGTCTGATATATGTAGTCAGGTCCAGGTTCGTACTCCTGTGGATACTCCTGCTCGTCTATATCTAGAAAGGAACCAGGCCCTCAGAGGGACGTAACAAGATACATAATAACATGCCAATAAGTACTAAAATATAAACATCCAATGGGTCGCCTAACCGTCTAAGTGAATGCAGTTTGAGAACAACTTTCCACCAAGTGGGCTATCTGGCTAAAATATAATAATAGGATTGGCGTAAATCTCTTAGAGAATCAGGGGCCTATAAGCATGTCGGCAGAGGCCGCCTGTAATAATTGGGGTCATCACCGCCCGTATCTCCAGTGGAGCTTCCGGGTTACAGAAGAAAAATGTATAAAGGAGCCCAAATGCCTTACTTGTTGTTTTTCCCATCCCATGCTCTAAGCATGTCACATCCATGACACGATCTGGTTCATAGCCTATCCTTAGCACCCTAGCCCAATCCTACAATCAAACAAGGACAAGGATTGGACCATCGTACTACAATAGACTATGTCCATGGACCTCTAATAACTGCCAAGTCTTTTAGCATACAAAGTTTCTATCAGCAGTCATCCCTAACGCACGGCCATACGTACAGGAGGACAGAACTGTCACGCAGTCCGTGATCTATATGAGACTCACACTTCGTGTAGCAAGTGTGTCCTGGCCAATAAAACATGATAATGGGATAGTCTCATAAAATAGGTCTAATGCAATACACAAATAAAACAGAATGAGAGCATCATATGGAATGTAAATAGCAGTACAATAGCAAGGTATACTTGCCGAGCAAAAGTTCTGGATAGTGCACATCCAACAGTGTTACATTTTTGGTATAAGAAGAATTTGTAGTTAGGGTTAGGGGTGACTGCATGGGATATATATAGGGAATAAGAGGTGGTGGAGGAAACTTGGTGGTTAGGAAAACTAAAACTACTGCCGCTGTTGTTTTCTTTCTTTTCATTGGTTTTGGTTTCGGTTGACGGTTATTTAGTAATAACAGTGATAAGAAGTGGTGCAATGGGAAGGCTCACACGCGTGGAGAAGGAAAAAGCAAATTTGGTTTTTGCTACTGCTGCTGATATTTTTTTCACACATGCGGAGGAGAGAATTAAGCGGTGGAGTTCTGTTTTACGCGTGGGGCAGTGGGGGTTTGCTTTACGCGCGGAGCAGAATTTAGACGGTGGTGGAGTTTTATGGTCGTGTGCGTGGATGAAAGAAAGATTTTACGCGCATGAGTTATACGCGCGGGGTTGCTACTGCTGCTATTATATTTACGCTCGGAGAAGAGAGGCAAAGTTTACGCGGGTGAGGATGAGCTGCTGCTGACTTCTTTACGCGCGGTGATGAGCTACTTTCTTTCTTCCTTGTTCTGGTTTACGCGGGGTGGTTAACGGGTTGCGGGTTTAGGGTTGAGATCCAATAAGAATTTCTTTTCCATATATATATAAATACATAGAAAATTTTAGAAATTATATTAGTGCATACGGTTAAGCTAGCAACTGACCAAAGGGTCTCCTACATGGAATAATTAGAAAAAATTTATAATGGCTCCAAAAATCCTCTAAATGCTTAAATACCTCAAAAATAAAATCTCATAAAATCATAACTAATATAATTAAATACGGTTTTCAGGATCAGGAGTTTTACATTCTACCCAACTTATAAAAATTTTGTCCTCGAAATTAAAACTAAGTCACGGTAGAAAGTCAAGGATGATATAAGGTATAATTCAACAAAGTAAGAAATACCCTGGTCTGTGAATAGGTTCAGAAACGTTCGCTCCTGCCATCCTCGCGCTGCCAAGTTAATTCTCCTGGTCTATTCATTTGCTGAGCGGGCCATGGTGCTGGAAGTGCTAGCCTCTGTGCTAGCGGTGGTAGTGTCAATGCTTGTTGCCTTGGACAGTTTCTTACCAAATGCTGTTCGAAACCACACCTTATACATTGTCCTAGGCGGTTCCGACAATCTCTTGAAATATGCCCCTGTCTTCCATAATAATTACATTGGGGCTTCTTCGAAATCTGGTATGGTATGTTCCTATTTTGACACTGTTGTTGTTGTTCCAAAGGACGTCTGATAGGTCCCCCTTGTTGTGTCTTCATTGGTCCCAGCTCTGTCCTTGCTGGTGCTTCTTTTCTTTGGCTGATAGATTCTTGCAATCTGGCTTTTGTCAGTAACTCGGCATAAGAGATTCGGGACTGGGAGCTAGTGAAATGTTGTAGCTCCTGAGTTAGTCCGTGATGAAATCTCTTAGCCTTGGCCAAGTCATCTGGTATCAGAGCAGCATCATATTTACTAAGGCGACTAAACTCAGCATCATATTCATCAACTGTTCGGTTACTTTGTTCTAAGTGAAGAAATTGATCGTACAATGCATCCCTGACGGTGTCTGGAAAATACTTCCTCTCAAAGCACTACAAGAACTGCTCCCAAGTCTGGTATGTCCCCAATTGGCGCTCCATGGATTCCCACCAGTGATGAGCATTACCATCTAGAAGCGTCCTTACACCCGTCATCCATAGGTCTGCAGGTAGCTGCGATGCTTCTAATAATTTTCGAGTGTGAGTGATCCAGTTGGTAGTTTTCTCTGGGCTCTCAATGCCTTTGTACGGCCTTGGACCCATCTGTATGAAGTCCTTTACTGAACCAACTCTAGCTCGAGGCACTGGAGCTAGTGCTTGAGCTTGTACAGCAGTCTGTGCAACCATCCTTTCAAGAGCTGCTAGGAACTCTTGTCTCTGTTCTGCGGCTTGTTGTCTTTGTTCCTGTATCACCATTTGGAAGAACTGGAACAGTTGTGCCTGGCTATCCTGTGGTGTCGATGATACTGGGAGGTTCCCATTAGGTGGAACGGGAATATCAGATGGAACTGGATTGTGAATCTGTCCATCTGGTCCTGGAAGTCTAGAAGTTGTTGAGGTCCCTCTTTGAGTCTGACCATTGACTCCAGGAGTTGTGTCGCTATCAATAGTACATTCTTTCTGCATATCCATCTTTCTGCAGGTGATGTACACAACGATTAGAATAGAAGCATGAAATATGCTGGAGAATTGTACGCGTATTTTCAGTCAGAAATCTCCATCATACATGAAGTTTTTTCCTGCGTAAAACAGGACTTCAAGGTAGTTGGCGTAAAACAGGTTAATAAGATTCATGCGTAATGTAGTGTTTCAAGATAATTCGGCGTAAAGTAAAGCTTCAGAGTGGTCCGCGTAAAGCAGAGGAACATAAAGTAAGAATTCAGAAATATCCGCGTAAAATAGAGATTCGAGACTGTCGGCGTAAAATAGTTTCAAAGTTAACCGCGTAAAAAGTCTGCTATTCCTTTCTGCGCGTAAAAGTCTACATGAAAATCTGTGCATAAAATATATATGCTGCGTAAAGTCTTACGTAAAAGGTCTGCGTAAAAGGTTTCCTGCGTAAAGAGATCTGTAAAATCTGAAATACGTTGCAGCATAAAGTCGTATGAGAAACTCTTCGTATTCCTCGGATGAATTTGTCAGATAATTCAGTGATCCTGACATCTGACAAAAGTACCGCACGATAATCGAGAGGACGGCTGTGATGATTATTTGCACAGAGACCCAGGTTGTCGTTTAGTGGCATATTGATACAAGTCGCTTTTACGCATCCAAAGGAAGAGAGTGGAGCCTATGGACAGAGATAAGTTTTTACGCTCAATACCGAGGTAAGTTTTTACGCATCAAAATAGAACAAAATCAGATGCCACATCAAAAGCTGTTTCTTACACAGGGCTCGAGGCATATCTCTACATTTAATGCATAAGATTTGGTCATGGCTAGGGAAGCTAAGACTATGTTAAATACGCTCACATCACCATCCTTACATTTTATGCCTAATCAGCTGCTCTACGCTGGTTATCTACTATCAAGATTACGCTGGGGTAGTTTCCTACATGGCTTGCATGACATCATATAGATTGAGAAGACTAAGGAGACGTAGTTTAGCAGTTGTCATAACCGCAGCATAAAGTAGACAATCTTCTGTATAGTTTGGCTTTTACGCCAACAAACTGGTTACTCTACATAAAATAGAGGTCCCTGGTCTCAGCGTAAAGGGTTCCTGGCGTAAAACTTAAGGAAGAATGAGGTTTCAGTCAAGTATGGATGAGATCCTTATACTCTATTCCTATACGCATGGTTGCTTGGTACAGTTATGTAACCAAGACAATATATTCAGGACCTGCATGGGCCACCATAAAAAACATGTCACGCCCCAGTCCCAAAATACGTAGGACTAGGAATACGTTACACGTCCAGCCGTATGTATATGAACTCCAATATATGGAAAACATATACACACGTACGCTGTATATGAATATGCAATCCACCAGTGGTAATATACTGTCATAACAAGTAATACACAATCTATATCTCATCCACAGCACAAATAATCAGTAGACATAAGGAGCTGAATAATATCTAAATATCAAGATGAGTATCAAGTCTGATAGTCGGGTGGAAACAAATCCACTACAAAATGACTATACTAAAGTAGCACAAAAACTCTAAACAGTGGTAATACAGGTACTTCGAGGGTAAGACCTCCTCAGTCTTATACATGTAGTCAGGTCCAGGTCCGTACTCCTGTGGATACTCCTGCTCGTCTATATCTGGAAAGGAACCAGGTCCTCAGAGGGACGTAACAAGATACATAATAATATACCAATAAGTACTGAAATATAAACATCCAATGGGTCGCCTAACCGTCTAAGTGAATGCAGTTTTAGAACAACTTTCCACCAAGTGGGCTATTTGGCTAAAATATAATAATAGGATTGGCGTGAATCTCTCGGAGAATCAGGAGCCTATAAGCATGTCGGCAGAGGCCGCCTGTAATAATTGGGGTCATCACCGCCCGTATCTCCAGTGGAGCTTCCGGGTTACAGAAGGAAAAAGTGTAAAGGAGCCCAAATGCCTTACTTGTTATTCTCCCCATCCCATGCTCTAAGCATGTCACATCCATGACACGATCTGGTTCATAGCCTATCCTTAGCACCCTATCCCAATCCTATAACCAAACAAGTACAAGGATTGGACCATCGTACTACAATAGATTATGTCCATGGACCTCTAATAACTGCCAAGTTTTCTAGCATACAAAGTTTCTATCAGCAGTCATCCCTAACGCACGGCCATACGTACAGGAGGACAGACCTGTCACGCAGTCCGTAATCTATATGAGACTCATACTTCGTGTAGCAACTGTGTCCTGGCCAATGAAACATGATAATGGGGTAGTCTCATAAAATAGGTCTAATATAATACACAAATAAAACAGAATGAGAGCATCATATGGAATGTAAATAGCAGTACAATAGCAAGGTATACTTGCCGAGCAAAAGTTCTAGATAGTGCACGTCCAACAGTGTTACATTTTTTGTGTAAGAAGAATTTGTAGTTAGGGTTTGGGGTGACTGCATGGGATATATATAGGGAATAAGAGACGGTGGAGGAAACTTGGTGGTTAAGAAAACTAAAACTACTGCCGCTGTTGTTTTCTTTCTTTTTATTGGTTTTAGTTTCGGTTGAGGGTTATTTAGTAATAACAGTGATAAGAAGTGGTGCAATGGCAAGGTTCACACGCGTGGAGAAGGGAAAAGCAAAGTTGGTTTTTGCTACTGCTGCTGATATTTTCTTCACACATGCGGAGGAGAGAATTAAGCGGTGGAGTTCTGTTTTACGCGTGGGGCAGTGGGGGTTTGCTTTACGCGCGGAGCAGAATTTAGATGGTGGTGGAGTTTTATGCTCGGGTGCGTGAATGAAAGGAAGATTTTACGCGCATGAGTTATACGCGCGGGGTTGCTCTTGCTGCTATTATATTTACGCACGGAGAAGGGAGGCAAAGTTTACGCGTGTGATGATGAGCTGCTGCTGACTTCTTTACGCGCGGTGATGAGCTACTTTCTTTCTTCCTTTTTCTGGTTTACGCGGGGTGGTTAACGGGTTACGGGTTTAGGGTTGAGATCCAATAAGAATTTCTTTTCCATATATATATAAATACATAGAAAATTCTAGAAATTATATTGGTGCATACGGTTAAGCTAGCAACTGACCAAAGGGTCTCCTACATGGAATAATTAGAAAAATTTTATAATGGCTCCAAAAATCCTCTAAATGCTTAAATCCCTCAAAATAAAATCTCATAAAATCATAACTAATATAATTAAATACGGTTTTCAGGATCAAGGGTTTTACAGTCGCTGAAGGGCACGAGTGGATTTCTTGATCACTGCTCGTATTTTACATTCTTCTATTTTGGAAATTTAGCCACCGACATTGTTAGTCGGCTTGTGGATATCATTTTTTTTTACATAACTGTAATATAATCAGACTGCAGCTGATCTCGGTTGTGTAACTATTAACATTTTGCTGGCTTAATGTTTTGATTTCTAGATCTATAGAACATTTCGACGGAGCATTTGGGATGCCTTACGGCTTTATCTCACATGTTCTATGTTGTTTTTACTTGCTTGAATGATTGAGACATAGTTGTTCTGAGACCCTAGGAGACTTGATTGTAGCATGCACACCCTTGTCTTTCTACAGTCGAGACCGTCGTACGATGTTCTATACCTTGTACCGGGGAGCTGGCCATGTCCGTCTCCGTATTATGGTACTGGGCATGACAGATATCCCGTCCGAACGTTATTCTAGTCTCGCATACTATCCCACTAGTATTAGAGTAGAGAAATTCTGGTTCGCACGTAACTTGATAACTCTAGCACGAGTCTACTCAACTCAAGTACTTAGCACAAAGGCCTTCGTATAAATATCTCATTCAACCAATCATTCATACGCACTTTCAAAAATATTTAGACTTATTATATGGAACATAGACTTATTATATGGAACATCCCGCAGAACATCTAGAAAAAGCGTCTGTAACATAACACACGAACCAAGTTCAAAGCTGAGAAAATCGACACTAGGCCAAGGACGTAAAGTCGTGCTCTGATACCAAAATATGATCATACCCCGTCCCCATAGGGTCGAACATCCTCGTTTGGGCATGATGCCGTGTAAGCCTAAGTTGCACCCGCACAAGGCAAGCACCTGAAATGGTCGATTAAAAACTAGGCCACAGAGTCGCACAGATTGTCCTAAAACAGCGAATTAAATAAGAATAAACAAAAGTATAAAGTAAAATAAGCTCTTTATTGATGATGAAGAATTATTACAAGCGGCGTTAGGTCGAGATTACATGTCACTCAATATCTCTCTCTCTCTCTCTCTCTCTCTCTCTCTCAAAACATAAAATGTGCCAAGTGGCTTACAACTTTGGGGATGATACATAGGCGATATTCCAATACATTACGTCTTGTATATGGTGCTTCAGCTCCATTCGCATGCTCCAAGGTTCCAGAGTTAGCACCACGCCTTAGCCCGCACGAGGAAAACTCTGCACCAAACGAGGTTCACCCGCACCCTGCAAGCAATCTGGTAGGTTATCAGTGCATTGAATGTACTAGTGGGAAGGCTTCTCGCCAACTCAACAAAACTAAACATGTACATTTAGTTATGTGTATCAACTATTCTATTATCTTTTATGTATATCAACTATTTTTATTATCTTTCAAGTCTTGCTTTAGGATCAGTTTTATGGCATGCGATATAAATCCTAACTCGTGTTGCAGATATAAAGTGTCGCATAAGATAATATGATGCAACTTACCAATCGTCCTTCTATGCCCAAGAATGAATAAAGTTAACCAAGCAGATATAACAAATCAAAGGAACATAATATGAAAACATAGTGTCGTGGAAGTGTTACTACTGCAGGCATGATTTACTCGAATTAACATTTATCGTGCATTCGTTCTTTACTTGCATGATGTTCCGTGCATGCATTATCTAATTATTGTGCGGTGATTCTTGCCTTAATGCAATGACTCGTCCGCGGATTGCCGTAATCGAGTTGACTTAATCTATATGAAAGGTCACTGGCATAGCCATAAAGGAAGAGTTATAGTCTCAGGACGGAGATGCGCAAGGTACATGAATCGTTACACACAATCTCGCCCTAGGCAAAAATGGTGTAGAACACAATGAAGATGGGGCATTGTATGCCATCCTGCCCGAAGCATGCGACTATCATGATGTTTCGCCCAGATCGGATTAGCCCTAGTGCCCTGGCAACCATCCTCAAGTATTCCAAATCTCTTGTCATGCATGTGCTTGCTCAAGTCTTGTTCATGTTAATAAACTTATTGGCTCCCAGAGCTACCTAATCTTGTCATGAACGAGTATTGCTTCCCGAGTTGTCTGATCTTATTTCTTGCTTAACTTGTCATGCTGCAGTCCCCTAGTTCGGGAACTGCCTTGGCGACCTAACATTTTTGAATACTTTCATGTTCAGACTTGTACAGAACGATTATTTAATGGTCTTCCGACAAAACTAGATAAATCAAGACATGTATCATGTTATCTAACCGTGGCATAAAACTATGTGACAAGCATGACATACATGAAGGCAAAGTACTATACTTGATTTATGTAAAAGTCTACTTGAACATAAGAGGTACGACTAACACGAGCGTGAAGGTGTAGTGCAAGAGTTTAATTATGATTCCAAGTCTATTTCTATGTTCTATAAAAGTAATACAAGATGGGATTATTCCCTTAGCTAAGTACGTTGAATTATTTTATTAGCATGCAACAAGGTAATTCCGCCTAGCGACTAGCATATATCGTTCAATTATATTAAGTGTGAAGGTCATGCAAAGACAGGTTCATCGGAGCCACCCACCTTAGCGATGAATCACATCGGCCGAGCAAGACTCCGAATGCGCCATTGAAAGTCTAAGTTTGAACTTCTTCTGAAGGGCCAAGTCCAAATACCTTTGCATCAAACGAGCTATCTCGCCGAGCTAGGCAGGATGGATCGTCGCACTTGCGCCAATTGAATCAGCTCTCAGACTGAGAGGAGCGGGTCGTTACACTCCTCCCCTCCGTGGGCAGCCGGAGCCCCCTTCTCTCACCCTTCTTCCCCCTCTTTCTCCAACTGGCCAAGTCTAGCAGTAACAACTAACAACAAGTAACAGCAACAACAACAGTAGTGCCAACGACAGCAGATGCCAAGGGTGAGCGTGGGAGCAGCGAGAGCTGAGGGGAGCATGCGCGGGGGCAGCGAGGGCCGAGGGTGTCGTTGAGTGGGGTGCTCGAGGATCCGGGGGTGCACATGGTGCTGCGTCGGGGTGTATGTGGTGCTGCAGGGGGCACTCGACGATGTGGGTGTGCGCTTCACGCTACGACGGGGTGTGCCCGACGCCTCGAGGGGGCGTTTGGCGGGATACGCTCGGCAGGGCGCCCACGTCGCTGCTAGGGGTCAACGGGAGTCGAGGGGGTCCCAGATCAATAACAGCGAGTCGGTCGGGGAGGGGGGAGATGAAGGTCTGGGGTGGAGGTAGTTGTGGATCTGGTCGATGGAGAGAAGGGGGTAGGGGGCTCCGCCTGTAGCTGGCGGGGGTGCACGACAAGTGACAACAACTAGCAACCTCGGTGGGAATGGTGGCAGGGGGGGAGGGTGACTCGCGTGAAAGAAAAAATGAGAAGGGATATTTTGGTCAAAAAATTTTGGTTAAAGGTGTTGACCATGAGTGTGGGATAGTTTTCGTCAAAATTGGGGGGGTTTCATGCATTTTGGTAATTGGGTCAGGTACACCTTGAATATGGGTAAATAAAGTGGAGTACAACTCAAAATTTCTTAATTTAATTTAATTTCATATGTTTTATTTATTTATTTAACTAAATAATTGGTTGTTATTTCTTTGTAGTTTTTTTCCTATAGTGCTACTCGGGCACTTGGGAAAATCTTTAGGGGGAACTACCACGGCCCTTGCCCTAACTTCTCCGATGTGCCGCCCGCTATACAATATATATGGCTTAACCAGATGAGGGTATATTTAAAATTTTATGTTATTTTATTTATTAATTAATTTTTTCTCTAATTATATTAATTATTATTTGAATTTGTATGTCAGAAAACCTACTGGTGGCACTACCATCACGATGTGGCTATCAGGTAGACATATCGGGGCACTGTAGCAAGAAGATAAGGGATGAAAATGATGATTTGCAAAAAAGAGGTGGTCGTTAGAAAGGGAAAGAAATCCTAGATCCATGATAATTTTTGGGAGCAGATGCAGAAGTAGCTCGAGACTCATAAGATCAAGAAGAAGTCAGAGTAAGAGAAGAAGGCGCGATCTCGTACGGGTTTGCATACTAGTGGATCGATCCCTATCGCTATGCACCATCGACACCTGGTAAGATAACTCGATGTATTTAATACTTTCATTACATAGTTCAATAATAGTAATTATCAAACTAATATGTTTCCTAAATGTTCAGTACACAGACGAAGAAGCTAGCAAAGGATGGGGGAGATCTCTCTAATTTCGGCTTTGCCGATATTTTTGAGTACACGCATAAGAGGAGGAAGGATGGGAGCTACGTGGATGAGAAGTCCAGCAAGAATGTTGTAAGTATATAATTTAAAAAATTAAAAAATGAAAAAATTCTATGCCCTCTTTTGCTCCCCGTAGCGACTATTTTGGGGTGCCCTAGGGCACCCTGGTGGCGCGCCTCTAGCTTTCCGGCCTATCAGCCACCTCCTTTTTCCTCTTCCCTCTCGCCTCCTTCATCTATCTCTCCTTTCACCCCTCCACCCCCTTTTGCCTCCTCTGCGCCCCTCCCTCCCTCTCCACCTTTTCTCACCAGCCCTCTGTACCTCCCTTTCACATGGCCGCTTCCTACACCGATGTGGTAAAATTTCCCACACCTCTCCCCACGGGCGCGGCTCCTACAGCCCCCTTGGCTAGGCCCCTATTCACCCCTCGCCCTCCGCTCTCCTTCCAGGGCCGCTCGACCATCTCCTTCTCCAAGGAGGAAATAGCGGAGATGGTTATTCCTTTATGACTTGCTCTGATCGGTAAGTTCTCGCATGGTCGCCCCTCGGTAGACATTATCCGACGTTCTTTGGCGGACTTGTCCTTCTCGGGAGAAGTGAAGGTCGGGGTTCTGGACTCGAAGCACCTCCTTATCCGGCCATCTTTGGAAGTCGATTCCCTGAGATTGAGGATGAAACATTTTTGGTTCATTGCGGGGAGCCCTATGCAGATTTTTAGATGGCCCCTTGAGTTCTTTCCTAATCGGAAATCTCCTATTGCCGGGGTATGGTTCACCTTCCCATCGGTTCCCCGTACCTGGTCTCAAAGATCTTCGACATTGCAGGCACGATTGGGAACCCCCTTCTTCTAGATAACGCAACGACAACTTTCTCGAGGCCTAGTTGTGCCAGAGTTCTCGTGGAACTTGATCTCAGACTTGAGATGCAGCAAAGCATTAGGGTGATGCTCCCCACTAATTGTAGTTACTGGCAGCAGGTGCAATAAGAGAGCGGACCTGCATATTGCTCGACTTGCTTCCATCAAGGACACTCTCATTCCCAGTGTAAGAAAGAAGCAAATAAAAAGAAGTCGTCACAAAAAGGCAAAGGGGTTGCGGCTAACCCGAAAGTCGGGGACCACTCTCGAGGGAATCCCCCGTCATCCTCGGATGGACCATGGCAGGACGTCCAGCTCATTAATTCCACCCAGTTTGAGAAGGGCGCCTCTTCTTCAGGTTCCAAGACCCCTCCTCCAGAGGGACAGCAAAAATAGGAAGATTCTTATAAAGATGCACCACATATCAATTCTGGCCATAATTGAAGCCAAAGTTTCTAAGGAGAAAATGGAGTCCTATAGGATCAAACTAGGCTTCGAAAAGGCATATTGCAGCTGCAAAGACACCTGGGTCTTCGTTGGCAAGGATATTACAATGGGGAGAGTATCGGATACTGACCAAGAGATCTCGATAGAAGCCTGCATTCCCCTGCTTCCGAAGCCTATATTACTATCAATAGTTCACGGAGGAGATACGATGAAGAAGAGGAGGAGCTTGTGGTAACGTGGCAGAGGCGGGTTCCATCTTCGAATTCAACCAGTTCATTTTTGACGCGCAATTGCCACCGATTTCTTACTCGGGCAACGAGTATACTTGGACAAACATGCAAGAGGGGGTTCACAATCAGCAGTCGAGGTTGGATCGGATCCTTGTCAACCAATACTGGCTGGACATGGTATTTCGTTCGTCGGTGGCTCACCTTAATCGCTTAGAGTCGGATAATTGTCTGCTCTTATTTGAGGTTGAAGCCACTAAGCAACAGATCAAAAAGACGTTCAAAATTTTGAATTTTTGGAAGTCCCACTCGGACTTCCTGTCCACCATTCAAAGATCTTGGGACCATAGTCAGCAAATTAACCCTCTCATTAGGCTCTCCGAGAATCTGTCCGCTATGTGCATGTCCTTGGCTGCTTGGAGCAAGGCAACCTTCGGTGACATCTTCCAGGCGGCCAGGAAAGCGGAGGACACGGCCACTCGTGCGGAGGATCAGTTCGATGATCACCAAAACGAAGACAAAAAGAGGAAGATGCAGGCCGCAAAGGATCTTATGAAGGCCGGGATAGGCACTGAGACGGACTTTTGGCACCAAAAGGCGAGGATCAAATGGGACCTTGACAACTCAATTGGCAGACGATGATCTGGGTTCTCTGACGCTTCGGATTCTCTGAAGCTTGGATCGATATTATATGGCGTTTGGTCTAGAACGTATGGTTCTCCACTATCGTTAACGACAACGCTTTCGGTTCTTTCAGAGCGCAACGGGGGGTTCGCCAAGGGGACCCACTTTCTTCTACCCTTTTTATCCTATTCGCGGAGCTCCTTAGCCGCAACCTCATCCGGCTGGGGGAGAGGCAAGCCTATCAGAGATTCAGAGCCACTAGCGGGTGCCCGCCGATAACCCACCTCTCGTACGCAGACAACATCCTCATTTTGGGGGAATCGTGATATTCGGGCGGTCAGGAGGATCGGGAACCTGCTTAGCAGATATGAAGCGTCTTAAGGTCAAAAAGTCAGCAAGCATAATAGTTGTGTGTTCTTTCATTGAGTCCTTCCCTTCTTCCAACAAGGAGGACCTTGTGAACGTGACCGGTTTTGAAGTGAAGTACGCCCCCCCATATCTGGGAAGCCCGTTGGGCTAGGGGAGAAGGAAGGCGATCTTGTTCAAATCCCTCATTGGCAGGATTCGGCAGAAGATAGAAGGTTGGCATAACAATCTCCTATCTCTGGGCGGCAAACTCATACTCAACCCGCCCAAGAAAGTGCTTGAAGTGATTGAGAAATATTTCAATAGCTTCTTCTGGGGGAAGTCCTACGGGGAGACTCGTCGCATCTGGGCCAGCTGGTCGACGTTAGCGCGTCCTACGCGACGCCAGAGGGGGAACTGGGGGTTCGTCCCCTCTTGGAAATGATAGAAGCCTTCCCCATTAAACTTTGGTGGAAGCAGCGTTCCCTGACCAATCACTGCAGCTCGTATCTTAAAGCTCGATATTTCCCGCACTCGTCCCCCGCTAACGCCATCCTCAAAAGTGGAGCTTCCCACATCTGGAGACGTCTGCTACGTGGGCGGGACCAGGCCGAACGTCACATACAACTGTAGATCGGGGATGGGGTTTCCCCGGCTGATTCTGAAAATTGGACGGGCTCAGGCCACCTAAGGGCTCAGGCTGGAACAGGGGAGGCATCCAGGTCCGTGATTTGTGGGCTCACAAAAAATGGGACCTGGCTCGGGTGAAGCGGCTCTTCGGCAGCAGGGTGGAGGAGGAAGTGAGGGGGTCTACGAGCAGGATCACATTGGGCCCTGATCGGCTGATTTGGCAGCCAGATTCGGGAGGGGTATTCTCTACGGCTTTCATAATCAGAAATGCTAAGACTACTACCAAACCATTACAACCCACTTACAACTGCTTAGGTGGAGCTGATGTGGAGAGTATGAGGTGGCATTCTACTTAGCATTATTTCCACTGAAAGAACAGACAACCACAGAACCACATACCACAGACTTGAGTTCTCCCCCACCCAACGAAGGAGTTCTCCCCCAACGAAGGAAATTAGGGTTCCTTGAGCAAACGAACGACGGGTACTCTCTCTCACCCACACACACTCTCTCTCTCTCTCTCTCTCTCTGTGTATCTCTCTCTCTCTCTTGAACTTAACATTACGGCATGAAACTAGGGCACGATGGCGACCTCACTCCTCCTCGACGACGACGACGACGACCTCGTTCAACCTCTCTTGAACCTAACAATACGGCCAGAAGAAGAAACAGGTACTTCTTCATCTTCTTCTTCTCTGTCTCTCCCTCCGTCTACCCTAATTTGATTTCTTAAATTGTAAACTTAAATTAGGGTTTTTTGATTTCTGAAATTGTAAACTTAAATTAGGGTTTTTTCCTGAAATTAGGAAACTTATTTCTGAACTTAGGGATTTTGATTTCTGAAATTAGGGAACTTATTTCTGAAAAATCTAATCATAACCCTAATTTCAGAATCAACATCAAAACGGAATATAGTTTACAAAACGAATCTAAAGTTCAAAATGATAAACTAAGGCGAAACTGAAATAAGGGAAAAATGAAAATTTAAACAAGAAAAAACTGAAATTAGGGTTATGATTTTGAACTTTAGATTCTGAAATTAGAGTTTTTATTTCTGAAATTAGGGTTTAATTATTATTTTCTTGCAAACCCCTCTTGTTCTTAGTATAAGGAGCTATATAGTATTAGAATACTTATGAAATTACCTAGGTGGTGGATGCATGCCTTACTGAATTCACACAAACGCTTCTTCGATCATATTAGACATTGGATGATGGTAAAAAAAATTTATTTTCTGTTATTTCAAAGCTTTAGTAAATTCTAATGTTTAGTTTAGCATATTGAAATCCTAATGTCCTAACATGTTTAGGCTCCCAAATGGCACAAAATGAAGCAACTGAAGTTGAACAGGATCTTGCGAAGATCCCATGTTATTGTGAAGTTACTTCTATGTGCAAATTACTCACTGCAAATACCCCTTGGAATCGTGGTCGCAAATTTCTGAAATGTGCAAAGGAGGTATGAATTTTTTTTGTAGTTTAGATCATTATTTTCATTTTTGCAAAATTGAAATAATTTTTTGATTGTTCTTATTTTGATTTACATAGAATGATGGATGTGATTTTTGGTGTTGGGCGGATGAACTTCGGTTTTGTCGTTGCAAAGCCGGCTTTTGCAAAATAAGAACATCGAAGATGCCTATGAGCTTAGGACAAAAATTCTATTGTTGTCCATCATCTACTAGTGTAAGTAATTTTTTTTACTTTGTTCACAAAAAGTCAATTATTATTACTATTCGTAACTTTGATTACAATTATAATTTGTTTGTTTAATATTTGTAGAGGAAAAATCTAGGTTGTGAATATATTGATTGGATGCAAAAATCTAAGGCTTCAAAGACAAAGAAGAAGCAGAAACTAGTAGATGATGGGGCTACTAGTTCTTCGGGACAGGACAAGGATATCATGAAGGAGATCCTATTTGAAGTTGAAATTGAACACCGTGTAGCGCAACGTCAAGTCGAAGTATATGGTTCCATTTTGAAAAAAATTGGGAGATTTAAGATTTAGTAATTTGAAGGATTTAAGATTTAGTAATTGTATTATAATGACTAAAAACCTATCGGTTTAATTGTCTCAAAACTCTAATATTTTGGCATTGTATAATATGTTTGTGTTAATATAATTACCATTTTCTATTTTATTTAACGTCTGGTGTCGGAAATGTAGTTGAACTTTGCATGTCTTGTGTCGTATGTTTTGGCAGTTTTAATACTACTACTGATACTCAATTGCACATGCAAACGATGAATACAATAGAAGTATTCCCCTAACTAAATGTTTCCGCAGCAGCAGTATCAAGATGCTCCATATGTGTTCGACGAAATGGCCGTGAGGGAGGAATAGAGCAGGAATTTGAGGGATAACAGAGGTTCGGAGATGAATGCTGACATGCGGAACGGGCAAAATGGAAATAAATTTGGGGATAACAGAGGTTAGAATATAGAGTTTCCTATTCCTCAGGAAGAACAATGGAAGAATGACACAAAGAATGACAAAAAGCATATCTGTTTGAGCATTCCTGAGTGTTATGAAATAAATTTGGCATGACAAAAAGTTCTATGACATACCCAAAATAAGTGCCAAAATTACAACTTTCTCAATGGAAGAATGACACAAAGAATTTCTGTTTGAGCTCCAATCCAGAATTTCTGTTTGCCAGAATTTCTGTTTGAGCTCCAATCCAATCCAGAATGACACAAAGCATTTCTGTTTGAGCTCCATATCACAGTAGTGAGAGGAGAGAATTTCCTCAAAATTTATTTTCCACGCAAGAAATAGTCAATCCCACAGAAACATAAGCTACCAAACACTACAATTGATGAAAAAAATTGTGAGATATACATTTTCCATAGAAAAAAGCTCAATCAAACACAACATTAATAAGGACCAATACTTTACAAGCTGATCAAATAGAGTACTAGAGAAAGTTTTGAGAAAGTTCAATAAAAAAATTGTGAGATACATTTTCCATAGAAAAAAAATTCTTTACAAGCTGATCAAATAGAGTACTAGAGAAAGTTTTGCGGACACATCTCACTTCCAGGTCAACATTCAACCCAAATACACTGCTTCTTCTGGTGTATGCTTTAACAAACAAGCTACAATAGCTTGGAACAATAAGGACCAATACTTTAAATCTAGCTTTCAGCCTTATTCTCAAACTGACAGCCACAAAACAGTAAGCCATCCAAATAAAATCAATCCGAGCTTGCTTCAAAGTGTTGAGTAGCATATTTCATAAAATCCAAGCTTCATAAAATCCAAGCCAGGAGCAGCATAATTCTTCTTTCCTGCAAGCAAATGGTGATCAGATCAGCAATAACACCATGATTTAAGAACTAAGGATTAGATAGAAAGCCAAACAACCAATAAGAACTAAGGATTAGATAGAATAGGAAGCATCAAATACACTTTTAATTCTAACTATTAAACTTGAGATGAACTAAGGATTAGATAAAAACCATCAGTAGCTCGAAGGATTATGCTGCTTCTTCTCCAGAAAGTTGATAGCCTCTTGCTCTTTTGGAACCATTGTTGATTCTCAACATTTCTCAAAATGACAATGATAAGTACCTGACCTAAACTTCTCTGCTTGACCCTCCTACATTGTACATTGCTAGCTTAGCTTGGCTCAGTATGGAGTATGGAGGCTTGATATAGTAGTAAGAACATAGTATCAGAGAGTGGCTCAGGCTTAGTATCAGTATGGCTCAGTATGAAAATGCTCTTCTTTGCAGCTAAAACATTTTCCAGCTAAAACATTTTCCAGCTCAGTATGGCTCAGGCATGGTATCAGTATGGCATAGTATCAATATGGCTCAGGCATAGTATCAATACTAATTTCCAGCTAAAACATTTTCCAGCAAACCCAAGTATCAGAGGATACAGTTTAGTCTTAGTAAACTAGAAATGCTAAGACTACTACCAAAACATTACAACCCAGTTACAACTGCTGAGGTGGCACTAATATGGCAAAGATGAGGTGGGACCTATGAGATAAAAACCAAACAGACCTCATTTCTTCCCTAAAATGACTGAGCCTTCCACATCATCATTGCCAAGTCAGCTATTCCTACTCCAAGTCATCATTGCCAGCTAGCTAGGTCAGTTACAATTAAGTAGTTGGACCACATCAAATCTGAGAATGAACAAAAGATAACCAGTTATATAAGCCAGTTGCTCAATGTATACATCTATAATTTGAACCAGAAATGCTAAGACTACTACCAAACCATTACAACCCACTTACAACTGCTTAGGTGGAGCTGATATGGCAAATATGAGGTGGCACTATATTGTAAACTTAGCATTAGAGCAAAACCAAAGAGCAAACAGTTGAGGTGAGACCACAGACCTCATTTCCCCCCCAAGTCAGCTATTCCTACTCCAAGTCATCATTGCCAGCTAGCTATCTCAGTTCCAATTAAGTAGTTGGACCACATCAAATCTGAGAATGAACAAAAGAGAACCAGTTATATAAGCCAGTTGCTCAATGTATACAGTTATCTATAATTTGAACCAGAAATGCTATGACTACTACCAAACCATTACAACCCACTTACAGCTGCTTAGGTGGAGGTGATATGGCAAATATGAGGTGGCACTATATTGTAAACTTAGCATTAGAGCAAAACCAAAGATCAAACAGACAACCACAGACCGCAGACCTCATTTCCCCCCCCAAGTCAGCTATTTCCTACTCCAAGTCATAATTGCCAGCTAGCTAGCTCAGTTCCAGTTAAGTAGTTGGACCACATCAAATCTGAGAATGAACAAAAGAACCAGTTATATAAGTCAGTTGCTCAATGTATACAGTTATCTATAATTTGAAAAGATGAGTTATATAAGAACATTTATATAAACCAGTTATAAGCCTGTTGCCCAAAAGTTTGAACTATTGTTCACTCCAAAAGTCGAAGCTCCCCAAAAGTTGTGAAAAGATGAGTTATATAAGAACATCAAACTTTATCCCTCTTTGTCCTAACTTGTGAAAAGTGTCTAAGTAAGTATTAATTGAACTCGTAGACCCAACTTAATTGCATATATAAATCAAGGAGACACAAAGCAGAAGCTAATAGAGTGAATTGGACAAATTGAGAGATAAAGGGGCACATCATTCCTGGAAGATTCAGGATAAGTGGCAAGGTATCCACTTACTGGTATGGAAAAATATTTGAGGATATTGCAATCAGGAAAGGAACAAATTTTGTAATAAACTTAGAGCAGTGAGCATCCTTTCACCTGCATAATATAAGTATCTAAAATGAGGACAAACAATATATATCTTGTTAAGAATATAAATGTGAAATAGCATGAGCATCTGAGGGAGAGCCAATTCCTCACATTACAACTCTTAAAAGACAACAAAGACTGCCTCTGCTGAAAACATTTCCATTTGATTTACATTTACCTAAAAAAATGTTATACTATATCCATAGCAGAAATGTTATACTATATCCTTTCACCTGCATAATATATCCAAAAGTTGAAGCTCCCCAAAAGTTGGAACACCATTGGTTCTTGTTCATTCATGCCAAAAGTTGAAGCTCCCCAAAAGTTGGGTGGGAGGGCGAGGCATCCCATACGCATACGCATATGGCACATTCATGGCAAAAGTTGAACCTCCCCAAAAACCTATCTAAGAATGAACAAAAGAACCAGTTATAAGCCAGTTGCTCAATGTATACAGTTATCTATAATTTGAAATGACGAGTTATATAAGAACATTTATATAAACCAGTTATAAGCCAGTTGCCCAAAAGTTTGAACTATTGTTCACTCCAAAAGTCGAAGCTCCCCAAAAGTTGGAACACCATTGGTTCTTGTTCATTCACTCCAAAAGTTAAAGCTCCCCAAAAGTTGGGTAGGAGGACGAGACATCCCATACGCATACGCATATGACACATTCATGGGAAAAGTTGAACCTCCCCAAAAACCAATCTGACCGGTCTGCAATATTCACAAAATAAGCATCATAACGTGAAAATTATTACCTTCATAAAAAAAATGAAGACCCTTAAAATGTAAAACGATACTTACACTTGCTTGTGGCGGGCAAAGAAATGAATTATTCCACATTTGAGCAGGAGATGGGTTAGGAGTGGAAATTTTCTACAAAATTAAAGTATTTTATAGATTTACGATTGTAAACATTCCAATAATGAAAGCAAAATTAAATATCATACAAATACATCTCACCGACACTTTCTTCTGGGGAGTTTTTTGTTTTTCACTTCCCCTTCTTCGTCTTTGTTGAGAAAGAGCATGATCTCCCATGTTGTTTTCCTACAAAGTATATACCATCATAATTTCATAAACACTAAAATTAAAAAATAACTCACAATTACTAAAATTAAAAAAACTTACCTTATTTTTTCCGCTTGATTGTGCTCGTTTTCCTTTACCATAAGTTTTAACATATGGATGTATTCTAGGCCGACCTTTTCGTGTCTTACAAAGTGGGTCCCCAACTTCTTCACTTGCATTTTCTGCACAATCAATGATGCGATGAGAGTCGGATTGTTGGGTTGATCTAACAATCTTGCCACTTCCAAAAATAGGGGTTTTAATATGTTGTAGCTTCAATTCATTTTCTACCCACTCTTTATAACGATTGTATCGTTCATCATCTGTTGCTCCCAAATCGGCTACCTTGGAAAAAAGATTTTGGAGCTCATCATACTTTTTTTGTTCTGCAGTAGCAATCCAACCATTATAAGTAATTTTACACCTCGAGTGAGATCTCTTCACATCTTTCCTCCATCTCCTCAAAATGTACTTTTCTGGAAGTGAATTGACATCATATTCTTCGATAAGCACATGAAGCACATGTCTGCACAGAATCCCTCTAAACTCAAACATGTGACAACTGCATAAAAATTCATGTTCCTGCATGTGAAATGAAACAGTGAAGAGCTGATTTTTACAAAAGCCACCAACCAAAGTTCTCGCTTGGACATCATACTCTACAGCCTCTGCACCATCTCGTGTATCAATTACTTTACCGTACATCTTTCCTGTCAACTCCTCCATAAATTCTCTAAATTTTGGAAGGGTGTAAACTTGCTGAACTTGTGCTTCCATTTCGTAAAAAGTGATACATGGAATAACCTGTGAAAATGACTGAAAATCTGCATACATCTCTTTTTCTGCCTTATTTCTTAGAGCATTTTCATATTGCTCTACAAATTGCTTTAAAGTTGTCTTTGAATTGACATACCCATCAAAAAAGGAATTCATACTCTCA
Organism: Iris macrosiphon; assembly: GCA_036927795.1. NCBI lineage: Eukaryota > Viridiplantae > Streptophyta > Magnoliopsida > Asparagales > Iridaceae > Iris > Iris macrosiphon. Next base: position 176,823,665 of record JAYESA010000007.1, on the reverse strand, counting down.
CTTCTTTGAGTAGTTGACATCCCAGCCCAAAATATTATTTTTACGAAGCAAGGTACCCACCGTCTCCTCTCCTTGTATAATCCACTTAACCAAGTATTTTTCTCCAATTTGTACTTATCAATCATCTCAGCCCAAAGAGTCTCAAACTGTGTAGTGATTTGGGTATCATATATCACATTTTTCAAAGTAACACAGATAGAATCATAATCATTATAACTTTTGAGCTTTTCATTCACCTTCTTCATTATGTGCCACAAACACCACATGTGCCTACTATTAGGAAACACAATCTCAATTGCATTTTGCATAGCTTTGTCTTGATCCGTGATTATTCCTTTAGGAGCTACACCGTTCATGCACTCAAGCCATGTAGTGAACAACCAAACAAAAGTATTTGTGTCTTCATTTGATAGCAATGCACATCCCAACAAGATAGATTGCCCATGATGGTTGACACCAACAAATGGTGAGAAGGGCATATCATATTTGTTTGTTAGATATGTTGAGTCAAATGTGACGACGTCACCAAACTCTTTGTATGCTTCTCTGCACCTACCATCTGCCCAAAACACATTTCTTAATCGATTTTTTTTATCCAAATCCATACAAAATACAAAGCCTGTATTAGATGCTTGCATCTTCAAAAAATACTTTTGGATTGCAAGAGCATCACCTTCCCCCAATCGTAGACGCCTCTCTTTTTCAATGAAATTTCTAGCATCTTTATCTATACATCCCATATTCTCATATCCACCCGATTCAACCACAATTGTATTGATACTTTTGTTTGGTCTAACTCCCGCTATATCATGTAATACGAGTTTTCTTTTCATTGATGGAGTGAGTTTTCGGTTGCACCGATAAAACCGAGTCTTGCTAGGGCTTAAATCATGATTGTGGTCAAGAACTAATTTTGTAATCTCCCATTCGCCGTCAATGTTTAAACGTGCTGAAAGCCTAACCTTGCACCCGGTTCCACCTTGAGGTCTGGGCCTTAACACATTTAACCCCTTACTTTGCCACAACTTGTTACCTCGGCTACACTCAAGTGCAACATATCTCAATTTTCCATCATCACCCTTTTTCGAATGTCGTCTCCTCACTGAAAATCCCTTGTGGCAGCCATATAATCTAAATATCTCGTACATTCTTTCTAAATTCTCAAACTTCATCCCCACCTCAGGTGTGACTACATCTGTGAATTCAATTTCTTTCAATTCTCCATCACGTATATTTGGATACTCTGCTTCCATGCTTACATATTCTTCCTGAAAGAACTCTTCAGACAAGTGCTCTGCTTCCATGCCTACACAAGATAATCACGAAAATTCATCATATTCTTGAAAATGTAAGTTACAAAAAATCAACTAATTTCATCATATCCTGGTAATTATATAGCATGAAAAAGGAGTGAGAGAACCTTCAATATGATGAAATAGTAGTACCCTAATTTCAGAAATCAAAATCCCTAAGTTCAGAAATAAGTTTCCTAATTTCAGGAAAAAACCCTAATTTAAGTTTACAATTTCAGAAATCAAAAAACCCTAATTTAAGTTTACAATTTAAGAAATCAAATTAGGGTAGACGGAGGGAGAGACAGAGAAGAAGAAGATGAAGAAGTACCTGTTTCTTCTTCTGGCCGTATTGTTAGGTTCAAGAGAGGTTGAACGAGGTCGTCGTCGTCGTCGTCGAGGAGGAGTGAGGTCGCCATCGTGCCCTAGTTTCATGCCGTAATGTTAAGTTCAAGAGAGAGAGAGAGATACACACACAGAGAGAGAGAGAGAGAGAGAGAGAGTGTGTGTGGGTGAGAGAGAGTACCCGTCGTTCGTTTGCTCAAGGAACCCTAATTTCCTTCGTTGGGGGAGAACTCCTTCGTTGGGTGGGGGAGAACTCAAGTCTGTGGTCTGTGGTTCTGTGGTTGTCTGTTCTTTCAGTGGGAATAATGCTAAGTAGAATGCCACCTCATACTCTCCACATCAGCTCCACCTAAGCAGTTGTAAGTGGGTTGTAATGGTTTGGTAGTAGTCTTAGCATTTCTGCTTTCATAATGGTGGGACCTCGAGACCCACGCATCAGCCATCCACTCTGCTGAGCGTGGTGTGGGGAAGGAATATCCCCTTCAAATGGTCCATATTACTTTGGCACGTCATTCTTGCCAAGCTCCCAACCGATGAGGTGTCGATGACCACTGGATTCTCTTTAGTTTCAAACTATAATTGTTGCGAGGACCCTGGGTCGGAAACTATCACGCACATCCTATCGGAGGGCCCTTCAGCAGTAGTAGTTTGGGACTCTTTTAAGCTTTGATACAGAATTTTTTAGGCCGGAAGGAGTATCCAGACTCGGCTCCCTCACTAGGGTATGTTCTCCATTAAATTCTAAAGTCTAAAAGATCTTGATTTAATCAACAAACTAAAGAAAGTACAAAAATGTCCTAGACAGAAACTCTAAGTACAATATTTTTATCTGGATGGTGACGATGGACAAATAGCGTTGTGACGGCTCCTTTACTCCGTTGACGGTCCGATGAGGGAGTGAGGATGCTCTCATTTATTCTCTCTCATGAACTTGTGTGCACGTATGTAGCTGGACGGGAGAGGGGGGGGGTCGAGTCTCTCTGAAGCAGAAAACAGCCAGTCCTTTGAATGTTCAAGTTGCTCCTATTTATAGCCATCGTACTGATGGGCCATAGGTACCGCATATGCCTCTGTTTGGTGGCCGCGTAAGGCTCTTTCAACAGAATGCTGTTGCAACTATAGACGCATGATATGGACAGATTGTCACGTGGTCTTGGTTGAGATATGATGTTGAAGAGATCTCGGGGTTATTTTCAACCCGTTGTGCGCGTGACTTGATCAGCTGGACACGTAGTCAGCACTGATTGTGTGAGAAATCTTCTTCAGTCATAACAGAAAAGATCTTGTGAACCAAGATCCCCATAACGTCATGGCCGCATAGCATCGTGGACGCATACAAGCTCTTGTTTGGCCTTGGTCGGATGGACACTCTAGCCTCATATTAACGAGGCCTCATGCAAACTCTCATATGGCCTTGACCGAATGGACACTTTGGCCGCATGGTGTTGTGGCCGCATACATGCTCTCGTCGGGTTTTCTTCAAATGGACACTTAAGTAGTATGGTGACGAGGCCGCATGTGTCTTGTAGCCGCATACGTGCTCTCGTTTGGCCTTGGTCGGATGGACTCTTTGTCCGCATGATGGCGAGGCCGTATGGGTCTTGTAGCCGCATACGAGCTCTCATTTGACCTTGGTTGGATGGACACTCTGGCCGCATGTTGATGAGGCCGCATGGGTAAGGACACGTGGCCTTGCGCGTATGTCGAGGCTATTAATGCACTGATGTGACTTTCTGTCTGTCTTTTCTTGAGCCGTCATCTTTCACGAATCTCGTAATGTCGGCATCATGAGTGATGTGTCAGAGCCTGACATTCATCGATTGCTTTGACAGGGGTTTTTTATGCGGCCTCCCTGCTCTGCGGTCGTTCAAGCCTCATAGAGTATACTATGCAGGTTCTTGGTCTTTGGTTTGACTAGGTCGCATGTAGCTTCTCTGCGGCTTGTTTGTTCAGGTCATATGTGGCGTCTCTGCGGCTTTGGTTGTTTGGGCAACATATGGCTTCTCTGCGGCATGGTTGTTCATTTGAGGGGGTATGGCATTTATGCGGCCTGCATATTTTTTTCATGCTTCTAAAAGACCCCCTTCAAAGTTTCCAAAATGACAAGTTTGAAAAACTTTGAAAGAAGCATGGCCGAGCGCTATTGGCCGCATATGCAGGGCATGCCACAGAGTCTCATGGCCTAATATTTATCTCTGTCAGGCTGTCCGCTCATTAAATGAGGATATTTACTTTGATCATTGCACGGATCTCTTAGGATTATGTGTCGCCTCCTGACACGGGGCTCGAGGCACCGGTTTCCAAGGAGATTTAAAGAGGATCGAGCATCAGGTTTATCCCATTAGTGCTAGGTTTGTTGCCTCGATCCCTTCACGCAGTTTTGGTGCCTATAAATAGGTAGCCAGGGGAGAGAGAAACTTGCTTTCTTTCTCCTTTCCTGCAAAGGATGCTGCAGGCTGCCTTCCTTCTCGCCGAGAAGTTTGTCGGGGGTGGCCTTAACCTATGGCCCCCTGACTTTGCTGTTTTGCCTGGAGGTAGGGGAGCACCCACTTTTCGTATTGGGCTGCTAAGGACACAGAGACACTAGTATACAGTCTTGCTGCAGGAATAAAAAATTATCTAGAATACGTGCAGACTCTTTACTGTAAGCCTTGCCACATGGATGAGAGATCATCATGAACATGCACGGGCTTCACTTATGAATCAATCACATGGAAGGGTGACCATTCTGCGCTAGTTAAGGCTGCCGCATAGATGAGGGATTGACCTGGACATGCGACGTCCATGACTCGGACATGCGACCGCCGTGGCTCTGGCGCATGGATGGAGACTCGACTCGACATGCAGATACCTTGGTAGGCACCTCATAGGTCGGCTAGGCCCTGCTCATGGACTTCATATTGTCTTTGTTTACTAACGCCTTATGTTCTCCTTGTGCCGGCTTTGTTCTCCCTTGTGCGGCTCATGATGGAGCATAAAAGGATATCATAACACCCGTTATTCTGGGTGAAGACAAACTTTATGGGGCAATTCGCCAAGAACTGATCTAGGAGACGAGGACAGTTCAATAAGAACTGATTCAGGAGACAAGGATGATCATCTTGTGTCATGCGCTGAGCTATCCTTGTTCGTACATCATTCAATCTGTATTTCTCCCCTTTATGCGGCTTGTTATTGGCCAAGGGCCTGCGGTGTCGATGACAGAATTTAGATTAATTGTCATTCATGTCGTCGGCTTCCCGCATGGTTGAATAACGCCTGCTCCTACTCCTCCCTTGCTATCCCTCAATATTTTTTTTATATACTGAGGTTTGCACTGTAGAAGGATGATCCAGAAAGCATTGAGTTTCGCTATAGGCTTTGCTGGTGTGAGTAGCTGCAACAGCTCGGAGGGACGCTTGGATGGAAAAAGTTATGATTGTAGAATTTTCTATCACCTGTACTCATGATCTTGAATATTAATAAAAAATTCTTTAAAATATAATAGATTTCCATCGTGTGTACTCATGATCTTGAATATTAATAAAAAATTTATCTTTTTCCAGAACTTCACTTTCGTATCTGTCGTGTTGAATGTTGTGAACTTTGGGTATTATGCTAGAGATAATATGGACGTACCACAACACCGTAGTTGCCAAGGACATCCCACTGGGGGATCTTTGGTGGACTTATTACTTCTTGCGCATCTGAGTACAAGTGATAAGTTCGAAATAAAACCCTGCTAGATGTGATATGAACGTAGTAAGTTTGGTGAACTTAACACTGTAGGCGCACTTAAATTTAAGTACAGGTGATAAGTTTGGACGATGATCGATATCATAGGTACTGTGGACGTAATGATTGATAGCCAAACTTGGAAGGTTTTTTCAGTGGTGCGAAGGACATTACAAACTCTACTGGGAGGAGGTGGGAACGATATCTCAGAGGTGACGTAGACGTCAGCGGGTCGATAGTCGTATCGAGAGGTTAGGTATGATTCCGATATTTTTGGTAGAAGAAAAAAAGAAATGAGCCAGAGGTAATATGTACGTGGCTATTTTCTTTGGATAGAGAACAGGGGTAGCTCCTAGTTCAGAGGTGATATAGACATGAACTATTTGCTTCCATTGAGGATATCCTACTGGGGGACTTTTGGTGGACCTATTACTTCTTTCGCACAAGAGTGCAAGTAATAAGTTCGAGATAAAACCCTATTAGAGGTAATATTGACATGATAGGTTTTGTGGACTTAGCACCGCTGGCATAATTAGGGTTAAGTACGGGTGCTAAGTTGAGATACCAAACGATATCAGAGATAATATGGACATAATGATCGATAGCCAAACTCGGGAGGTTTGCTAAGAGGTAATATGGACATGGAAAACATGACCGGGGAGAAATATTAGGACAATAGTTCATAGGTAATATGGACGGGAACCATTGTCTAAAAAAATCACTGCAGAGTGATTTGCTGATTATGGTCTATCCGAAAATGTCGATAGACCTGAGGGTTGTTTCGCTGGAGAGATCACAGGACGATAGCTCAGAGATAATGTGAACATGGCTATCGCCTAATGAGATTGGTTTGAGTGATCACTGCGGGAGTGTGCAAGTGGACCAGATGACTGCTCCATTGAGGAACTTTTGAGGATTCATTATCCATTGTGTATCCAGGACTCCTGAATACCGATAGTAGCTTCTACAATGATTTGTATAGGAAGGGCAAGGCCGTAAATAGGCACTTGCTGGAAAAAAAGAACCAATAATGTAAATATTGTACATCTTGGTTGTCTTTGATATGGATAGGAAAGTACTAGCCTAGCCTTAGACGTAGTACTTTTTAAGGAACTTGCTGTTGATAGGCATCATAAGCAAGTCGCCATTGGGTTTCGCTAGTCGGTAGGCGCCGTTGGAGAATACTGACTCTACGACAAATGGGCCTTCCCATTTGGGTTGGAACTTTTTGACCATTTTGTGGGTCATAACCATCGATCTTCTTATTGTCAAGACGAGGTCACCCACTTGGTAAGTCCTTTTATTCACCCATTTGTTGAAGTCTCCCGAGAGACGTGCTTGGTACAGCTTAATACGTTGTTGACCTAAGAGACATTTCTCGTCGAGTGCTTCTAAATCTTATAGTCGTTGGTAGTGATTGTCGTCGACGGTTAACCGGTTGGAGAGAGCTACTCCGAGCAAGGGAATTTGAACCTCGAGGGGGAGGACCGCTTCGCTCCCGTTGACCAAGGATAATGGCGCGCTACCAGTTGGCATCCGGACTATTGTACAATAGGCCCAGAGTCATTCACCCAGCTTCTTATTCTAGTTGTATTTGTTGGATCACACAAACTTCTTGAGGAGGTTTATGATGGTATTATTGAAGGCTTCTTCCAGACCATTTGCTGCTGGAATGTAGGCAGTCGAGACTACATTCTGAATTCGGTTCTTATCACAAAACTGATAAAAAGTATAACTTGCAAACTATGGACCATTGTCATGGATGATCTTTTGTGGCAAGCCAAAGCGGTATATAAAGTGATACTTGACGAAGCTGATCACGTTTGATGTCTTGACTTTGGCGAGTGATATGCCTTTCGCCTACTTAGAGAAGTAGTCAGTAATGGCGAGGATAAACCGATGTCCCTTAGATGAAGGAGGGCTAATCGGTCCTATGATATCCATGGCCCAGGCTTCGAATGGTCAGGACGCAATAGTCGGGTGTAGAAACTTCGAGGGTTGGTGGATGAAGTGAGTATAGATTTGGCACGCTTGACACTTCCTTGCGTAGTCAACGGCTTCTTCTACCATTGTCGGCTAATAGTAACTTATTCTCCGAAGGCTGTCCTGTAGCTTGGACCCTGGTTGAGGAAACCGCAAACCCAGTCGTGGGCCTCGCAAAGAGTCTGCTTCGCATCTGTATTCGGTAAACATCGTAGCAGAAGACTGTTATAGAAGCGACGATACAATATTTTGGTAGTCGTATCGTAATAGAACCGGAGGGAACATCTTCTGATGGAAGTGGCTTCCTTCGGGTTCTTGAGAAGAATTCCATAGACTACATAATCGATGAATGAGAGTCTAAAATCTTGGGAGTCAGTGCTCGTCTCTTTTGAGTAGCTCAAGCACTGATAGAGGTTGTTCTTCGGGTAGACCAGCCCTTTCCTGATCATGGTGATCAGTTCATGAGTATTGATCAGAACAGCTAGAGGTGTTGTGAGGCCGGCCAGGGCGTCAGCCTAAATATTTTGCAGCTGAGGGACGTGCTCTATGAAAAACCCTTCGAAGGTGGAGATAATACCGAGCACGGGTTGGTAGTAGAGAATCAAGTCTTCATTCCAGCCCTCGTACTAACCTCAGACTTGATTTACTATAAGCTTGGAATCGTCATAGGCTTTCAGGTAGTAAATCCTACTTGTTTAGCAAGTTTGAGACAAATGACGAGAGCATTGTACTCTGCCACATTGTTGGAGCATGTCTCTATGAGGGAGTAAGTGCGGTTGATAACCAGATTATGTGGGAAGATCAATACTATCCCGACGCTAGCGACCATATCGCCTTTGGGCCCTGTTCTTGACGCACCATCGAAGAACATTCGCCAAATGGCTTCTGCGCTCGTGGTCATGTTTGAGTCTGCGACCTCGTCTGGAATCTCATCGTAGAGGTTTAAAGTTTTTTGTACTGGGTAGGCTGCCAGGAAATATGCCAATGCTTGGCCTTTGACAGCTTTCTGTGGGACAAACACCATGTCATATGGTGACAGCAGTATTGCCCATGTGGCTAGGCGAGAGTTGAGCACTCCAGATTTCGTCATGAGAATCCTGAGAGGATTAACTCATAAGATCACGTGGATGGTTTTTCCTGCCACGTAATACTAGGTCTTCTGGATGGCGAAGACTAGAGCAAGGCATTCCTTCTCGATGAGGTTGTACCTGTGCTCTGTGCCGGCCATCATTCTACTAAGATAATAGATGGCCTGATCGTGACCTGCGTCGCTTGTCTAGAATAGCAGAGCACCAATAGAGTGATCCATTACTCACACAAAGAGCAGGAAGTATTTTTCTATAACTAGGGCTACCAATACTGGAGGGCTCTTGAGGTATTCCTTGATCTCGTCGAAGGCACGATGACATTCTTCATTCCAGACAAAGGAGACTCCCTTCTTCATGAGCTGAGTGAACGACTGGAAACATCCATAGAGGTTTGATATGAACCTCCTGATGTTGGCCAATCTTCCTTGATGGCCACGAAGTTCTCTGAGCTTCTTCGGTGGGTGCATTTCAAGGATTACTTTAGTCTTGTCAGGGTCCACGTGGATACCCTTCAAAGTTATAACGAAACCCAAAAATTTATCGCTGGAGACTCCTTGGAAAAATTTGGTGGGATTAATCTTGAGCTGGTGCGTACACATGAGGTCGAACACAGTCTTAAAATCCCGGAGGTGATCATCTTTGGAGCGACTATTGATGGCGATGTCATCAATGTAACACTCGACTGTCTTGCATAGATGCTCACGGAATATGGTGCTCATCATTCGCTGGTATGTAGCACCTGCATTCTTCAGACCGAAGGACATGACTGTGTAGCAGTATACTCCTATCGGTGTTCGGAACGGTGTATGCTTCTTGTCGTCAGAAGATATCTTAATTTGATTGTAGCCTGAGAATCCGTCCATGAAGGACATGTGCTCGAAGCCACAGGTGTTGTCGATCATTTTGTCTTTGATCGGAAGGGGGAACTCATCCTTACGGTAGGCCACGTTCAGATAATGGAAGTCAATGCAGATCCTGATTTTTTTGTTCTTTTTGACAACGGGCACGATGTTGGCTACCCATTCTAGATGTTGTTCTTTGCGGACGAAGTCACTAGCTATCAGATTGTTAATTTCAGCTTCGATGGCTTTCATAATGTCCGACAGGAACCGCCGTTGCTACTGCTTGACATGCTTGGCGTTCGACAAGATATTAAGTTTTTGGACCACGATTTGGGAGTCTAGTCCTGACATATCTTCGTAAATATAGGAAAAAACATCAATGTATTCTCTGAGGAGCTGTAGCAGGGATTTTCGATCCTCATCCGTCAGACTATTGCTGATGAAGATAGGTTTAGAGGAGGATTCTTTGCCAAGATTGACTTGTACGACTTCGCCCTCAGTGGGAGGTTCTCGTTGTTCAAACCGAATCTCCCATTGTGCGTCTAGGTGTTGGGCCCACGGCTCTGCTTTAAAGAGTTCCAGAGGATCCTCGTCGCCTTACTCATGGTCAGCTGACACCATGTTAGCAGACAATGTTTGTTTGAGCATCCCTCCGATACTGATGTCGGAGTCCGAATAGAAAGTCTCTGAAGAGTGAGAGTATAAGTCATCTTCTTCATTCGATCCTTCGGGGGTTTATGGGAGGTGCGATATACCCTAAGCCATGCTTGGTCTTATGGTAGTAATCCTCGGACTTGCCTGCCGGAGCGAAGAGGCGCAAGGGTAGTCGTCGACCTTTGTCGTAATTCAGACCTTGGTTTCTTTTAAGATCATAACCCATCTTCTGGACGAGGTGTTTGGCTTGACCACTAAACCGGTAGAGTTATATTTTTTGGTATCGGGTTCTGGCTCTTTTTCCTCCAGGATAAAAGATCGGGAGCATTCAACCCTACTGAAGATGATGGATTTGTCTCCCCTCCTCCTAGCTGGAGCTGTAAAGTAGGAATCTTGACTAGGGATGATCTGGTTTACTCTATAGGTAGTAGTTACCTGTGTATGCAGTTGCATGCCTATACCATGTTCTAGGGAGTACAATATGCTCAAGTGAGCAACATCGGAGTAGTTAAAAGATAACACTTTATTCATAAAGTAGGGACTCTTTTCCAGGTAAATTATATCATGTAGGGACGGAGCATTAGCGTGAGCCGCTAAGTACTCTTCTAGTTTGTCTTTCTCGAGATTTGTCTCTGATGCGGGCGAGGGCTTTGGAGGCCTCCTACGAAGCTTGACTACCAAGGGCTCGGAGGCAGAAGTTGGCACTGGGTCTTTCTTCCGACTTGGTAGTAATACCATCAGAGGTTGTGGTTCTTTCCTCTGTATCTTCACGACGAGGGAAGGGGTTGTGTCATGAGCACGTCCCTTGAGGTGTACCGTCAAAGGTTTACATGATGTTATGCCAATTTTTGCTTCTTTGTCGGCTCATTCCCTCCTTCATCCTGGCAGACATGCTTGTACAGGTGTGAATCAGAGAAGTAAGCCTATACCCCTTTGAAAGGATCCATATCGGCGAATTCAGTCTTGACGATGTCGTGATCGACTACGTACTTCAAGCACTGCTGAAAGGTTGAAGGTACGATCATGTATTGATGTATCTATGGATGTCCTAGGAGAACATTATAGGATACGTCTACGTCTATGACATAGCAGGTGACCTCTATTTTTAAATCGTCGATTTCGTACTTCAAGCGAATCTTGCCGAGAGGGTAGTTTCTTCCCGCGTTGAAGCCACTGATTACAGTGTTGGTCGCTGTTAGGCGATGCATCAGGATACCCAAGGTATGAATCAGACTCAGCGGGATGATGCTGATTGACGAACCGGGATTGATGTGTCACGCCCCAGTCCTAAAATACCGAGGGACCGGTCACATGGAAATGGCCAGCAGTACGCACCGATGGACAACCCAATTTAAAGGATCCATCAGGGCATACTTAAGCTGTAATATAACAATAAGTAGATCCAGTGGTACAAGTCACAGTCTATACTAATCTCATCCACAACAGATAATCACAGATCAAATGACAGAAATAAAGTAAACAAATAACTAACAAGTCTCAATAAAAAGTGTCTCGGAGAACAATCCGAGTACAAGTCTGCTACATCAATGAAATAGACTGGAAAATAAATAACTAGAAACTGAAATAAATGAGTATCTCAAGCCAATACTCAGGAGAAGTCCTCTGGTACAATCTCGTCCTCAGATCCTGGTTCTCCTCCAATGTAGGCACCTGCTCCTGCTAATGCTAATGCTCCGGTCCCGTATACATCGGGATAGATCTCGTCAGCTAATCCTGGGGACATAATCCGGATCCAGGTCCTCAGGGGACATAGCAAGGTACAAGAAAGCTCATGCCAAAATAAATATAGTGCAGATAATAAATGGAATAAATAGGACAAGTAAGTAACCATCTAAGTGAAATGCAAGTGAGAGTTTTAGTCATACTCGGGCTGAGACTACTACAAGATCAGTGTCGGAGAAACCCATAGCAGTATTTTCTCGAAGGGCCAGTACGGTACCAAAGCTCTGTGTCAGAGTCTAAGGCACTTCCATTAAATTATTATATATATATATTCAGCCTTATGTATGGTAAATCTCTCCCCACCCAATGTAGTCTCACGTCACAGTTTCATAATATCTCATGTCCTTGTCACGCAAACCATAACTAATGCAACAAGTCAGGATAAAATCTAAGCATGTAACTGTATCTGTCATAGTCCTGTATCCTATACAGAATCACCGTGAATATCTCATGAAGATCCTGTCTCATGTATAGTGTCAAGTGTCCTGGATATACTGTACTTGGTAAGACAAGTACGAGAAGATAAAGTGTCACGAATGTCCATCTCTAGATGACAATACACAACACCGCGTACGATGTTGGCACCCGACTATAATCGGACGCTAAGTACGTCACACGGTCCTAGGTTAAGCATGCACAGCAATATAATGAAGCAAGAAAATAGGTAACAATACTGCAGAGTTTGGCAAGGTACACTTGCCTGGGGTTCTGGCTCCAACTGTAGCTCTGATCTCAGTGTGATCTGCAGGTACTACTCCGGTTGCTGAAATAAACATCACCATTAGATTCAAAAAATATCAAATAGCTAGAAACGCTTGTCCTTAGGTCCAATTTGGACACAGGGGCAAAAATGACCTTTCCGGGCCAAAACGGGTTCCATATGTGGGCCACTTTGCACCGAAAAGCGTGTCAGGGTCAAAGGTCTCCAAATTCGTCGAACTCAGTGTCAACAAGTCAGGAACGATGATACGAACCCAACGAAACTTCCAGAATTGGATTTCGATGAGCCGATCACAAAATCGCCCGTCAAGTGGAGCTTGTGGGGCCCACGATACACGATTTTGTCAACGTTCTCAGAATCGAACCAAACTTGGCTCACAGGACAAGCGTATTGCTACGAGTCCGATGGCGCAAGTTTTGTCTCAATCCGACGTGTGTACACAAAGTTACAGCGTGTTCCAGAATCGACGGATACGGGGCGGGTGTCGGCGGATACGCGTTGATTCCGGTGTGCACGCACATCCAAATCGACTTCTGCGAAATCCCACACGTCCGTATCAACGACGCGCACGTTTCGGTAAAGACCGCGTGCGACCAAGTCATCCCGTTTGGCGGGGCATACTCAGTTCCAGGGTGAAACTGGGCATTGTTTTTTCTGTTTTTGGATCGCGGTGTGCGATCACCACAGGATGCGATGCACCGAGCGGGTTGCACGGGCACCGAGAGGGTTATACTGTCTACGAGTAGCAACTAACGGAATCGAAAACGGGTAAACGAGCAGGGAGATACGCGTACCTGAACTGGGTTCAAAAAAGTCGAAATATTCCGTGTCCGACACGACGCGAAGTGTCCTGGTCAACCGTGTCCTGGCTAGGGCAGCGGGTCGTGTTCATGTCCGCTGTGCTGCGGTGTCGGGGCTAGGGCTACCCTGGCTAAGCTGGGAGAGGGCGGCCGGCCGAGGGCAGCTGCTCCGGTGGTTCGTCGGCGTCGTCGGCTACACGGCGAGGTCGGGCGGCCGGTTGACTACGGGCTGGGCGGAGGAGAGGGGAAGGAAGAAGGAGGCGGCGGAAGAGGGAGCCGCGGGCGGTACGGTGGAGCTGTGAGGGGATGGTCGAGCGGGGTCGACGTTTGGGGTGGAGTCGGGGGAAGGTGGTGGCCGTGTCGGTGGTGGTGGCGCTGCTGCGCCGAGGTGGGGGAAAGACGACGGTGGGGCTAGGGGAGTCGGCGGGGATGGTGAGGTACTGGTGGGGATGGTCGAACGGGAGGAGGAGGAAGCTGTTGCTCCGGCGGAGGAAGAGGGAGACGGGGAGTTCTCAGCGGCGGGGCTGTGGCTGTCGAAGTCGAGGAGGAAGGGGTTGGTGAGTCGTGGAAGAAGCTAGGGTTCAGGTCAGGGTTGCGGCGGCGAAGCTGGAGAAAGGCGGCGGCGGCGGGGAAATTAATTAGAGTTGCGGCGCTGGGCACGCACGTCAAGGGGGGTTTATATACAGCGCCGCCGGGTCGGAACAGTGTTTCCGACCCGGTTGGGGATTAGGGCTCAGTTCGGGTCGGGTCGGGTTGTCAGCGGGTCGGGTCAGGTTTTGGGCCCGGATCCGACCCAATAAAGAATTGGGTTTGGGTTTGCTTAGACCGGTCGGTCCGGTTTGGTTTAGTTCGGTTTATTTGAAATAAACCCGATTTATTTCTGGGTTTAAATACGGTTTAATTATTTAATAGTTTTTAGGACTTTAAATGGGTTTCCGGAGTCCAATAAATTCACCGAAAATTACCCTATGTCCGGTTTTCCATTGTACACCATAAAATATTATTTTCATAATATTTTAATATTAATTAACAGCAATTAAAAATCATTTAATTATCTAAAATCTAGGTTTTAATTACAGAAAAATCCCAGAAAATTCCAGAAAATTATGAAAATTCCGAATTAAATTTCTTGAAAAAATCAGGGGGATTACAATCTACCCCCCTTAAGAGGATTGCGTCCTCGCAATCAAAGAATAACCGGTCAACAGCGATGACACGATTGCAAATATTGTTCGAAGCACATTGCGATAAAGGAGAATCAAGGTTGAGGGTGTAAGAATAATACAAAGGAAAAATTATTTTCCTAAGCATTAAAAGTTATGCAATCTCCCGTATGAAGGAGATCTAGAAGGCTACAGTTTAGAAAAGTAGGTTATCACTAGGTTACCAATTATAAAACATTCTAGGTTATAAAACATACTAGGTTATTAGCAAGTTCAGCATTACTAGGTTAAGTCTAGGGTCACGAACCAATAAACACGAGAATTAAACAATACTAGAAACAGAAAACTATAAAACTTACGTGCATTAGCTACTCCATGAATATGTGCGTCCTCCAAAGTCATAGCATAAGCTTGTCCGCGTCCTTGAGGGGGTGCCCTCTGCTGTTGCTGGGCCTGCTGGAAGGGTGCTGGTCGAGGTGCCAAGGGTGGCCTTGGTTGATATCCTCCTGGTGCTGGTAGAGCTTGTTGGTTTGTCCTTGGTGCTCCTTCTTTACGCTCAGGACAGTCTCTCACTGCATGCTGTCTGGATCCACAACCTAAGCATAGTCCGAATTTACGTCTACACTCCTTCTCAACGTGGCCTATCTTGCCGCAGTGGTGACAAGTAGGAAGAGTCAGTGATTTGGATACAACTCCTTATGGTGCTTGCTGCAGATAAGGTTTTTTTGCAGCTTCTCCATGCGGTGCTCGGGCTGGTGCTGATGTGGAAGGCCTCTTCAGGTTGGACTCTCGCCTGGTGACGCGCTCCAGGCGTCGGGCTGCAGCAAGGACGTCTGAGTAAGATGTAGGTGCAATGGATCCAATTAGTTTCTGTAGCTCAATGTTTAATCCGTCGAAGAACTTCTCAGCCTTCTCTTCTTCTGTCGGAATCAAGGTAGGGGCGAAGCGACTCAGACGGATAAATTCTGCGTTGTACTCTTCCACTATCATAGTATCCTGAGTGAGGCGATTGAACTTGTCCTGAAGTTCTGATCGAACGGTAGCCGGGATGTACATCTCTTGAAAGAGTTTGGAGAACTCCTCCCAGGTGACTCGATCTGGTCCGAGCCGTGTCTCCTCAGATAGCCACCAGTGATGTGCATTATCTGTCAATTGCATTCTGATGGCGGTCATCCAACGTTCCCTTGGAAGCTCTGCTGCTTCTAATTGATATTGTATGTTGGTGAGCCACTCATGAACTTCTGTGGGCTCCTCCTTGCCTGAGAAAGTATGGGGCTTCAGCTGGCGAAAGTCGGTGATAGAGCCCGTCGGTTGCCGTCGAGTTGGTAGGTTGGCCTGCTCCAGTGCATTTACTATGCTGTTCTTTAGGTAATCTGCTTCACGACGCTGAGCTTCTTGATAAATATGCTGTTGGGCCTGCATCATTGCGTAGATCATTTGAAAAATCTGTTGCCCATCCATAGGCTGTCCTAGTGGGAATACAGGCATTGGTGGAACGAACTGCGGAGGCGGTGGGATGTCGCCACGCCAAAATCTAGAAGCATGCTGATCTGCTTGGCTGCCTTGATGAGTAGAGGGATCTCCACTCAATGGCGCCACTTCATCTTCTCCGTAGGTGGCTACAGCACCTATTGGTGTGTTTGCTGGAGTTTCGTCGTTTGCTCTTGAATCCATTACTCTGCATCAAAAATAAACTATAAGAGGCGCACAGGAATCAAGGCATAATACAAGAAAATTTAATTCGAATACGATATAGATATTAAGAACGTTTTCAAGCAAGTGGATGAGATCCTAACAACTTATCCTATTCTTGTAGCAGGCTTGCTCGGTCCCTAAGTTGAAACCGAACAATTTAGTCGCTGACCTGCATGGGCCACCACAAAAACCATGTCACGCCCCAGTCCCAAAATACCGAGGGATCGGTCACGTGGAAATGGCCAGCAGTACGCACCGATGGACAACCCAATTTAATGGATCCATCAGGGCATACTTAAGCTTTAATATAACAATAAGTAGATCCAGTGGTACAAGTCACAGTCTATACTAATCTCATCCACAACAGATAATCACAGATCAAATGACAGAAATAAAGTAAACAAATAACTAACAAGTCTCAATAAAAAGTGTCTCGGAGAACAATCCGAGTACAAGTCTGCTATATCAATGAAATAGACTGGAAAATAAATAACTATAAACTGAAATAAATGAGTATCTCAAGCCAATACTCAGGAGAAGTCCTCTGGTACAATCTCGTCCTCAGATCCTGGTTCTGCTCCAATGTAGGCACCTGCTCCTGCTAATGCTAATGCTCCGGTCCCGTATACCTCGGGATAGATCTCGTCAGCTAATCCTGGGGACATAATCTGGATCCAGGTCCTCAGGGGACATAGCAAGGTACAAGAAAGCTCATGCCAAAATAAATACAGTGCAGATAATAAATGGAATAAATAGGGCAAGTAAGTAACCATCTAAGTGAAATGCAAGTGAGAGTTTTAGTCATACTCGGGCTGAGACTACTACAAGATCAGTGTTGGAGAAACTCATAGCAGTATTTTCTCGAAGGGCCAGTACGGTACCAGAGCTCTGTGTCAGAGTCTAAGGCACTTCCATTAAATTATTATATATATATATTCAGCCTTATGTATGGTAAATCTCTCCCCACCCAATGTAGTCTCATGTCACAGTTTCATGATATCTCATGTCCTTGTCACGCAAAACCATAACTAATGCAACAAGTCAGGATAAAATCTAAGCATGTAACTGTATCTGTCATAGTCCTGTATCCTATACAGAATCACCATGAATATCTCATGAAGATCCTGTCTCATGTATAGTGTCAAGTGTCCTGGGTATACTGTACTTGGTAAGACAAGTATGAGAAGATAAAGTGTCACGAATGTCCATCTCTAGATGACAATACACAACACCGCGTACGATGTTGGCACCCGACTATAATCGGATGCTAAGTACGTCACACGGTCCTAGGTTAAGCATGCACAGCAATATAATGAAGCAAGAAAATAGGTAACAATACTGCAGAGTTTGGCAAGGTACACTTGCCTGGGGTTCTGGCTCCAACTGTAGCTCTGATCTCAGTGTGATCTGTAGGTACTACTCCGGTTGCTGAAATAAACATCACCATTAGATTCAGAAAATATTAACTAGCTAGAAACGCCTGTCCTTAGGTCCAATTTGGACACAGGGGCAAAAATGACCTTTCCGGGCCAAAGCGGGTTCCATATGTGGGCCACTTTGCACCGAAAAATGTGTCAGGGTCAAAGTTCTCCAAATTCGTTGAACTCAGTGTCAACAAGTCAGGAACGATGATACGAACCCAATGGAACTTCCAGAATTGGATTCCGATGACCCGATCACAAAATCGCCCGTCAAGTAGAGCCTGTGGGGCCCACGATACGCGATTTTGTCAACGTTCTCAAAATTGAACCAAACTTGGCTCACAGGACAAGCGTATTGCTACGAGTCCGATGGCGCAAGTTTTGTCTTGATCCGACGTATGTACACAAAGTTACAGCGTATTCCAGAATCGACAGATACGGGGCGGTGTCGGCGGATACGCGTTGATTCCGGTGTGCACGCACATCCGAATCAACTTCTGCGAAATCCCATATGTCCGTATCAACGATGCGCACGTTTCGGTAAAGATCGCGTGCGACCAAGTTGTCCCGTTTGGCGGGGCGTACTCAGTTCCGGGGTAAAACGGGGCATTATTTTTCCTGTTTTTGGATCGCGGTGTGCGATCACCACAGGACGCGATGCACCGAGCGGGTTGCACGGGCACCGAGAGGGTCATACTGTCTACGCGTAGCAACTAACGGAATTAAAAATGGATAAACGAGCAGGGAGATACGCGTACCGGAACTGGGTTCGAAAAAGCCAAAATATTCCGTGTCCGACACGACGCGAAGTGTCCTGGTCAACCGTGTCCTGGCTAGGGCAGCGGGTCATGTCCGTGTCCGCTGTGCTGCGGTGTTGGGGCTAGGGCTACCCTGGCTGAGCTGGGAGAGGGAGGCCGGCCGAGGGCAGCTGCTCCGGTGGTTCGTCGGCGTCGTCGGCTACACGGCGAGGTCGGGCGGCCGGTTGACTATGGGCTGGGCGGAGGAGAGGGGAAGGAAGAAGGAGGCGGCGAAAGAGGAAGCCGTGGGCGGTGCGGTGGAGCTGTGAGGGGATGGTCGAGCGGGTCAACGTTTGGGGTGGAGTCGGGGGAAGGTGGTGGCCGTGTCGGTGGTGGTGGCGCTGCTGCGCCGAGGTGGGGGAAAGACGACGGTGGGGCTAGGGGAGTCGGCGGGGATGGTGAGGTGCTGGTGGGGATGGTCGAACGGGAGGAGGAGGAAGCTGGTGCTCCGGCGGAGTAAGAGGGAGACGGGGAGTTCTCAGCGGAGGGGCTGTGGCTGTCGAAGTTGAGGAGGAAGGGGATGGTGAGTCGTGGAAGAAGCTAGGGTTCAGGTCAGGGTTGCGGAGGCGGAGCTGGAGAAAGGCGGCGCCGGCGGGGAAATTAATTAGAGTTGCGGCGCTGGGCACGCACGTCGAGGGGGAGGGTTTATATACAGCGCCGCCGGGTCGGAACAGTGTTTCCGACCCGGTTGGGGATTAGGGCTCAGTTCGGGTCGGGTCGGGTTGTCAGCGGGTCGGGTCGGGTTTTGGGCCCGGATCCGACCCAATAAAGAATTGGGTTTGGGTTTGCTTAGACCGGTCGGTCCGGTTTGGTTTAGTTCGGTTTATTTGAAATAAACCCGGTTTATTTCTGGGTTTAAATACGGTTTAATTATTTAATAGTTTTTAGGGCTTTAAACGGGTTTTCGGAGTCCAATAAATTCACCAAAAATTATCCTATATCCGGTTTTCCATTGTACACCATAAAATATTATTTCCATAATATTTTAATATTAATTAACAGGAATTAAAAATCATTTAATTGTCTAAAACCTAGGTTTTAATTACAGAAAAATCCCGGAAAATTCTAGAAAATTTTGAAAAAATCCGAATTAAATTTCTTGAAAAAATCAGGGGGATTACAGATGTCACATCCGGTCTACCTTGATGGTGCCAATATATCCTGTGTATTACAGAGGACGATCGTGCTAATTGTTCTTCAGTAATATGTCTTATTGCGAGAACGTAATATTGGGGATCGTCTCCATCACATTGTTGCAGTGGGGGCATACGGCGGGATCCTCAACTGGCGGCTTGACCTGCGCCAGGTAGGTATTGACATTTTACAATGCCTCGCTAAGAGCATCCTGAGTGTCTTTAGAGAGTCGAAGAAGCTCAAATAAAGACAACTTCGCTGGAGTATTGGCCAGTTGTGCCAAGGTGTCAAAGTTGTAGGGCTTCTCCAGCCCTTAGGCTGTATCTTTGTGCAGCGATTTGTCAAAGCGATTATCTTTTGCTTGAACTTATCTGCTGGTAGAGGCTGGGATGGACCCGGATGAGATGTTGTGGGTACGACTATTGAAATTGCACCATCGTCAAGGATGTAGTACTCTCACTGGTATGCTAGGACTGATCTTGTTACTCCTGCTATAGCTTCTTCGGTAGGGAGAGAGACTGTATGAAAGGACTCAAACTTTTTTGCTCTTAGTCTTGGTAGCATAAGGTGTTGTCTGCTGCATCAATTCTGGAGCAAGATCGGGTTGAACTCACATGACCTCCCCACGTGGCTTGGTGAGAGGTATCAGCCCGGCCGTTTGGTCACGAGCTGACGGAAGATTAATGACCTCTATCATTGCCCAGGGAATTAGGATTACCCCATCCTGGGCTTCTGTCTCTTGGAAGTTACCAAACTAGAGCGATACCATGTTAGCAGAAATTATCTTGTCATCGATGTCCAAGGTGAGGGCCTTGGTGTCAAGAAGACGCTGGATGTACCACTTTAGTGTGTAGTAGTCCCACGTTGCATGATAGACGTAACGATGGTAATAGTAGTACTTTGGATTATTTACCTTGGCTACCTCAACCGGGCATTTGACGTCGGGGAGCGGAAGCTTGTTCCCCTGCATCAGTACGTCAAAGATTGCCCTAACATCATCGTCTTTGAAAGAGTACGTCTCTTTCGGCTTTGGAGCTTCCGCCAGCTTCTGCTCGGGCTTCTTGGTCAAGTTAGCGACAAGGGCCTGCTTTTCCTTATCGTCAAGGCTATTATTGCCGTTGTTGTTATTGTTGTTCTAAGGACATTTTTCCCTATCCTGGACGACAAGGATCTGTATTCCCAAGAGACGGGTGTCCTTCACTTTCTTCGCAGCGTCGACGGTATTTATGATGAACATCGTCGAGTCTTCGAAGTGGCTTGCCTGTAGCGTTCTTCCGGCACATGTCCATCAGAGTGGATTCACGATTACCCAGGGGTAGCTTCAACGCAACTTGCCTGTAGCGTTCATCGTATTCTCGTACATGCTTCTTTTCTTTATGTATGATGTCCAACAAGGAGGACATCGTCATGTCATATCTCCCGTCATAGAATCGGACAAGGAAGAGACTTTAAGATTGTTGAATGACGATATACAGTTGTCTTGGAGGCTGCAGAACCAATTGAAGGCAACCCCCGATAATGCTCCGATAAAGAGCTTGGTGAGGAGAGCATCATGGCGGAACAGATGCCCAGTTGCTGTCTCAAAATAGCTCATGTACTGACGAGGAGATGTCTTCCCTTAAAATGAATTTAAGTTGAAGGGCTTGTATTTAGGTAGATATGGCACGTCTCTCCACTCAAGGGGATATGGTTGTCAAATCTCGAGCTCGCGCAGTGAGTCTCGGTTCCCCATGAGTCCAAGCGGGCTCGCATTTCTTGTACTTCACGTATTGCTTTCCGAGCCTCATTTACTAAGGAAGGAGTAGATGATCTGGGCCTAATATGATTACCATTGATGGGAGAAGCGGTGGCGTTTGAGTCTCTATTTACCTCGGGATCTTGGCTAGCTTGTTCCAAGGTTCTCGGAGGCTGTGGGGCCATATTTGCCTTGATCTCCAGCATCATCTGGGTCAAGGCTTGCATCGACGCACTCATGGTGTGCATCATAGTCTTGAGGGTTTTAAGACCTTGTCGATACCTGGGGCCCTCGTGATCATCCCCTGTCATGTATATTGTTCTTACATGGAAGGAAGTCAATGGAACGGTGGACGTCTCACTTTTCGCCTAGTACTCTTACAGCGAATAGTCCTCGGCGAAGGTTGTTAGCGTCGCATCCTCTTTGGACTCCGAGAGAACACTACCCCCAGGGTAGGAAGGTGCGTCTTCCTGGTGAGGGTGACTACCCCCAGGGATCTCGACATCTGTTCCTTGGGAATCACTGTCCCTTCGGAATGTCGGGTTATTGTAGAGTTCTGGGGGATTGCTACCCCCAGCTTGTTGGAACTCTCAGGGTCCTGAGGAAGGACCAACCCTAGCAGCTGACAATTTCTTCTTTGAGCGGGTTCCCTAGAAAACCTCCCTGTGGGTACCGCTGCATGTCCTCCTTGGGCCAACCTTCTCGAAATACTGGCCGAGAGCGAAGGATTTGAGGCGCTAGACTTTCGACCTCCCCCGATGGAGGGAGACTTCCAAGCTGAGTAGCACGAGGCAAAGGGCAGCTCCTCCTCCTCTGGTAATTACACATATTTTTTAGGACACTGCTAGGTAGGTGCCTTTGGTTGCAGTCGTTGGAACATCGATTACCTGTTTGTTGGCACTGTTGCTTTAGCACAGCATCAGTTGATGATAATGTTGGCACAGGGGTATCCTGGAGGGGATACCTCATATGCCATGGTTTTTTCCCTCGCTTTGTGCTTGTGGTTGATCACGTTGCGCAAATCAAGCGAGGGCTGATCTACCTTTGCACCCATGTTATGAGCCCGGGTAGACCGAGCACATGGGTGTGTAGGTGTTGTCTTTGGTCCTTGTCCTGGGGTTCATACAAGAACTCTTCCTAAGTTGTTAATGAAAGACTTTCGAGATTGACCATGTCCGTTTGACACTATGGGCTGGACACATGGGTCGATCTTGTACAAATTTTTATCAGGGGCTCATATAACAGTTAGAGGATCATGTTGACGGATGACCGTATGAGCATTTGGTTGAGCTTGGCGAGCTCGTACTGCCTGAACCGAGAGCCGCATAACGTTATGGCCGTATAGCATCGTGGCCGCATACGGGCTCTCATTTAGCCTTGGTCGGATGGACACTATGGTCGCATGTTGATGAGACCGCATACAAACTCTCGTATGTCCTTGGTCGAATGGACACTTTGGTCGCATGGTATTGTGGCCACATGCAAACTCTCATCAGGCTTTGGTCAAATGGACACATAAGTCGCATGGTGACGAGCCCGCATAGGTCTTGCAACCGCACACGTGCTCTCATTTGGCCTTGGTCGGATGGACACACTGGCCACATGGGTCTTGTAGCCGTATACGGTCTCTTGTTTGGTCTTGGTCGGATGGATACTTTGGCTGCATGTTGACATGGCAGCATGGATGAGGACACGTGGCCTTGCGCATCTGTCGAGGCTATTAATGCACTGATGTGACTTTCTGTCTATCTTTTCTTGAGCCGTCATCTTTTATGAATCTCGAAGCATCGGCGTCATGAGTGATGTGTCAGAGCCTGATAGTCATCGACTGCTGTGGTAGGAGATTTTTATGCGGCCTCCCTGATCTGCGGTTATTCGGGCCGCATAGAGTATAATATGCACAGCTTCTTGTTCTTTGGCTTGACCAGGCTGCATTAGCTTCTTTGTGGCTTATATTTTTAGGCCGTATATGGCGTCTTTGCGACGTTGGTTGTTCGGGCCGCATGTGGCTTCTCTGCGGCATAGTTGTGAAGGACCGTGTATGGCAACTCTAGAGGAGGATGAATAGAGTGCATCGGAATAATTTATCCAATTATAAATTAAGCAGAGTGAAGGCAGCTACCAACTAACAATGTATATGCAAGACAGTAATATAAAGCAGTAAGAGTAAGAGAGAGCAAACGCAAATACTGCGATGTATACTGGTTTCCCTCTAAGAGGACTAGTCCAGTCCTGAGAACTCTTGCTAGAAGTTTTATCCACTATAATCACCAATAGTGAATCACAAGTTTTGATCCGAAGGCTTGCCACTTCTTACACCACGAGATTTGATCCGAAGTCTCGCAACTTCACATACGTGCATTTAATACGAAGGGCACGCAGACTTCACACAGAAGAAGCGAGAAAACTGATAGAGCCAAGCTCTTTACAACTCTTGTAGACTTCTAGACCGAGATCGCACTTGGCACTTAAAAGGCTAGGGAGTTGATCTTGGGGATAAGAAAGTTTAAACTATGAGGGTTTACTCACTATAGGATAAAAAGATAAAGAATGGTTGAGTGAGTAGGAATATGAAAATCTAATCCTATTTATAGGGTATTGGAAAAACGAATTCAGCCAGAATTCAGATGGAGTTTAATTCAAATTTTCAACTGTTACGCCAAAAAATTAGGAGCTTATTGAACTGTTTGATTTTATACCAAAAGGGTTACCGAGTTCGGTCTGAATTCGGCACAAGTTTGGCCCAATTTCGGTTTCTAAGTATGGTAGACTTTGTAAATAAATGTGGCTTGATTTGGTGGATAAGTTCTTTGGTTCATTTGAGTGGACTAGGTATCTGGATATAGGTACTTGGGATTTTTCAGTACGACTCAGCTTACATCAGTCCTAGACTCAAGTAAATGAAAGATTACATTTGAAAACCAAGAGCATTGATGACCCCAAGCTTCTGAAATATCTGCTGACTTGAAGACGCTTTTTTCCTTGACGGTAGTTGTCCAAAGATAACCAGATCTGGGAATTTGAATACCTTTCAGGCGCTTCACCCCCGAACCCCTATGAGGGGCACTGCCCCCATCGACCTCCGTCCGCTGACCGGGCAGTGGAACCCCCGAGTGCGAGGCTCCAGATAAGTCGTAGACGGTTGGACAATTTTCTTGTATAAAGCCGTCTTTGGCTCATCGTCATATATCATATATCCATTGCTTATCTTGCTTATTGCTTTCTGCAAGTACATGTTAGACGAACAAGGAAATATACAGAGGCAAAGATTACATTCTGGACAATTCTGAGTTTAAGTACAAGATACTATAGTGATTAATCGATTACCATAATGCTAAACTTAATCGATTAGCCATATTCAAAAACTTATCATAAACATTGGGCCAACAAGTTGTTCCTTTGAGCGGACATGGCCTTTATGCGGCCTGCATATTTTTTTATGCTTCTATAGGGTAAAGATGGGCATCATCAACAGGCAATTATTGGGTTCGTGGCGATAGTTTGGGTCCTGTGGAAGAATAGGAACAAGACGAGGTATGAAGGCAAGACCTTCTCAGTTCATCAGCGAGTCTTTAAAGTTGAGAGAAAAATTCTGAAATGATCAGCCGGGGTCCCCTCAGGCCTGCCATAAATCCTGGTTGGGGGTCTTAGCATTTTTGGGTTTTTTTTGGCTTTTTTTTTATTTTTGTCTCTCCGACATACGTTTTATTTCTTTGGTATACGGTTTGGTTTTGGTTTTTGCTCGTGGGCTGGATCTATCTGCTGGCAGACTTCATGGGGGGGGGAGCTTGTGGGTCATGTTTGACCACAGTTCTCCCATTTTGTACATTTTGCCTTTGGTATAGTTGCCCAATTTATATTTTCGTTATATATATATATATATATATATATATATATATATATATATATATATATATATATATATATATATATATATATATATATATATAGAGAGAGAGAGAGAGAGAGAGAGAGAGATTGAATATTTTCTAATGTGATATATTTTCCTGATTCTTCATATATATATATATATATATATATATATATATATATATATATATATATATAATTTTTATTATAAGTTAGAATAATATTAAGTATTAGAATTTATATTATAAGTTTGGATATTTGAAATAATGTAGATTATTTTTAACACATTAGGATATTAAGCACGTGTCGTTGGACAGGCGACGTTTCAGTCTCTACGAACTGAGAGAGCCATGCAGGCCACTCTGGATGCGGTGACCGAGAGTGTCATTGAGTCTTCGTCCACGACCACGTCCTATCCCATGCCTGTTCAAACCAATGACCTTTCTATAAAGGTTGCTGGTAGGAGAAGGAAGGGCGGACACATCTACGGCAGCGACTCCTTGCCGTCGTAGATATCGGTTGTCTCGAGATCTTCACCGCCGGTGCCTTCTTCTTTTTCTATTTCATAGTCGAAAGTCACCGAAAAGATATATTAGCTTGTTATGACAATGACCACATTGCAGGCCACTGGGGTGGTGATCCAGGAGTTAATTAGCACCATACAAACCACCATTGAGGCTGGTCCTTCCGTTGTCCGTGCTGCTCCTGTTGCTATCCTAGATACTCATGGCGCCTCGTTGTCTGGGATCCTTCCAGTGCCCATGTTCCTTCTGTAGCTACTTATAGCACTATCCTATCTCCTGCCGCATTGACGAGTATCTTGAGTTCACTACCGCCGGAGGCATTCAATTCACTAGCATTTGATATAGTGAATGAAATTTTTTTGGGACGTCTTTGATTGTCTACGTCCCCAATTACCACCGCCAGATTGGTGATTTTTATTTATATTTGATATTTATTTGTGATGTTTATATGTACTCGCAGTAGTTATGGTCTATGTACTCTCAATATTTTTGGACATGTATGTGGATTTGAGATTTATTTTATTGTGCTATTTACATATCTTTCTTGGATTATTTCTTCTGTGTGGTTCTAGCATTTGTGCCGCTGAAGGTTCGATTGGGCGTGAATTCTATGACGGGTTGCGCTAAATGGTTGATAAACAGTGATTGACAAGGTATATATAGTGTGTATGCGTGGTGATTACTCTATTTCAAACTTTATTTTGCAGTTCTTAGCAGCTTAACGATGGCTATGCCTTGGCTTAGCGACACTCAGCGATGGATCAGCGACATATTGGTGACGTCTAAGACCATCTTGAAACAAGAATTCTCAGGTGAGCGATGGATCAACGACGACCAGCAACGGCAATGCGAATGAGTGGCCAGATCATATCTAGTCGCTAATCCATCGTCAATAGAGTATCAAACATTAGTTCAGTTTCTGAAACTCAACTACTGTGTCGCCATTGCGTTTCCAAGTAGACGCAATCATTAACGTCAATCCATCACTAGTTAGTCAATTTTCTAATTCGGTAGACAATCACTCATCCGTCGCCAATGCACCGATATCTCGTTCCGTTGCCAAAACGCCAACGTGGCGTCGTTAAAAAGAATGTCGCCATGTCGTCAGTAAGTTGTCGAATGGTCTATAGATCGGCGACGGAATATACTAGCAAGGAGTTGTTTACCAACGACAATGATCCGTCCTGTATCCGTCGCAATGTCGTTGCTAATCCCTATTAGCGGCATTTCGACGACAAATAGAGCCGTCGCTAAATGTTTGTATTTTTGGAGTAGGCTATGCCACTTTAACTTGGACTTTTATTGAAATGGACAAATATTTTAGCGATCTCCTCCCAATCATTACCAAAATGCAACGAAATAGCAAACGTTTTAGCAACATAATAGTTATGTCACTCTCCAACGATGGATTCGTGATGGCCAAATGACTTCATGTACATTGGAATAGTCATCCGTCGTTTACGTCGCTAATTTGCTTCTTATTAGCGTAAGTGTCATAGAAAAACCAAAGACGGCCTAGCGACGAAAAACAACGTCGCTAGCTCATCGCTTTGTTAATAACCGACTAGCGACAAATTTTTTGTCGCTAATCTGTTGTTATGCCAGGATGAATTATGATCTTGGTGTCACGTTTTTTTTCATTCAATTTTTTTCTAAAGTTGACTCCCTTCCCAAAATTCGGCCAACCCCTATGCCCAGTGCCTGGTGCTTCTGCTTGTGGCAAAGTCCGATCCTCTCCAACCTGCATGCGACGGAACACGACCCCTCCTCCTCCGATCTGCAGCCTGTCGTGCGTCCGTCGAGCATCGTTGTCATAACCGCCCCCGATTGTGCCCCCTACTCTTTTTAGGTATAATTTTTTTTTTTCTAAGTTAATTGTTTTCTGTGGAAAAAGACAAAATTTGTTAAAATCACTCTATCCATAGTCTAAGATCCAAATCGTTTGATCTACCGTTGGGATGTGGTTTGGAATTGTAGGGTTGTGCTTTGGGTTTGGAATAACAGGACCAGTTCATTAGAAATCATATATTACAGATCATGGATATCAAGCTCAGCAAGTTACCTTCATTTGATTTGACAGAGTAATTGTCTATAGTAGTTAGCCTGCTTATATGAGTTTTTGACTAATATGTTCACCGACCGTCAATTTATTTTGAATGTTAATTTAGTTCAATGGTATTTCCTTTTTTAAGTTGGAGTGAGTACGACAAAGGAATTTATGAAGCATGTGCTGGTTATGAGTTTATTTGAACATAAAATATGGATGCTTTACTTTTTCAGCCAATGTGATTCACGACTATTATTTCGTTGATCTATCTGGACCATATGTCCAGGTCATCTTTGTGCCTCGTGGTTCTTTACTTGTCCCTTGGAGAGAGAATAGGCAGATTTTAAGGTTGATCTATCTGGACCATATGTCCAGGTCATCTTTGCTTGGAGAGAGAATTGGCAGATTTTAAGGGACTAATGGTAGCATTTCTGATAACCGACAAATGCCTTTCCATCCCTGTCACATATATTTTTTTCTTTTTTTTTTCTTTTTTTTCCAGCACGCCACGGACTCAGTTTGATAGGAGTCCCCACCCCCATCTATGCCGGTCGTCATTGGGGAATCAGACTCGTCGTGTGCGTCGCACACTGGCATTTTCATCATCGTCCGTAACGCACACCTCGTGCACTCCGCACGCTACAGAGCTCCACGAGACGGCCATGACGCCTTTCGACGCCCGCAACTCAACGCCTCGCTTTGCCCACGGTGCCGACGTGGCACCTCCGACTTCTGAACGACGCCTACGACAGCCGAGCCGTCCAGCCACCCGAATTTCGCACGACGTCCGTACGACATCTTCACGACACCCTTACGGCCGAACGAACGACGAGCCGCGTGGTCGGCCGTCGTTTATACCCGTAGTAGGATGGTGCGGGACCCCGCCCGCACGACTCCCTTGCCGTTGAGTTTTACTTGCACGGTCGTCCCATCCTGTCCCACGCCAGCTCAGATAATGCCTACTGTCATCAGGCCTCTGATGTAGTGCGCTCGTGGGCTCCCCTCCCTGTCACATATATAGCTTTGTCGTTTATTCATTTCTCCAAAGTGTCCTTCTAATAACAAGACATTACCGTACTAAAGGGGTCGATCCCGCAACCTACTGGAGGGTATGTCTCAGTTTTAACCATTAGACTATGACCTCAGTGACAGATATTAATATTAATGTTATTTTTAATGTAATATTAATATTAATCTTAATATTAATATTAATATTAATTCTAATGTTAATTTTAAAATTTGTTATTTCAGCTGTCCTATTAACTATCATGTCTGCTGTCACATAAGGAAAAATGATTTGAATTGACATTTTGGAAGGATGAACAACATTATTCTGAAGTGTTGGTGCTTTTGATACTCTATAACCTGTGAACACGGATCTTTTTAATAGGCTAAGCTTGTTTCATAAACTCACAAGCAGAATAACTCATAATGGATATCGAGTTCATTTCCATATTTAAGTTTGGAATGTTGAACAAGACGAGTAAAGGCAAGCTCGTGAGCTGTTACAACTTACAAGTTTTTATTTAGTGGACCCTCTTCTAGATCTTGCTTTATATTTTACAAGTCATTATCTGAAGAATATTATTGCCACCAATCCCCTACCTACTTCATCGGTGTTGTAGGAAGAAGAAAATAGATACATACCGAGATAAGGACCAAATTTATAATCTCCAATGCCGAGATGATCAAAATTGGACAAAGTCCTTTCAGGGCCGGTCATGAGTTTTAGGGTGTCCAGAACAAAAGTTAAAATAATGCCCTCGAAAGAATATAAATACTGAAAAAAGGTCTAAGTTAAAAACCAATTTTGCTAAGTGAGTCATTCTATCAAATTATATGAACATTAATATTTAAAATACTACCAATTAAAGGTTATATATAAATAAAAAATTAAAAAAAAAATTTGTGCTCCTCAAAATTTTGAATCATGGGTGGTTGCTTGGTCCTCCCTGGGTCCTTTAATTAGTTTATAATTTCACCCATGCTAAGAAGGAATATTATCTAGGAAAATGCAACTTCAGAAATCATATAGAGGTGTAGTGAACCTATGGAAATATATTTTTAACTTGATAAATATGGTAGTGAACTTCTAAATCACAAATGTTTTTATAAACCCAACAATATTTGGATAGAAGTAAACCAGCTGGCTTGATAACAAATTAATGCATCATTTTATCTCTCTGTCTAGAGTCTTCTTAGTTTAAGAGAGATACATGTTGGTCTGCCTAAGTGTCAAGTAGCCATTCCTTTTTTGCATTTTGACATTAAATATTATGTCATATCGACAGTCAAGGAAACAATGAGTCGATCTTTTATTGACTGTACGTGGATATACAAACCTCAACATGACAACAATATGGGTCTCAATCAAGACCGACATTGAAAAATTTCTCAAGTACGCTACTAGTGAACCTGATTTAATTTTGTAGATGTCAAAAAATAAAGTGTCCTTGTGTCATTTGTCATGACAAACCATACCAAGAGGTGGGTCTTGTAAGGAACCATCTCTACCTCAAGGTTACGTACAAAACTACAAGAAATGGCTGACACAAGGAAAACTTGTGTATTCACCTTATCAGCCCTCCTTTAATGCAGATGTCAAAAAGAAAGCTTATGAATATCATTTGAACATCGATAGTGAAATATGGAATGGGAGATGGTAATTATCGTCACCGGGCCTAGTTTTACTTCGGATGATCGAAATCCTAATGCAAAGTTCTATGAATACTCAAGATGTAGATACTTCGATATACCTAGATTTTGATACTCATTACATCATGTCGACGGTGATGCATGTCAGACCCAAGTACTAGAATATGGAGAACTAGGGTCTGACCAGGCCATCTATGCACTGCGAAATACACCAGCATTTCACAGTATGGTCAGGTTGTACCTAGACGGGGGTAATTACTAAAGTCCAACATTCTTCCTAGGGTATCACAAATAAATCCTATGTAGCAATCTAACAAACAAGAAGTGGTAAGATATGACATATAAAATAAAGCACAAGGTGTCCCGAACACTCTATTCTAAATGATCTCATGAAGCTAGTATAACAAAATCGAATATTAGCACAAGCGTTAATAATACATGATCATATAATCATATGTTGTATGAATAAACAATTAAGTTGTCTCACAAGACTGGGAATATGCTCCCGAATATACGATATAAACAGGTGGTCGATGTATAAACTCATTAAAATTCTTGATACAAATTATGAGTTGTAGAGAAGGAACCCACTCAAGTGTACTCTTCGGTGTCACTCTCCTGATGCGTGCTATCGAGTGGAAGTACCAAAAGATACTTGAGCTCCGGTAGAAGATTTGGCCATGAAAAACCAGATGGGTCAACCCCTAATAGCAAGTAGCACAAGAAAAAATCTAATCACTACAAAAAAAAAAAATCTTTTTATAACTGCTAAAAAGCGTTATAAGTAGCTCTTTATAACAATTTTTAGTAAATGTCTAAGTGTTATAAATACTTTTAAAACGTTATAAATGTTATGTACATATGTAACACTTTTTTTCTCAAAGCGTTATAAATGGGATGCACATATATAACACTTATTTTCCAAAGTGTTATAAATAGGATGCACGTATATAACACTTATTTTCCAAAGCGTTATAAATGGGATGCACATATATAACATTTATTTTTCAAAGCTTTATAAAAAATAATGGTCAAGTAGTTCCAAATACATAAATTTTCTAAAATGATAACGAAAGATAGTAAAATAATAAATAAGGTAATAAGTTTGTAAAATTTCAAAAAAGGTAATGTGTCGCGAGAAGCATTGGCGACATGAATGCATGCACTCATGTCGCCAACATCAATGGTGACATGAATGTATTTTTTTTACTTTGGCGGTTGGCTAACGAAATATTTCTTTGATGAGATTTAGTGATAAAATTGTGCTTTTAATGACAAAAAGGACTTTTAGTGACGAATTTTGGTGAAAAAAATAAACTTTTAGTGACGAATTACATTCAAGTCGTCAATGGTGTTGGCGACATGAGTGCATTTGAATTTTAGTGAAAAAAATTGGACTTTTAGTGACGAAATTGAATTTTTAGTGACAAAATTAGAATTTTAGTTACGATTTTTTTTACAAATCATTCATGTTCTCGAAAAAAAAATGCAGCCATGTCACCAATGCTGTTGGCGACATGAGTGCATACATTCATGTCGCCAGCCAGATTGGCGACTTGTTATCCTTTTGAAAATTTTGCTAAATTGTTACCTTATATATTATTTTACTATTTTTCTTTATCTTTTTAGAAATTTTCTGTTTCCAATATTGCACAATTTTTGCTCGATTTTATTTTTTTTAATCCATCTCAGATACAACAAACATAATTCAACATATTAATTTAAGAAACTCTTAAAGCATTCGTTTCGAATTAAACAAATCATTCAATCTATATATGTACAATCCATCCTAAAAAATACACACTACCATTATCTTACATTTTTCCAAAATAGAGTTGGACTATTAAACTAAATGTCATCCACTATAAAATTTTCTATATACATAATAGAGTTGGACTACTAAAAAAAGGAAACCATATTAAGTGCTTGTTAGGTTTCAACTTTCAGCAGCACTCTCAAAATCTGTCAGTAGAACCTAAAAAAGAAAACATCAAACAACCATGAGATGTAGAAAATAGATTAAGAAAAAATTGATCATTTGGTTCATATCCAACATATGTGATGAAACTAGATTTCACATTATCGCCAATCGGCTCATAGTAGGATGGCCAGCTAGTTTCCAACAAGTATTTAGTTTTAAACCTAAAATTATTTAGAGGCAGTCAAAACAAAAGGTATTTCATCAAAAAGATTGAAATATATTCTAGAAGAAGAAAAATCGCATGATGCATATGATTAAAAGTACCAATTGCCATTGGACCAAGAAACTTAAATAAGGGAGTGACACAACAGATGCAATGGTAAATTCCAGGGATTTTGGTGTTCCAATATTGCCTGATGCCCATACAGAACAAAAAATGTAACATAGAGATTTTTAGCCAGTCAAAGAAAAGAATTAACTGCAGCCAGATGTGAATAATATTACACAGTAAAGGCCCTCTCAGTACCCTTTTGTCGAGCAATGCAAAATTGTTCCTTTGTGAGACTTATTCAACTCCACATGATCTCTTATAGAGGCATAGTCTATTTTCCTTTTCTGTTTACATAAAACATCAACGAAAGAAATTCAACTAAACTCATATGAACTAGAAAAACTAAATGAGCATCACTACTAACAATAATTTGTATAACCGTCACTGATAAAAACGAAAAAACACCTAAGCAATTATATATAGGAACCTAGTAACACTATTGGCATTCAGGTTTTAGGTCCGAGTAGATAAAATGGAAAACTTAAATCTTCATAGCTTTCAAGTATTGCAACATATTGTTAGTCCCGAGGCGGATCAAAGATGGAAGAACGCGGACCATAGCAGAGCTACTAGCGACACCCGAAGGTCCGCTCTCTGGAACCAAAGTTGTCGTCGAGATCAGAGATTCACACAAAAGTTCCTCATCTAATATATCTCGATTCCAATGAAGCACGAACCAATAACATGTTACAAACAAACTTGGAAGATTAAGAAGATTACAACAAGCAACAAGTAAAACATTTTTCTCTTTACGTTCGCAGACGCTACAATGAGAATGAACGAGCAAAGAAAAAGCTGAAGAAAAGCTCCTTGCTGGGGTGATCAAAACCACCGTTCCTCAAAGCAAAGATTCGATGTACAGACGATCTGCTCCCATGAACTAGCAAGTTCACAAATAAACTTCTGGAACGCTCTGTCACCTTTGGATCACTCAAAAATCACTATGCGGGAGGGATGCTGGCTTGGTCGCATAAGTGCTCTGGTGCTCTCGGATTTTCTAAAAAATTAAAATATTTTACCCCCCAAAAAAAAGAGGCGCCCCTCTATATATAGAAAAAATCAGCACATATGCGGCCTGAAAAATCTTATGCCGTATATGTGCCATCCGAAAACAGGCCGCATGTATAGCCGTAGCCGCATAAGTAGCCAAAATTGCACGCGCCGCCCCCGCCGCTGCCGGTCATGCTACACAGAGTAGCGTCGAAAGCAGCTGCTACTTTAAACAGACCCCCATGCACCGCATAATCCGGAAGGCACGGATTACCATGCGCCACAATCCCCTCCATACTCAACTCGCTCATGCTAACTCGTTGGCCACATATCCCCTTGCCGCATAGTTCTTGGTCGCATAGCTCCAGGCAGCATAGCGCATGGCTGCATAACTCCAGGCCAAATATCCCCTGGCCGTATAGCTCCTGACCGCATAGCTCCAGGCTGCATAGCGCCTTGCCGCATAGCTCCTGGCCGCATAGTGCCACGAAGCATGCGTCCGAGCCAACAATCGTGCATGCAACTCGCGCATAAAATGAGCGTATGAGCGCCATGCAACGATGCTGACGTGCTAAGTGTAAAGTGCGGTAACAAAGTGCCACTTTGTGCCCTTGAGCCCGATTCTGAGTCCGAGTCTGAATCCTAGTCGCTAAGCCCCTGCGGGGCTTAGATCCTAAGGAAAACTTCCCAGAGGTGGTGACAAATAAAGATTGTTATAATAAAGTTTACACTTAATCCCTCTAAAAAAGTTGACCCACTACCCCCTGTGCATATACTAATACTAAGCATAACTATATATTGAGATATACACATTGGTAGTTTTCAAATGTGGGACTAAAACTCCTAAAACTAATTGGAAAACACCAACAATCTCCCACATATATCACAATATATGGTCAAGCATTCCTCACAGTGACTGTCATCATGGATTAGGAGAGATGTCATCGATGACTTGAATCTTCCCGCATGGGTCAAACAACAGTACTATACAAGAATGGACTATGCCTTGAATTCTGCATCATAGCTGTTATTATTTTCACTCACACAACGACCTCAGCTGTGCCATTCGGTTGCACGTTAAAGGCCCTATGCTGACCTAGTCTCAGTGTATGTATCTTGGACGTTTACAAGCTTCCCTCAAGAGACGACCTAAATCTCTATCCATACACTTAAGTGAGTTCTTCCACTATAGAGAGTTTTTTATCGGGCATGAAGCCTTGTGCTTCTGTGCGGTGCTACGCCACAATGACATGGCCGCCCAAGGACGAGGATCCCCCTCTTATGGTGTCATACCACTGTAGCATGAGGACACATGCCTCTTAGTTGTTCCATTACTAAACGCAGCATAGACCCTTCTACTCCTGGGCGGTTCTACGCTGCTGTGACATGGCTCGAAGCCGAGGTTCACTCCCTCATGTGGTGTGACCCACTGTAGCATAAGGTCACCAGTCTCTTAGTAGCACTGTACTATATCTCAGCATGAATCCTTGCACTTCTGTGCGGTGCTACACTGCTATGATATGGCTCAAATCCAAGGTTCACTCCCTCATGTGGTGTCATCCACTGTAGCATGAGGTCACAGGCCTCTTTGTTGTGATGTACTACTACTCTCTATCTTCTTTCAGCATTAGGCTACCTGCCTATGTGTAGTGCTATCGCCGATATGACATGGCCCGAAGTCGAGGTTCACTCCCTCGTATGGTGTCACGCTACTGTATCATGGAATATAAGTCCCTTGTAGTGCTAAAACTACTCGTACTTTCTGTAATGCATGCCGAAAATTCACTCTGTCCGAGAACTCATTAAGGCATCAAAGCCATCCTTCCATAGGAAATATTTTGATCAAGAACAAATAGTAGACCACAATGGTTCTAGGTACGTATCCCATAATGTCCCTGGGGACTACCCACTGTACCTGATATTCTTCTGGTCAATGGTCCTCCCTTGAACCAATAGCTAGATGCTTGATAGATTTTTCTTTGAACCAATAGCATAAAACTAAATGGTAGAATTGTAGAGACCCAATATCAAAGGTCCTCCAAGTCCATAACTATTGTGTCCTTGACTATGTGTGATATTACTACGCTGTTACATGGCTCACTGTCGAGGCTTTACCCTGTCAAGGTACCTCATGGTGGTGTCGCCCTACAGTAACATGGAGAACTGCGCTCCTTTATAGTGCTTGACGCCAACTATATGCGGTGCTACTGCCGCTGTGACATAGCCCAAAGCTGAGGCTTTACCCTGTCGAGGTACCTTATGGTGGTGTCATCCTACGGTAGCATGGAGTACTATGCTCCTTTATAGTTCTTATGATCAGCTGGCGCTTGGGGCCTATTATGAACGGATCCGCCAAATTCACCTGACTCCGATCTTTAGCCACTGTAATGATCCACGCTAGCTACGCTCAGAATCACCTGGCTTCGAACATTAACTACTGTAATGATCCACGCTGGCTGCGCTCATTCAGTGTTCTGTGTTAATTATATCTACACAGGTCCCTTCAGACCTTTGAAGAGATGAATAGATGCCACTGCTGCATCTCCTGGTTTTTATAGTAAAGACTGCTTCTTTGACTTCCAGATCCATCCTGCTTTATATGTTGCAGCTGATAGTGCAAAAAACTCTGACAGTAAAGACTTCTTCTTCGACTTTCATGATATAACAATACCATTCCTGGAGAAGTCACGTCCTCTTGTGGATCTTTTACTCTCTTTTTTTGGGCACCAACTGGCATCACTGAAGCCTTCCATCATATCTGGGTAACTGTTGTAGTATAGGATATACCACTGAGTCCACTTGAGAATACTGACGACTCTTTTCACAGCTTTCAGTATTCAACAACACACATACTTCTCGTGAACCGACTCAGTATCCCTACAATGAGAGCTATATCAGGCCTGGTGGTACTCGCAGCTTGAATCATGCACCTAATGATGCTCGAGTACACCAACTGTCTGATGCTTTTCCTTGAATTAGGCTTCTTCATCTTCATGTTACATCTGAGGAGTATCGACCCCGATACCCAAAGCGTGTGACCAATCTTATTATGTAGAGAGCTTGTAACTGAGCAAGCCCACCTGGCATCCGAATTATCTTATATCCTTAGGATGACATCCGTAATCCCATGTCCTGAGTCTGGAGAAATGGATACCTTTGTTCTATTGACACTTCTATATCCACAGCTAGAATTTAGCAAGTCGTCCACATAGATACAAATATGACTCATTTATTATCAGCGAACTTTATGTACACCCATACTTGTTTGTCTCGCTGATCCTGCAACAACTTTGACTAGATGACTTATCTAGCTTCTGCTTCCATATCCTGGGACTTGCTTCAGACTGTATTGAGATATCACCAACTCTCAGACTGTATTCAATCTAAATGACAAAAATTGTGACTATTGTCCGTTAATCTTTTATTTCTATCTTCCTCCAAGACTTGTTGTCTTCCCTTCATCTGATAAACAATCTTCTTATGAATAGAAGCTACGACAATCATCATCCCGATATATGATACCTTCAATGAGGTGCCAATAAACACAATCCCCTGTATCTGAGAAAACCCCTAGGCTAATGCCTAGTCTTGACCTCAACTATTCTCTCTTCTTCTATTTTTTTCTACTGAAGATATATAAGCATCTGATAAGTTTAGCTCATTCAGGCAGACAGATCAATATCCAAGTGTTGTTATGGGGTCAATCTCTTCATGGACTGCCTCATCCTAGTAGACCGAGTCCCTGGTCTTTATCACCTTATCATTGGTAAGTGGTACAACCTCCATATGATAGATGATAAGATCATCTTTGGTCCTTCGACCTCCTGACTCTTCTTACTGACTGCTCTTTGATTTCTGGTTCAAATGTCTTTTAAAAAACAACTCCTTCCTGGACTACATCTTCTTTTACAGAAGTGCCAACAACTCTGGCTGATAAGGTCCTCCTTCGAAAATAACTCATATGCCTAAAATCCCCATATTCAAATAATATTCATGGGGATCTGACTTTGAACCATAGTTACATCAGAAGTGACGAACGAAACTTAGGATATGACCGTAAGTGCAACCTTCTTCCACAGACAATCTGAAAGGCCCTTTGTACAACAATATAGAAATCAGCATTACTGTTAACTGTTCGTCCTTCCCATCTGCACCTTTAATGGATTGGGAGAGTACGAAGATGTCATTCCATAGTCAATTCCAAGTTCTAGGCTGAACGATGAGAATCCAAAGAATGATGCATGTTTCATAGCCAATTCCATGTTCATAAGCTTTGAACGATGCAAATTCAAAGAATGACTCTCGTTCCATAGTCAATTTTATGTTCTAAAATGAACGATGAGAATCCAAAGAATGATGTATATTCCATAGTCAATTCCATATTCTAAGCTGAACGATATGAATACAAAGAACGATGCTCTCCGTCTTGATAACTTCTGAGTCTATTGAGTTGTAGACTGTATGACGCTCAGCTCCAAACTTGAAGTCACTGAGGTTCTCGAATGCTTCACCCTTCGATTATGAGAAGATACGCGAACACATTTATCGAGAAATCGTCGAGGAAAGAAGTGATAAACTTTATCCCGTCCCTTTGTGGAGAATAAAAGTCATAGATATCTGAGTGCCCCAGCTCCATAAGATATGTATTTGTAGTCATCTATCTAAACGACTTCCTAACTACCTATGTTTGAACATAGTCATCACCTCTCTCCACCTCCTCACCCCCACATCTTAGAGATATCTCTGAACTTAGACATCTTTGTTGAAAAAGATATGTCTCAATCAGATGCGTCATAACTCATTAAGAGCAATCTTTTCCTCAAGTCGAAAGTCTAGAATCCTAACCCTGATCCCTAGATCTTCTGTTTGATACTTGTTCGCCATAGAGACCTTTATCTAAGATATTTGTCGGATCCTTGGCCATCTTGTAATATTTCTTCTAACTGGAATATGTGTCCTTTAAATGCTAACTCCTCCATCCTGGAAAATGGTAGGATCCGATAAATTACTTTCAATATTTGACAAAGGACTCATTCCCTCATCCAAATATTTGAAGTGTATCCCGTCAATCTTCTCAAGTTTGTGAAAACTTGTTGCCGAGAAGATTTGATCAGATATTCTTTTATCTTGCTTCAGATCTTGCTTTGAGATTGTTAGTCCCGAGGCGGATCAAAGATGGTAGAACGTGGGCCATAGCAGAGCTACTAACGAGATTCGAAGATCCGCTCTCTACTGGAACCCAAGTTGTCATCGAGTTTAGAGATTCACACACGAGTTCCTCATCTGATATATCCCAATTCCAACGAAGCATGAACCAATAACAAGTTATAAACAAACTCCAAAGATAAAGAAGATTACAACAAGAAACAAGTAAAATGTTCTTCTCTTTACGTTCATAGAAGCTACAATGAGAATAAACGAGCAAAGGAAAAGCTGAAGAAAAGTTTTTTGCTGAGGTGATCAAAACCACCATTGCTCAAAGCAAAAAATTTCGTACAGACAATTTGCCCCTAGGAACCAGCAAGTTCACAAATGAACTTCTGGAATGCTTTATGTCACCTTTGGGTCACTCAAAAATTACTATGTGGGAGGCGTGCTGTCTTGACCACATAAGAACTCTGGAGCGGGAATAAAGCGTCACTTTGTGCCCTTGAGACCGAACCCGAGTCTGAGTCTGAGTCGCTAAGCCTACTACCAAAATATGATAAAATAATAATATTTTTAGCGACGTCATCATAAAACTTTGCTAATATTAAAGACTTGAGCGACTCCAAAAATAAACGTTACTATACGTCGTTGTTGGCGACACATAACGACGTTTAGCGACTGTACTTCAGTTTCTTAAAAGAATAGTCGCTATAAGCTTCTTTAAGGTCGCTAAACGTCGCTGAGTTTTTTGATTTAGTGGCGTATTTACTGACGTTGCTTTTCAGTTTTTAGCGACGTCACTAACATCATAAACTTTTTAATTTGCAACGTTTAGCAAAGTCTATTTATGATGTTGCTAATTTTTTTAATTAGCGACGTTTAGCGACATCTATTGAAGACGTCGCAAAAAAATTTAATATAGGGTTCAGGATTTTATTTTCCCCCATTCTGTCAAACTCCTCCCCAAAATTTCAAAAATCCTCCCTATTCCCCCCCTCCGGTGAGGTCCCCCCCCACCCCCACCGGCTCCCCCACAGCCCCCCTACTCTGGCTCCCCACCCCCTGAGCGCCCCCCTCCCGTATGGCTCCTCCCTTATGGCGTGGCTCCTCCCCTCCGATGACCTCGGGCTTCTCCCCCTCCTCCTCCTCCTCCTCCTCTAGGTAAACCCTAACCCTATCTCTCTCTCTCATAGATACAGACACGATATGACACTGACACAGATATGACACACACACACACTGACACAGACACGATACACCCACTATCATAGACAAACTCTGACACAGACACGATACACACACACTGACACAAATACGACATACACACACACACACTGACACAGACATGACACACTGTCATAGACACACACATTGAGATAGACACGACACAGACATACTAACACAGACACGACACGATATATATCCATGTAATTAATCAATTTATCATATTAACACACATTTTTGTTGTAAAATAGTATTGCATGTGTGTATTTAACTTAATTGATAAATAATACGTGTGACCATCGTTAATAGGATTTTTATATATGTATCGGGGAATCAAGTCAGAGATTTTACTTATACATTAATGTAGTGTGCGGGATAAATTTATAGAGGGTGTAAACCCTAACCCTAACCTTAACCCTCTCTCTCTCTCTCTCTCACACACACACACACACACACACACACACACACACACACACACACGCACGCAGATATGGACACGATATTTGATAGCTGACACGATACATACACAAACATAGACACGACACGAGATACGACATATAGACATATACTGATACGATATGTTAATGATACGGCATGAGACAAGACACAGACCCTAACCCTAACCCTATCTCTCTTCACTGACACGACACAGGACATGACACAGATCATAATCCTATCTGAGTTAATTAGATACAGTCTTGGATATCAAGTGAGGTATTGTACAGTGCATACTTATGCACAGTGCAGTTAGGGTGTGTGTGTGCGGATATCTCGGTAATGCGAACACTAACCCTATCCTAATCCTAACTCGGACATACACACATGTGGACACTAACACTAACCGAAACTCAAATACACGAACAAATTAACACGCATACACTAACCCTAACACGGACATGAACACACACACATGTTTATATTATGTCATCTCATGATACGTGTGGTAAAATTATAGGACATATGGATATAAAAGGTTAGGACACGATATCAAGGATAAGGTTGTAAGCATTTTATCGGACATGGACACACACATACATGTCAAGTGTGGATATCCATGAGTGTATCAGTGAGTGTCAACTATGTATCCTGGACCAAAAAAATTGATACTGGATATCCATGACTTGACATTTTAATTAGAAAGTCATGGCCTAAACAAATATCAAGTGTGGATATCCAGGATACAGAGTTGATACTCATTGATACACTATAATATGAGTATTCAGGATATATAATTGAATGAAGAAGTACCAGTGCTAGGACTAGGTGTATCAGTGCATGTACTATATTCCTGAGTGTTCTTATATGTGTGTAGACGAGTAGGTGTATAACATAATTGGGTATTCCTGAGTATTCTTATGTGTGTGTAGACGAGTAGGTGTATACACTACCAAATATTCACATGAGTATATACTTGAATGATGTCTATTCATATTTGCAGAAGTATCTAGAAAAGGATATGAATTACTAAATGCGTCATCGTTCGTGGATGTACAACCGTTATCTTAATAACATGTGCGGTGTACGTGATAAATTCATAGAGGGTGTATAACAGTTCTAGCAGTTCGCCAAGGCGTTCCCTCAATACATGGACAGTACCAAAATTAAGTGTCCGTGTGTGAGATATCGTAACTTGAAATATCATCTAAAAGTGGAAGTCACATATCATTTGTACTCAAAGGGTTTTATGCCAAATTACTATCAGTGGACCGCACACAGAGAACTTGTATCTTTAACATCGGAGTCGAAGCCTTATGTAGAGCCATATATGGATTTCCTCGACTATGCTGCTTACGACGATAGGTGGGTTAATATGATTTTTGATGCAACGGGGCCTAATTTTCATTCAGACAATCATAATGCAGCTGAGGAGGCACCGAATGCCGACGTTGTAAAGTTCATGGAGTTGTTGAAGAATGCAAGGACTCCATTATATCCTGGTTGTGAGGATCATTCACCGTTGGAGGTGATTACAAGATTGTTGAGCATCAAGTCTAATTTTAACATATCGCAAGAATGCTATAACCGACTGATGGATTTGATTATAGAGATCTTGCCAGAGGGTACAAAGTTGCCTAACTACTTCTACCGATCTAAGAGGATGTTGAGATCGCTCTGGATGGGATACGATAAAATTGATACATGTCACAACGGGTGCATGTTGTACTACAAAGATGACAAGGATGACGATGCGTGTAGATTCAGTGGTGTTGATCGCTATAAGGCCACTGGTAGAGGAAAGTCTGTCGGTGCAAGAAAGCCTACCAATTCGATGTACTACTTGCCTTTGACATCGCGGTTGCAGAGGTTATTTATGGTGAAGAAGACTACAGAAAATATGAGTTAGCACAGGCGAAAACAGATCGAAGGAGTATTAGATCATCCATCTGATGAAGAAGCATGGAAGCATTTTGATTGAGAGTATCCAAATTTTGCTTCGGATCTGTGTAATATCATATTGGGGCTCTCCTCTGACGGTTTTACCCCATTCGAACTTTCGGCTCCTACTATTCGTGTTGGCCTATGATCATAACTCCGTACAATCTACTGCCTTGGATGTACATGAAGACTCCGTATATGTTCCTAAACGTTATTATCCCGAGTTCGAACAATCCGAAAAAGAATATCGATGTGTATTTACAGCCTTTGATAGATGAGTTGAATTAGCTGTGGGAAGTCGGTGCCAACACGTACGATGTTTCTAGAAAGCAAAATTTCCAGATGAGGGCAGCACTTATGTGGACCATCAATGACTTTTTGGCCTATGGAGTGTTATCGGGATGGAGCACTCATAGTTGTCTCTCATGTCCGTATTGC
This sequence comes from Iris macrosiphon, assembly GCA_036927795.1. Taxonomy (NCBI): domain Eukaryota; kingdom Viridiplantae; phylum Streptophyta; class Magnoliopsida; order Asparagales; family Iridaceae; genus Iris; species Iris macrosiphon. The sequence continues at coordinate 176,781,014 of JAYESA010000007.1, read as the reverse complement.
ATGGACGGTACTAAGGCTTTCCATTTGAAATACGGAGGCAAGCCGTGCTTCTTCATTTTTTGTTGAAGGATCATCCGTACCGGAGAAACATGAATTCTTTTCGTATGGGCATTGTGGAGAAGGCCAATCCACCACCAAGGTGGCCCGGATACACGATATGGGAAAAGATAAAATATTTACCAAGTGCTATCGAAGAGCCTGCTAAGGAGTACAAGTGTGACAGATTTGTTCGCACTCATAATTGGACGGAGAGAAGTATATTCTAGGATTTGCTATATTGGAGCACTAATCTGATCAGACATAACATTGATGTCATATATATTGAGAAGAATGTATTTGATAACAAAATTAATACTGTAATGGAGGTAAAGGGGAAGACGAAAGACAATCTGAAGGCCAGGTTGGACTTAGAAGAAATATGCAGATGTCCTGCGTTGCATTTGATAGATGAGGAAAATAGAAAGTTAAAGAAGCCTAAGTCAATTTTTTTACTGGAGAAGGAGGATAAAGGAAGACTTTGTAGGTAGATTCAGGGTCTAAAATTTCCAGACGGGTACGTGTCAAACTTGAAAAGATGCATCGACCTCAAGGAGAACAAACTGGCGGGTATAAAGAGCCACGATTGTCACGTATTCATGGAGAGGTTAATTTTGATTGTATTTCAAGAATTTTTTACTGCAGGTCATTTGGGATCCATTGACAAAGCTCAGCATATTCTTCAAAGATCTTTGTTCTACTAAGTTGCTCGTCGATCGTCTAGAAAAGCAAGAGAAGGACATTGAGGTAACACCGTGGCAAGCTCGAGAAGGTGTTTCCTCCTGGATTCTTCGACTCCATGTAGTATTTTTTAATTCATCTTTCCTATGAGGCACGTGTTGGTGGTCCTGTCGGTTATCGGTGGATGTACCCGTTTGAGCGGCATCTGAATCACCTAAAGAGAAAGGTAAAAAATAAGGCACAGTTTGAGGGCTCTATTTGTGAAGCTTATGTTCTCGAGGAGATTATAAAAATTTTCTTGACGCATTTCAAACCTCATGTTGGTAGTAATAGAATAAGAGCTCCGAGAAACGACGATGGATATCAGAAATCTAATGATGCAATACTGAAAGTATGCAATGCGTCCGGAAATCCTTTGGGGAAAATTAAGAAGAGATATTTCAATGACAACGAGCTAAGGGTATCTCAGTTGGATATATTACTCAATTACGACGAGGATAAAGTGGAGAAGCTATAGGGGTAAGTAACTAATACGTCAATATTTACGTTATCTCAATATAATAGTATAAGCTAATATTATGCTACTATTCAACGGTTGCTTCGATATTTTTTTAGCACATATAATGATGAGCTGAGGTCGGTTAGACCCTACATAATAGACGAAAAATTAAAATAAGAAATGAGACATCATTTTTCTTCTCGGTTGAGCACATATGTAAGGAGCTCGGTAATTACTTTTTCTGTATGTACTTGCATAATAAATAACTTACTATCACTACTTTGGTATTTAGGTCGATCGTCTAATAACACCCGAGACTGAATCTACTAGAACTCTAGCCAAGGGACCAATTACTACCGTCAAAATATGGCCAAGTTACTGTGTGAATGGGTTTAGGTTCAAGTCAACAAATGCTCCGATCAGAGAGAGCTTTCTGGCTCTTGATTCCTCGAAAAATAGTTGTTTGTGTATCAAATCTTCGAACTACAAAGACGTCAATCCAGGTAATAATTTCTTTGAGATCTTATGAGAGATTATTGAGTTAACATATAATTATGGTACAAAATTTGCTAAGATCGTGATATTTAAGTGTGAATGGTTCGATCCGATTCAAGATCAAGGTTGAAAATTTGACAAACATGGTCTTGTGGATATAAACTACAAGCGTAGATATCAAGACTACGAACCATTTGTCTTATCAAGTCTGGCTCAGCTCGTGTACTTCACAACTTATCCTAGACGAGGGACAACAAGGTCGGATTGGTGGAAAGTATGCAAGATTAAAGCTAAAAATACCATTGACGTTGACAAAATAGCTTATCAGGAGGATAAGCTACCGCTTGTAACAAATATTGTAGATGTGGACTAAACGAAAGTAACTTATTACATGAATAATAATGTAGAAGAGGTAGAAATATCCGAAAAGAAAGATGAAGATGAAGACGAAGTAGATAAAATTAAAGATGAGAAGGAAGAGGAAGAGGAGGACGAGGAATGCGAACAAGATAAATTTTTTGAAGATGATTGAAAATAAAATATTTTGACTGTAGAATGTACTATATTTTGACTGTAGAATGTACTATTTTGATGAAGACATATATTATATTTTAACTGTAGAATATACTATTAATTTAGACTTGTGACACTACTAGTTATTTACTATACAATTCTATTAATGCTGTGAGATATGCATAACATTTTGACTGTAGAATGTATTATATATTTTTTTATTTGTTCTATCATCATATGTTGTTATCAGGTATGACAGGACGATACGGAGCAATCGGCAGGTCCCGAGGTAGATGAAGTGCTCCTCCAGTACTTCCTACTGTTGGTTCTGGATCCTCGGTGCCAAGTACTCCAGTATATCAACCAATCACATCTCCGACTGCGACAATGTTATGTAGAAGCACTCCTGGGACGAGTAGTTCCAAGCCTGAGACTACTCCCTCGTCCAGCGTTCCTCCTACTGACGGAACTGTAAACCCCTTCGACCAAATTTAGCTCTACTTAGCTTAGATAGAGAGACAAGGTTTAATTTGGAGCCAATTAGAATTAGAACACAGTATTTTATATTTATTGTGTAATATTTATATCACTTAGTGCACCTTACCGTTGCTTCGATATTTGGAGAGCTACACTAGCATTTACCTTCAAACAAATTCCATATACTTTTTTAGACAAACCAACCTACCATTATGACATTTGTGTAACTTATAACTACTCTTTCGTTCTTCATTTTAGTCGCACAATATTCGTTACAAACATCCATGATTAAATTTAATTAAATCTAACTTTGCATTTTTGTCCGTTCCAATCAAAATAGGAGACACAACCTCAATCCGTTTTGTCCAACCCAAATTATGATATTATTCTATTCGTAGTCTACTACGTCCATGGCACTTGTGTCCCACCCAATTTTAATTCTATGTACTTTTAATTAATTAAAGAGCACAAATTACACTAATTTTAATTAAATTGGTGTAAGGACCCAACCTCACCCAAAACTAGACCCAACTCTAACCCAAACCCCCACTCTCACCCTCAAGGTTCATACTAAACACCATATACCATTTTAGCCCACTATATAACACCAAACATTGTGTTTTGCCTCATCCAATCCCAAATTCCATTAATTGTGCAATTTCTCAATTGTTAAAGGATTTTTATGCAAATAAGCAATGAGGTGTCCCCCTCTCATTGGCCCTAACCCATGAAGAACTTTATTTTTTTCCTTGACCGGTCCACCCTATATTTTTCCCCTCATTGGTTGTACTTGCTACAACTTTCCACCCTCACATCACCACCCCTACATTTCAAAATCCATCAATCTTAGCCCTCCCCTCATCATGATGAGGCTTCCCACCTCCCCAAAAATAATGTCCAGTCGGGCCTAATCCCAAGGAGAGCCCCCTCTCTCTCTCCTATATATACTACACACTTCCTCTCTCTACAAACACACAAAACCACCAGCCACCTACAAGACAACCCTAGAAAAAAAAACTATATTGCCACCTCCCTCACCCAACCTGACCTCATCCTTGCTACCCTTTCCTCCAACCACCAGTCCTCCGCCGACTTCCTTCACCACCACCACCAGCAACACCACTCCCTCCGCCTATCCCTACCCTCGACCACCGCCGGCATCCCCACCAGCAGCCGCCACCACCACCCTTACATCCGTTCAGTCACCAAATCAACCCCAACACCACCCAACCCGACGCCCCCGACTCCCCCAGTCACCCCCATCGCTACCACAACCAACCACCACCACCTTGGCCACCATCCTCACCATCTCCACCACTATCACCGTCGCCATTACCAATACCACCATCACCAACACCACCATCATCAAAACCGCCACCACCCGCCTCCTTCTTCCACAGTCACCCCTCACCACCACCGCCGGTCCCCTACGGCCAGTACACCACCACCGCCAGTCCCCCACGACCAACACACCACCACCACCAGTCCACCACGACCAACCCGCCACCGCCGCCGTCGCTGCATTGGCTGCAGTTGCTGCCAGTGTCTGCTGCCATTACCAGAGCTGCTGCTACTGCTGCTGTGCACGCCAGACCTCCACCCTCCCTCGTCGGAGACCAGCCACCTCGTAAAGCGGATACCCCCCCGGACACGAACGTCGTCTAGGTATATTCCTGTCATTTTATATATATACATATTGGTTTAAATACGTATATGTAGTGTATATGTAGTATATATGTAGTATATATGTATTAATGTGTATTTGTGTAGTGCATGTGTAGTATTATATGTATTAATGGGTATTTGTGTAGTGTATGTGTAGTTAATATGTATTTATGTACTATGTATTTATGTATTTATGTAAATATTTATTTATGTATTGATGTATTATGTATCTATGTTATCATATATATTTTAAGTATTAAATGCTATTATACGTATTTAAGTATTAATATTTATTATATGTATTTATGTTAATAAATTACGTTTTAATAATTTATGACTATTTTAAATAAGGAGATGTTGACCAAGGTTTAGATATTGGGTTTTTGCACACTAATATGTTAGCCTTATTAATGTAGTATAATACGTCAATTAATTTGTAGCGTATCTTATAGCATGTTATCTAGGACCTGTGTGCGTTATCTGGTATTATAGCGTCTCTTGCAAAATTTGTTGTCTTGGTGTACACAAAAATTTAGATACGACATGTGTATATTTTAGCTACGTGCACACGTGACCCAGCTATATGACTAGTTATGATCCATGCGTCAGTCATAATTGCAATGTAGTATTTCCTGTGCATACTATTATAATGACTGATGATCGTAATATTATATTATATTATATATAGGATCGCTGGACCGTTCAGGCGAGGCTTCGGGAGCAGGTTATTGGCACTCGCAGCTTGAGGACCCAGGCAAGTATACCTTGCCTGATTTACTGTTTAATTTTAAATCGTAAAATATTCTATGATATCTGTTGCAATATTATATAGAACTGTGCGTGTCCAAGATTGACTCTGGTGCAGTCGACGAATGCGTCGATGAGTAGTGTATTTGACTTAGTCACTAGCAGACTCACCTGCCATTGCAAGGATATTCTGATGTCTTCCTAGACCCTGACACTTGTACACACATCACGATAACAAACTCATATTGGGATGCGGGTTCGTGTACCCGACTAGTTATCGGTGCGTGTGACATACATCACGATTTAACACGTAATCAGGGTTATTTAATTAGCTAAGACTTGGCATATAGTTACGTGATGTGCACGTCGTATATACGATTTGTATATCCACATTGGGCGAAAAGGACAAGTGGTAGGCTTATGGGATACACACATTGGACTCCGTAGTATCTAGAGGAACCATGGATCCAATGACTTCCTTTATTCAGATTTTACGTTCTACGGAGAGATATAGACGTTATACTATTCAGATTCCACATTTTACGGAATGATATGGACGTCATACTATGCAGATTCCATGCTCTTCGGAGTGTGGACGTTATGCCTACACCTACCCATACATACCAAGATTCTCCTCATATTGTATTTACTTAGATGGTTAGCACACCCCTTTATTATATTCATTATTCATATTGGCATATATTTTATATCTTGTTACGTCCCTTTGAAGACCTGGTTCCCTTCCAAATTTGGACGAGGCTTATTATCCTACCGTGTACGGACCCGGGCAGGAGACGAGGTTCGCATCCGAGGAGGAGCTAGAGGTGCTTCCATCAGAGTACCCTTGATCACTGGTAGGCCTTCCGCCTAGGACGGAAGCATTCCTTATCTAGTTAGCCGTTTCTCTAGTCGTACTCTTTATTCTGTCTTTCAGTACTCTTATTTCATCATTTGTAGTGGGTTTGTTTCCATCAGATATATCTGGATTGTACTATGATATTTCAGACTCTGCACTTATTTTCCAGTATTTATTTCAGTACTTCTTGTTTATATTATGGATGAGATTAGACATTACCTGATGTATGATAGTATTAGACTTGTTAGTATTTAGGATAGCATAGTATATTTCATTGGGTCTATTAAATTGGGTAATCCCTCTAAAACGTATTAGCTGGCCATTGCCACGTGGCCTGGTCCCATGTATTTTGGGACTAGGGCGTGACATGGTTTTAGTGGTGGTCCATGCAGGTCTTCGTTGTTTATCGCTTGTGGTATGGTAACATGCCCAGCGAGCCTGCAATAGGATAAAAATTACTAGATCTCATCCACTTGATTACGCCTTTGAACCTCTTTCGTATTTTTGTTTAAAATATTTGCATCATGTTTGCTTGATTCCATACTCTTATAATGAAGTTCTCTCTCTTGTAGTGAGATAAACTTGCGCAGTGGACGCGAGGCATACGGTGCCATAGTGCCATCCGTCACCGCACCGAGAGAGGAGACGTCCCAGGGATCACCCGGAGGGCAGCCACTGCCACAGGCCCCGGTGATCCAACAGGCCCCGCTGATACATTGGCACCAGACTTCTCCTAACGACCGAACGCAGCAGCCAGAGGGCCAGACTTCTCAGACTGTCCTGCAGCACTTCGAGGGCCAAACTTTGAGGGCTACGCCGATGTCGCAGTCCGAGAGACCGACATCTGAGGAGACGCCTACGACGCAGCCGGAGGTCCCACTGCCACCACCTCCACCCTTTCCACCCCAGATGCCACATCCGGAGGGACAGCCTCAGATGTTCCAGTTCTTCCAAGCGATGATGCATGCGTAGTGGCATCAGACGAGACCCTGAGATAGAGCTTGATGGCAGTACTGGAGAGGATACCTGCCCAAGCACCCGCACCAGCAACTGCACCTGTCCAGCCAGCTGGTACTGTACGAGGATTTTGCCAGATGGGCCTAGGTACCTTTGCAGGCAGCGAGACTGCAGAGGAGATCTCCGATTGAGTCTCCAATACAAAGATGCTACTGGAGGCTTCTCAGCTATATCCTGACCTTTGGATGACGGTAGTGACGACCCAACTGAAGGGCAACACCCATCACAGGTGGGATTCCATGGAGCGCAGTATCGATAAGACACCGACGTGTGATCAGTTCTTAGAGTACTTCGATGCAAAGTATTTCTCGGCTACGGTCAGGAATGCCCTGTACTACCAGTTCCTGCATCTGGAGCAAGAGAATATGACCGTAGACGCGTACGATACGGAGTTTAGATGACTTAGCCGATTTGGTGCCGCCCTGATACCCAACGACCTGGAGAAGGACATGAGATTGCATCACGGCCTGACTTTCGAGCTGCAGAGATACACCACCACACAGGCAAGGATTTCTTATGAGGAGGTTCTGTCATAGGCGAGGATCCAGGAGGACATTGGCAAAGGAGAGGAAGGTGTTCTGGTTTGCACACTTTAAGGTATAAGTATACTATATCAATCATCTAATTTATGCATATTATATAACTTACTAAATTACTTTTTATAGCAAACGTATTTCTATCTACCGCACTGGGCCGAGTTGAACGAGCAGATATTTCCTGCCGTTGCCGCCAAGCTGATCCGTGATGCTCTAGATGACCATAAGGCTCATGATCGTGAAGGAAAATCGATCCAAGGTTGGATCAGGCCTGAGCAGTTGACTGCGATGAGGGCTAGATTCGATGATCCAAGGTACAAGGAAAGGTCTGAGAAGGCCAAAGCGGCTAAGCAGAAAGCAATAAAGTGGTGTGGTGGCTCGATTTCGATGACGGAATATTTCCTTCGTTTTATATGTTTTTTATTTCAGATATATTATTTTAATGCAAGTATGATAAAATGGTAGTAGGTAAAATATTTAATTTTAGTACTAAATAATATATTTTTAACAGGTACAAAGGGGTGAGGATGCCAACATGGTGACGGTCTTCCTGGCCACCTATCGAAAGGGTGAGAATATCATTGATGAGAGGACCTCGCATACCAATGTAAGTATTACTTTACTTTGTGTTAATTTTAATATAACTTAAAAAATATGCAAATAAATATCCATGTAGTTAGTAATAAGTACCTTAGACACATTAGCAATTATCGAGTATCCAAAATTTTCTAGGTCGAGTATCTTAGGTTGTGTGAGCGGGCGACTGCTAATGCACCTACAACGGAAGAGGCTGGTACTTTCTCGCAGCCCTCTCCGGCTCCGTCGACGGACGAGCTGTGGGTGACCGCCGCTAGTGGTCTCCAGAGGGGTACGTACTACGGTACGGGATCCTATGGCGCCCTTGTTCCATCACAGTCATCTAGGGCCTCCACGGCAACTGCGCATTCCCCACAGCTCTCGCAGGCGTCGGCCCGAGTCCAGAAGACCGTTGATCGTCAAAAATGTGTCTCTCCGTGACGAGTTGCTATGAAGGATGGAGGAGCAGCCCCTGTCGCAGCCGCAGGCGGACGATACGGTACTCATCGCATGATTTGATACGCTCGAGCGCAGCATCATGGAGCTCAGGGATATGACAACTGATCCTAGAGCGTCGACAGAGCTCAACGTGAGAGCTGCAGGCATCACATCTATCAATGGATGAGAGGCTGACGATGATGCAGGATTCAATGGTTCATAGTAGTACGAGGTTGTTATCTACCATGGATTCATACAACCATCGACTAGCATAGTTGGAGCAGATACGTCCTCCTGGTGCGCCTTCATCGACACAGACTCCACCGACGTCACTACCTTCTCCATCGACATCGGTGTCGATTTCACGGGAGCAGTATGATTTGTTCTTATCCCTGATGCACGCCGGTGGTCATCCTCCTACAGATCCGCAGTAGTCCTAATTAGGATAGTTTACTGGTTGTTTGTGTTTTGACCTATGATATTTGGTCATTTATGAATATTCTTTATTTTTGAGGCTTTTAGACTTTATTTCTTGCACTCAGTTGTGTGGATATTTATTGTATTCTTTACGACAATTTTCTCCAGACTCGATTTGTAATCCCAATGTTTTATTTTCTTCAAATATTACTATATTATTTATATTAAATGTATGTTAATTTACCGGTGTTGAGTGTTCAACCGAAAGGGTCGGCAAACCCAGAAAATTCAACGGAGGGTTGCTCCGGGTTTATTTATATAAATTGTGAATCATAAACTGCAGGAAGATCGGTTTGAAAACCATTCTATATTAATTTTTTATTTTTCACTAAAATTTTAGTGACGTTTAGCGACGTTTATATACGTCGCTAAATATGTCGCTGATTGTCGCTAAATACATCGCTAAATACGTTGCTAAATACGTCGCTGAATGTCGCTAAATTGCTGACATGACAGTATTTGCCAGGGTAATATAATGTCGCTAAATGTGTTTCAAAACGTCGCTAAATAGAAAAAGTTTAGCGACATATAGCGACACACAATACGTCGCTAATTTAGCGACGTTGCGTCGCTAAACGTCGCTAATATAGCGACGCAGATATATAGCGACGTTTTGCGACATTTTTCTGGTCAACGACTAACTTAAAGGCGACTTCATTGAAACGTCGCTAATTACGTCGATAAATATGTTAGCGATGTTTTTATGCCATTTAGCGACGTTTCTAGACGTCGCTAATTTGACATATTCTGGTAGTGGCCCCTGCGGGGCTTAACTCCTAAGAAAAACTTTCCAGATGTGGTGACAAAATAAAGATTGTCATAATGGAGTTCACACTAAATCCCTCTAGGAAAGTCAACCCACATGGGCCACCATCCCATGTGCATATATCAATACTAAGCATAGCTATATATTGAGATATACACATTGGTGGTTTTCCAATGTGGGACTGAAACTCCCAAAGCTAAAAGGAAAACACCAACACATACTACCAAATAAATGATATGTCGTTTCCTGGCCAATCGGCTCATAGTAGGATAGCCAGCTATTTTCCACAAAATCTTCCCATGTCCGAACATCGAAATATAATGCCACTTGATAAACTACATATAGCTTTCCTGTGGTATATTTCTGATTCATGTTTCGTTGGCAGAACAGTTGTTTTCTGGTAGGTATCTGTAATCAGGTGGTCCGAGAAAAGGATTGCAAACATATTCCACAACGGGAAGTGATGGTGTCTGCAGTCTTGATATGTTTGCATTTACCTAACAAATTACAAACTTGGATTAGGAGTGATACTTTTGAAACCTCACTGTGATATTGCCGACACTTGTATTCAATATTGCTGCCGCACATAGAGCAGTAGGTAAACTTTGAACCATCAGAGGTTTCCACTCTGGATTGATGGGTAATACTTCAAAACCGCATTCAGTATTACTGGATGATGTTTGGGACCTTTCAAGATGTAACTCCCCATGACATGCAGTAGAAGGTTTTCCTGACACTGTTATAGGAAGTGATACTCCAGATAGAAATTATAGCGTTTACTTGATGGGCATATAAAATTTCTAAATTAGCTAAAATCTAGTTCGGAGGAGAAGAGAAATGATCATTAGTTAGAGGTCTAAAAGATTGCGATCCTCTATGCAGAACTACTTAACACGAGTTCGTTGTTAATCCTATATTTTAGAATAGTTTTAGAATTCATCCGTATACATACTGACATACATATGGCATAGTTTCTTACATACTGCAAATCCTTCAGACCTTGAGAGTCCTTGATGCTGCAAGAAGGAGAGTAGTACTCTTGAGATGAGAAATAAGACATACTGAGAAACTTATAAATTGAGATATAAGACATTACTCGACTGATATTAACAGTTGCATTCATGACAGTTACACTCACCTAGTAATGCCAAGATAGCAATTAGATCTAGCGAAACAGTGGTTATAGTCGACACGTTCCTGCAACAAATTACAAATCCTTTGACAGGGGACGAGCAAAGACTAGTATATCTATCTTTTGTCCTAATTGTTCTTTTTTACACTATTCTTACATGATTCTAAGACCTTTGTTGAGACGATGCATATTCTTTTCGGCCTTCCTTCGTATGTTGTCAGCATCATAAGTGATTTTCTGTGTCTTGGAGTTTAGGCTACTTGATCCAGCGAGGTTCACATAAACCTCCGTGTTACGCTGTATGGAATGAACAACTGTTGTGTATTGTCGATGAGGCCTCATTAGCGGCTTCAACAATCATGTTCTTGACCTCTTCCCTGCAAGATTTTACACAACAGTTCGCAAAATACAAGTTTAACATAAGTGTACTATAAGAATTGTAAAACAATGTTCTCTAACTTTAGAATCTGGTTCTAAACTGCATTTATTCCCATCATCCAATTTTCAATTTCTGATCTCAGTCATGAAATTTTCTACTTACAAGATTATCTTCATGTACCTCAATTCATGTCCAATGAAAATTCCAACCAAGGAACTGCTGAAGAATGCAATCCAAAAAAATCAACTCCACATAAAATGTTCTTTGGTTGTGTTAAAAGGCAACATAAACTACTTTATCGTTCTGTTACAGTGATCACCAGAAGTAGAAAAATCTAAACTTTCATCTAATGCCTATCCAAATTCTAATAGAAAATCTAAATTTTCAATTATTTTGATTCTTAAAATGTGTAACTTCCAATGTTTCACTGAACAACTTTGCTGCAGAATTTTGAGTCGAGGCCATAAAAAACTGCAGAATTTTGAGTTGATACTGAAAAACAGCTTTTTAGGTTTCTGCTCATAGAGTCGAGGCCATCAAAAAATAGAATAAGAAGAAGAACAGCTGAAACGTCACTATTAGTCGCTATAGTGACGTTCTTTAGCGACGTTACCACGTCGTTATTTTTTTTTTTATTTAGCGACGTCTAACGTTACAACGTCGCCTTATTAGCGACACATACTGTGTCGAGAAACGTCTCTAATATTTTTTTAATTAGCGATGTTTTGAAAAGAATTTGGCTACGTAAGGATGACATGGAAAATATTGCCATGTCAGCATAGTAGCGACGTTTAGAGACTAAATAGCGACGTTCATGGTACAAAGTAGCGATGTTCTGATACCAATTAGCGACGTTATTTTACGTCGCAAATCGTCGCTAAATGTCGCTAAACGTTGCTACCTGTAAAAAAAAAATGCAGAACGTAAAATTGTTTCCATAACAACCTGCCTGCAATGTGTACAAATGGATTCACAATTTATAAAAATAGACCAAGAGCAACCTTCCGTTGAATTCTCTTGGTTCGCTGACCCCTTCAGTGGAACACTCAACACCGATAAATTCACCGTCCGCTGAATTCTCTAGCTCATAGTCCTGAGCTCCATAATGTTGTGCTCGAGTGTATCAAAATATGTTGTGATCGACACATCATCCGCCTGTAGCTGGGATTGGGCTGCTCCGTAATCTTTCGCATCAACTCGTCACACAGAGATGCAATCTGACGGTCAACTCTCTCCTGCTAGACTCGCACCGACTCCTGGGAAGGTTGTGGGGTATACACGCAGACAGAGGGGGCCTAGAAGACTACGTCACAACCTAGGCGCCATAGGATCCCGTAATGTAGTATGTACCCCTCGAAAGATCACCAACGATGGTCATCCACATCTCGTCATCCGACGAAACTGAGTGGGCTGGGGGCTGCGAGGGAGTACCGGCCTCTCTCTCTAGAGGAGCAGTAGTAGCCCCTTGTGTCGACCGATCACAGAACCGTAGATACTCATCCTAGAAATATATGAATCGCTCGATAAGCGTACTTCTTACTATACACTAGTCGTAAACAAAAAGTTTAATATCTAAGCTACTTATTACTAAGAACATGGATATTTATTTACATATTTTTTAAGTTATATTAAAATTAACAAAATGTAAAGTAATACTTACGTAACTCTACGTGGCCCTCCCATCGATGAACTTTTCACCCTTTTGATGGTTTGCGAGGAAGACGGGCACCATGTTAGCGTCCTCACCCCTCCGGACATGTTTAAAAATATATTATTTATTACCGCAATTAAATATTTTATCCTAATTTGATTAAATGATATATATACAATAAAATACATACCAGGCGATGGAAATATTTCGTCATTCGAATCGACCCACCGCACCACTTTTTTTTCTTCTACCTGGCCGCCTTCGCCTTCTCCGATCTCGCCTGGTACCTGGGCTCATTGAATCTAGCCCTCTTCATAGTCCACTGCTCAAGTGTGATCCACCCTTGGATTGGTTGTCCCAATCAATCATGAGCCTTCTGGTCATTGATTTCATCAGGGACCAATTTGGCGACGACAGCAGGAAAGAAATATTTGATCTACTCAGTCATGTGTGGTAGATAGAAATAGGTTTTCTACATAAAGTAATGTGGTAAGTAATATAATATGCATAAATTAGATGATTGATATTAAAATCAAATATACTTTTAACTTGAAGTGTGCAAACCAGAATATTTTTCTCTCGTCTGGGGCACCTGAGTAGTTGATCCAAGGGCCAACATAGTTGTACCTCAGAAAATGCTCTAATGCCCTTTTTATCGACGAGGGACGGCCGATTTGCATGTGTTAAGCATGCCGCCAGCGTTCATCCTGAGCCAGGATCGAACTCTCCATGAGATTCATACTTGCATTACTTATAGCTTACTTGTTCGTAGACAAAGCAGATTCGTAATTTCTTTCATTCCAAGGCATAAATTGTACCCATGCACTTCATATTAGCCTGTAGTTTACTCCCAGCAATATAGCCATGCCTACCCTATCGCGTCAATCCCACAAGTCTCTTATCCATTCTATATAGAGATAATTACATTCATTATATATATATATATATATATATATATATATATTGCGTTGGTACGTCAAGCCTACGTTGCAGCACCGGCGGTAGAACATAGTCTAGGTCGAGAATACTATCAATCTATCTCACACAATAATATATTAACCTGTCAATGATATCTCAACTCCATATGGAGGACAAGATGACAATATAATGATAATCAACACTCAATCACAATAAAACTAGAGGAAGATAATGGCATGATATCAAATAAGAAATAGGATTTATAAAGTCTCAAACTAGAACAGACACAACAAAATATCCAAGTCTATGAGTCTAGCAATAACACAATAAGACTAAAGTATCAACAATATGACAATAGTCTAGAAGCTAAAGACAGATCCAGTACAATGAATAATACTAGCCAAGTGTCTCCTCAATAGCTGGTACTGGTCCTCTTGTACTACAGTGCTATCTCAGCAAGCTCTCCAACATATGGTCCATAATACGTAGGACATCAGTTCTCTAAATAAATATCTCTAGTCAGGATTGGAGCGAAGTACAAAACTCTGAAAGCAGTTCCAAATACATGGTAGAGAATATATAACAAACAATAAAAAATAATATAATATGCACTAGGAAGTGGAAATAAAGTTGAAACATGCAAATAAATACAATAGGTACTAGAAAGGTAAATACAGGAAATATAAAATGAACAATAAGTAAGAGAAACTAAAATATAGTTTATGTGATTTAGAGCACAAGTTTGATATGTGATCATCTTTGGTTGCACATGATTATTCGAAGGTAACTCGATTATACGTGAAGTATATAATCGACATACACATGATTACGCTAAGAGATTGATCACATAACCAACTTCTACTCTCACTGTCACGACCCGCACCCGGAAGTTCGGGCACGAGTACGTGGGTACGTCCAGCCTACGCCGCAGAGTCGGCGGTAGTACGCTGTCTAGGTCAATCCATCTAAACTAGTCTAACTCATTCACAATTAACATAGGCAAGATAATAATGAGAAATGAAACTTAAGATTGCAACTGAAAATAAAGGTGACAACAGATTCAAATGTTTAAGTACAGAAATTCAATATTCAAATCGGGGACAAACCCGATAAATAAGATAAGAAATAGAAATGAAAGATAGCTACTACTAGCTACTCAGCAGCAGGGGTCTCCTGTGTGGGTTCTGGCTCCTCATAGGTATCATCAGTCCCCTCATAGGGACCATAATAAGTAGGAGCAAGGTCCTCATCATCGCCTAAATTAACAGATCCAGTCAGGAAAGGAGCAAAGTACACAGTGCACAACAATGTTAAACTAAATATTTTAAGACAATTAAATATTGAATATCATGTTAAGGAAATTGCATAAAGAAATGTTAATATCTCAGAGTCAACACTATAAACAGGAATATGAGAAAACAGAAGTAAACGAGCAGGAAAAGAAACTACACAGTCAGCAAGAATATAACACGACCGGAAGTTATCTGTATGAAACTTGTGTTTGTTTTTAGAATACTTAGTTGGCATGCAGGGGTTTATAAGGCTAATCCGGCCGTCATGAACGGCTATTAGTCACGAATAATCGGGATCCGGCTGATGGACAGTCGTGTACCAACAGCTATTATTCACGGCAAGGGGAAGGGTAACTACATGCCTTTCAGTATTCTCCCACCCGACATGAAAAACAAGACATGAATTCCAATATTCAAGACATAAAATATAGTATTCTAACACTACGTGTAATCAGCAAGAGTACTAGTAGAGCAGGGAATTTAATTATCACAATATAAAGATTAACTTGAAGTGCAGGTACTTGCCTGTTGTTTGGATCTGATTGAATGGGTTCTTGGGGGAAAGTCCAGAGATGAGTCCAAAAGCTGAAACAGATATTACCATCACTCTCAGAAGATGTCAAATAGCTAGAAACGCCTGTCCTTGGGTCCAATTTGGAGACAAGGGCAAAAACGGCAGTTTTGGGTCAAAACGGGGTCCGCCGTTGGGCCCGCTTTGCACCGAAAAACGTGTCCGGGTCAAAAGTCTCCAAATTCACCAAACTTAGTGTCAACAGGTCAGGAACGCTGATACGAACCCAACGGAACTTCTAGATTTGGATTCCGATGAGCCGAACACAAAATCGTCCGTCGAGCGGGGCCTGTGGGGCCCACGACACGCGATTTCGTCAACGTTCTCAGAATCGAACCAAACTTGATCCACAGGACCAGCGTATCGCTACGAGTCCGATGGCACAAGTTTCGTCTCGATCTGACGAGTGTGCACGAAGTTAGGGTGAATTGCCGAAAAGACGGATACCGGGCGATGTCCGCGGATACGCGTTGATTTCGGTGTGCACGCACACCCGAATCAGCTTCCACGAAGACTCACACGTCCGTATCGATGATGCGCACGTATCTGTGAAGACCGCACGCGACCAAGTCATCCCGTTTGGCGGGACGTACTCGGTTCCGGGGTGAAACAGGGTCTGGTTTTTCCTGTTTTTGGATCGCGGTGTGCGATCACCACAGGACGCGGTGTCCCGAACAGTTTGTCCGGACACCGAGAGGGTCATACAGGCTTCACAACGCAATTTGCGGAATTGAAAACGGAGCTACGAGACGAAAGTTACACGTACCTGAAGGGGACCCGAAAATCAGGGTCGAGACGTGTCCGTGTCGTGTCCGACACGAATTTCCAAATTAGGGCTAGTGTTAGGGTTTTCGCCGGAATCCGGCGGAGGACGGCTGCTGGGCGGCCGGGCTCGGGGGCATGCGGCGGAGGGCGGCGCGGCGAGCCGATGGGGTCGCCGGCGGCGGCTCGGGCTGGTCGTGGGTGACCGGGTCGGGGTCGCGGGCGGGTCGGGTTGGCTGACTCGACCCGACCCGATAGGGCGGGGGACTGGGCCGGGCTGGGTTTCGTCCCACTGGGCCGGGCCGGCCCAGAAAAGAAAAAAGAAAAAAATAAAATAAATAATAAATAAATAATTAAATAATTAAATAAGTAATTTAATTAATAAAAATAGTTTTTAGGCATTTAAAAATAGTTCTGAGGCCCAGAAAAATCCAGAAAAATTACCCTAAGTCCAATTTTTCATTTTACACCCAAAAATATTATTTTCATGATATTTTAATATTATTTATTGCTAATTAAAAATCATTTATTAATTGAAAAGCTTGATTTTAATTACAGAAAATTCCCAGAAAATTCCAGAAAATTGGGAAAAATTCAAGATTTAATAATTTGAGAAATTTAGGGGGTTTACAACCTACCCAACTTACAAAAATTTCGTCCTCAAAATTTAAGAATAACAAGGCACGAAAAGAAAAAAAAGCCGAAAAATAAAATACACCTCATGGTTCAAAAAGATAGGGGTATCGCTCTCTAATCTCGTCTTCTCGCTCCCAGGTGGATTCGCCGGGGGAATGGTGCTTCCAAGCTACGCGAACCAGGGAGATAACCTGGTTCCGTAGAACTTTCTCCGAGCGATCCAGAATCTCCACGGGTTGCTCCTGGTAAGTCAGACTTGGGCTTACTTCGAGTTATGAGTGATCCAAAATGTGGCTGGGGTCTGACACATACTTCCTTAGCTGCGACACGTGGAAGACGTTATGGACTCCTTCCAGAGAGGGTGGCAATGCCAGTCGGTATGCCACTTCTCCGATTTTCTCCTGAATGCCAAAAGGTCCAATAAATCTTGGGCTGAGTTTTCCACTCCTTCCGAACCTAATGGTGCCACGTGTCGGGGAAATCTTTAAGAATACCAGCTCTCCAACCTTTAACAAAGTCATAATCAAGTCTTAGTTCCATAGGCAAAATATTTAAATTGACTTGAATTTTATAAATTTAATTACCTCAAATTCTAAGGGCCTTCGGTGGCTATTTGCCCAATGTCGTTGCCTGTCTTGAGCCACTCGAAGTCTGTCCCTTATTTGCTTTACCTTCTCAGCTGAATCGATCACCATCTCTGGTCCCAGCAGGGCTCTTTCCCCAACGTCGTCCCATGATAGCGGGGTACGACATCTTCGTCCATACAGAGCTTCAAATGGAGTCATCTCGATGCTGGCTTGATAACTGTTATTATAAGAGAACTCCACCAGATGTAGGTAGTCCTCCCAGGATCCTCCAAAATCCAGAACACATGTACGGAGCATATCCTCAAGTGTCTGGATTGTACGTTCCGATTGTCCATCGGTTTGGGGATGATAAGCTGTGCTGAATTTGAGTTGCGTCCCCAAGCTGGCCTGTAAGCTCTTCCAGAAGTGAGAGGTGAATCTTGAATCTCTGTCGGAGACAATACTTACTGGAACTCCATGCAGCCTAACAATATGTCTGATATATAAATCTGCCAGCTTCTCTGTAGATAGCCCTACTTTGAAAGGTAGAAAATGTGCAGACTTGGTCAGTCGATCTACTATCACCCAGATTGCATCCTTACCACTAGGTGTCCTTGGAAGTCCGGAAATAAAATCCATTGTGATATGTTCCCACTTCCACTCCGGAATGGGTAGGGGTTGAAGCAATCCTCCAGGTCTTTGCCTCTCTGCCTTGACTTGCTGGCACACTAAACAACGAGATACGAACCTGGCTACTTCTCTTTTCATGCCATGCCACCAAACATGCGTCCTCAGGTCCTTGTACATCTTGTTGGCTCCTGGATGTATAGAGTATTGCGATCTGTGCGCCTCTTGCATGATTTCTTCTCTTATGTCTCCTTGAGGTACACATAATCTATCGCCATGCCTCAGTGATCCATCTTCGTGAATTCTAAATTCTTCTACTAGTCCAGCTTGCACTTGACCTCGAAGGCTTCGCAGGCCTTCGTCCTGAAACTGAGTCTCCTTGATCTTGTCCATTAGAGTAGACTGAATCTGCAAGTTCATCATTTGGCCTTCTTTTCCTGGGATAATTACTTCGATACCTAAACTTTCCAAGTCCTCCAGCAGGTGTCTGTCCATAGTCAAGTACATCGCCATAGGATACCTGCTTAGAGCATCAGCAACTACATTTGCCTTTCCAGGGTGATATTGAAGAGTGATATCAAAGTCTTTCATTAGTTCCAGCCACCTTCTTTGCCTCATGTTTAGCTCTTTCTGAGTGAAGATATATTTTAGACTTTTATGGTCCGTAAATATTTCCACCCTTTCTCCATAAAGATAATGCTTCCAAAGTTTAAGAGCAAAAATGACAGCTGCCAATTCTAAATCATGGGTTGGATAATTCTTTTCATGTGGTCGAAGCTGTCTAGAGGCATATGCTATTACTTTCTTATTCTGCTCCAATACACAACCTAGACCTTTTCCAGAAGCATCACTATAAATAGCGAAACCTCCGGTTCCAGAAGGTAAGGTCAGAATAGGGGCAGTAGTCAGTCTTTTCTTCAATTCCTCAAAAGCATGCTGACATTCATCAGTCCAGGTGAACTCTTCATCTTTTCTTGTTAATTTTGTCAGGGGCTCCGCAATTCTAGCAAAGTCCTTCACAAACTTCCGATAGTAGCCAGCTAGTCCCAGGAAACTTCTAATCTCGGCTACAGAGTCTGGAGTGGGCCAGGATTCTACTGCAGCTATCTTCTTAGGATCTACTGCTATTCCATCTCCAGTCACAACATGTCCCAAGAATTCTACTTTGTCTAGGAAGAAAGCACATTTAGACAATTTTCCATAAAGCTTTTCCTTCCTCAAAGTCTCCAATGCTAGCCTCAAATGCTCTTCATGTTCTTTGGGGGTCTTGGAGTAGATCAAAATATCGTCAATAAAGACCACTACAAATTTGTCTAGGTATGGCTGGAAAACTCTGTTCATTAGGTTCATAAAAACTGCTGGTGCATTCGTCAACCCGAACGGCATCACTAAGAATTCGTAATGTCCGTTCCGGGTATTGAAAGCAGTTTTAGGGATGTCTTCCTTTCTCACCCTTACTTGGTGGTAACCCGACCTCAAATCAATCTTGGAAAACACCCGAGCTCCACTCAACTGATCAAATAAGTCATCTATCCTGGGCAGGGGATACTTATTCTTAATTGTTAAGGCATTTAAGGCCCTATAGTCAATACACATTCTGGATGTTCCGTCCTTCTTGGGCACAAATAGTACTGGAGCTCCCCAAGGTGAGACACTAGATCTAATGAAACCTTTGTCTTCTAGCTCTTTGATTTGTTCATTTAGTTCTATTATCTCATTCTTGTTGATTCTGTAGGGGTTCTGAGATACTGGTGCTGCTCCTGGCACTAAGTCAATGGAGAATTCAACTTCTCGGTCTGGGGGTAAGCCTGGGAGATCCTCAAGGAAGACATCAAGGTATTCAGAGATGATAGGTGGCAATTCTTCTGTTACTAGGGCTCCACAAATTATGTTATTATCCATTTCTCTAGAACCTCTAGCAAATTCAAATTCTGGCTTGCCAGGGGGCCTGAAGATTACACTGCCTCTGTGACAGTCTATTGTGGCATGATGTTGACTTAACCAATCCATACCCAGTATAATGTCAAAACTGGGCACTGGCATTACAAGTAGCCTAGCATATAGTTCTCTTCCACATAGTGAAATAGGACAATTGTTACAGGCATCACTAACCGGGATGATTCCTCCACCGGTAATGATCTTATAACAATTCCTAAGGGGTTTGGTGGTTAAGCTATGCTTCATAAGGAAATCTACTGACATGAATGAATGAGAAGCTCCAGAGTCAAATAAAGTAATAGCTGGTATTGAATTTATAAGCACAGAACCTGTGATCACGTCTGCTGTGGCTTCAGCTTCCTCCAGAGTCATTGCATAAGCACGGCCTTGCTGCGGTGCACCCCTCTGTTGCTGCTGTTGGTGCTGAGCAAAGCGTTGTTGTTGAGTTGGAAGCGGGGGTCCCCTATGTTGTGCTGCTGGGGGCCTGGCCTGGACTGGAGCCTTTGGTGCAGCTGGGCGTCCTTGAGCAGCAGGACAGTCCCTCAATTGATGTGCTGGGGAGCCACAATAGAGGCAGGCACCTAGCCTCTTTCTACAGTCTTGCCAAGTGTGGCCTGGTTTTTGGCAATAGTTGCAAGGGGGAGCTCGCTGGTTCTGTCCTTGAGCCTGGGGTGCTGGAGCTCGAGGGAGAGGACGCTGATTTTGCTGCGGGGCCCTCTGTTGTTGTTGTTGAAAAGGGCATTTGTTGGGTCCCGTATTTTCGGTATCTCTTTCTCGTTTTAGTTTGTGCCCCATATCTCTCTCGACGCCTTGTGCCACGCTCAGGATTTCCTCATAGGTGCGAGCTCGGCTGGTGGTGACAGCAAGGCGGATATCCGGAGATAGCCCCTTCTTGAATCTACGGGCTCTGTCCTCCGGGGTACGAACCATGTACTCCGCAAAGTGGCTTAACCTGCTAAATTCAGCAGTATATTCATCAACAGTCATGTTACCTTGTTCCAGTCTCTCGAATTGGCTTTCGAGAGCTTCCCGAGCCACTTCGGGGTAGAATTTCTCCTTGAATAGCCTCTTGAAGTCTTCCCAGGTGATGTCGGGAGCAGATAGTTGGGGTTCGTCTCTGAACCAGGTTCGAGCAATGTCGAACAGTTGCAGGCTTGCGGACTCCACTTTGAGGTCATCAGGGACCCGGGCAGTCTTCAGGAGTCTCTCGACATTCTCTATCCACTCATCGGCATAGAGAATGCCCTCAGTTCCATAGAATTCCAGAGGCCTAAGGTTCTTGAAGTCTTTAGCACTCCCTGGCCTCTTGAGTGACGACTCCTGGGGTTTAAGAGCTTCTGAGAGGCTGGTCCGCAGAAGTGCCGTCTGTTCTTTCTGGGATTCCACCAATCCCTGGAACACTCCTAGCAGTTGTGCCCCATCTAGGGTAACTGCCGGGACAGATGGAGGCGGAGGGAGGGCAAGAGTCTCGGGCACATTCTGCTCGGCTGGTTCTGATGTGCCTCCTACTGTGTTCCTGGTCTGGACCATTCTGAAAGATTAAGGGATAGGAAGATCAGAATAGAATACTTGGAAATCAAAGGCGATAGGAAAAATTGAGCAGCAAAGATATCAAGAATTGAAATAAGGACGCTATACTGTGAATGAGCTTTTCCTAGAATCCTTAATTTTATTTCATACCCTGTCCTAGGGTATTACCCTATTTTAGGATAGGACCTGCATGGGCCACCATAAAAACGTGTCACGACCCGCACCCGGAAGTTCGGGCACGAGTACGTGGGTACGTCCAGCCTACGCCGCAGAGTCGGCGGTAGTACGCTGTCTAGGTCAATCCATCTAAACTAGTCTAACTCATTCACAATTAACATAGGCAAGATAATAATGAGAAATGAAACTTAAGATTGCAACTGAAAATAAAGGTGACAACAGATTCAAATGTTTAAGTACAGAAATTCAATATTCAAATCGGGGACAAACCCGATAAATAAGATAAGAAATAGAAATGAAAGATAGCTACTACTAGCTACTCAGCAGCAGGGGTCTCCTGTGTGGGTTCTGGCTCCTCATAGGTATCATCAGTCCCCTCATAGGGACCATAATAAGTAGGAGCAAGGTCCTCATCATCGCCTAAATCAACAGATCCAGTCAGGAAAGGAGCAAAGTACACAGTGCACAACAATGTTAAACTAAATATTTTAAGACAATTAAATATTGAATATCATGTTAAGGAAATTGCATAAAGAAATGTTAATATCTCAGAGTCAACACTATAAACAGGAATATGAGAAAACAGAAGTAAACGAGCAGGAAAAGAAACTACACAGTCAGCAAGAATATAACACGACCTGAAGTTATCTGTATGAAACTTGTGTTTGTTTTTAGAATACTTAGTTGGCATGCAGGGGTTTATAAGGCTAATCCGGCCGTCATGAACGGCTATTAGTCACGAATAATCGGGATCCGGCTGATGGACAGTCGTGTACCAACAGCTATTATTCACGGCAAGGGGAAGGGTAACTACATGCCTTTCAGTATTCTCCCACCCGACATGAAAAACAAGACATGAATTCCAATATTCAAGACATGAAATATAGTATTCTAACACTACGTGTAATCAGCAAGAGTACTAGTAGAGCAGGGAATTTAATTATCACAATATAAAGATTAACTTGAAGTGCAGGTACTTGCCTGTTGTTTGGATCTGATTGAATGGGTTCTTGGGGGAAAGTCCAGAGATGAGTCCAAAAGATGAAACAGACATTACCATCACTCTCAGAAGATGTCAAATAGCTAGAAACGTCTGTCCTTGGGTCCAATTTGGAGACAAGGGCAAAAACGACAGTTTCGGGTCAAAACGGGGTCCGCCGTTGGGCCCGCTTTGCACCGAAAAACGTGTCCAGGTCAAAAGTCTCCAAATTCACCAAACTTAGTGTCAACAGGTCAGGAACGCTGATACGAATCCAATGGAACTTCTAGATTTGGATTCCGATGAGCCGAACACAAAATCGCCCGTCGAGCGGGGCCTGTGGGGCCCACGACACGCGATTTCGTCAACGTTCTCAGAATCGAACCAAACTTGACCCACAGGACCAGCGTATCGCTACGAGTCCGATGGCGCAAGTTTCGTCTCGATCTGACGAGTGTGCACAAAGTTAGGGAGAATTGCCGAAAAGGCGGATACGGGGCGATGTCCGCGGATACGCGTTGATTCCGGTGTGCACGCACACCCGAATCAGCTTCCACGAAGACTCACACGTCCGTATCGATGATGCGCACGTATCTGTGAAGACCGCACGCGACCAAGTCGTCCCGTTTGGCGGGACGTACTCGGTTCCGGGGTGAAACAGGGTCTGGTTTTTCCTGTTTTTGGATCGCGGTGTGCGATCACCACAGGACGCGGTGTCCCGAACAGTTTGTCCGGACACCGAGAGGGTCATACAGGCTTCACAACGCAATTTGCAAAATTAAAAACGGAGCTACGAGACGAAAGTTACACGTACCTGAAGGGGACCCGAAAATCAGGGTCGAGACGTGTCCGTGTCGTGTCCGACACGAATTTCCAAATTAGGGCTAGGGTTAGGGTTTTCGCCGGAATTCGGCGGAGGACGGCTGCTGGGCGGCCGGGCTCGGGGGCATGCGGCGGAGGGCGGCGCGGCGAGCCGATGGGGTCGCCGGCGGCGGCTCGGGCTGGTCGTGGGTGACCGGGTCGGGGTCGCGGGCGGGTCGGGTTGGCTGACCCGACCCGACCCGATAGGGCGGGGGACTGGGCCGGGCTGGGTTTCGGCCCACTGGGCCGGGCCGGCCCAGAAAAGAAAAAAGAAAAAAAATAAAATAAATAATAAATAAATAAATAAATAATTAAATAAGTAATTTAATTAATAAAAATAGTTTTTAGGCATTTAGAAATAGTTCTGAGGCCCAGAAAAATCCAGAAAAATTACCCTAAGTCCAATTTTTCATTTTACACCCAAAAATATTATTTTCATGATATTTTAACATTATTTATTGCTAATTAAAATTCATTTATTAATTGAAAAGCTTGATTTTAATTACAAAAAATTCCCAGAAAATTCCAGAAAATTGGGAAAAATCCAAGATTTAATAATTTGAGAAATTTAGGGGGTTTACACTCACGCCCCAATCAATACTCATGGATCCAATCATGACATGTTACGCACATGATTATAATATAAATACACTAGCACAAGGGATAGTGAGAGCACATAAAGTACATAAAAAATAATACCCGATGCACACGATAAAATATATGTGTAAGGAGTACCCGATGAATATGGTAAGAGAATAACATCTTCTGACAGGATCCATATAGTACCAGTTCATATAACAATGTTCAAAATCAAGTATATCAGTTCTAAAATAAGTGATATATACACTATCATGAAATAAAAACTAATAGAAAGATGTACTCGCCTGAAGTTCAGAGTAATGAATACAAAACGGTATCTGAACTGATATCAAACAGACCTATATATGAAATTATATATCATTTGGGTGTAATGAAGTAATAAGCATGTTTAAATAAACTAAAATGTGATTTCTAGGTCTTACCTAGGTCATATTAGTCAACTAGGTCAAATTTAGTCATATTTGGTCAAACTAGGTCAAATCTTGGTCAACACAATCAAACTAGGTCATTTTCTAGTTTCTAGGTTTATTTTACCTATCTACAAGATTTTTACAGTTATACTAGGTCTTAACAAGTCACTATTTAGTTTTTAGGTGCTAACTAGGTCAAACTAGTCAATACTAGTTAATACTAGGCCAATTCTAGGTTTCTAGGCTATACTAATAAGTTACTAGCATATATTATCCAAATATATACCTTTACCTATAATGTCTAGCAATAACTTGGCCTATAGTTAATTACCTTACCCCGTATCATGGTATCTTAACCCGTATCACACATTTAGCTAATACCTTAGCCCGTATCTCAAATACCTTAACTATTAGTCAATACCTTAGTTCTAGGGTCAATATCTTGGCTAAAATAGGTTTCTAGTCCATACTAGTCAATACCTTGCTAATATCCAAGTTTCTAGACTAATACCTTAGCTAATACCATTACCTTGACCAATATCCAATACCTTAACTCATACATTGGTACCTAACCCATTACCCAAGTTAGATACTACCCTTACCATGGTATCCTAATCCAATACCTAATATCATAACCTTACCTTAGTATCCTATTATTACCTCATACTAGTTTTAATATTTTGGTATCTTGGTATTCTAGATACCTTGATATACATCCTAGAATATCACATTCTAATTTATCCCACACATATCCTACTTTTTTGTACATGGTACCATGGTACCACATTAAGTATCATATGATACCAAATCTCAAGATACTAACCCATGACCATAATCACCTAAACTTACCTTATAATCCAATCTACTCACCCTACTTTTGGCACTTGACATCTTGATATTACCAATTACCTAGTTCTAATAACCAATATCTTAGTATCTTGACCAATACCTTATCCTCCTAGATACTTACCCAACTAACTCTAATACTAATACTTGATACAAAATAGGATACCTTACTCAAGCCCCAATACTCTAATACCTTGACACATGACTTACATATAATTGGCTCACTTGATAACCACTTGTATCATTACTAACACGCACACTAACTAAAACTTATTACCTAACACTTATATATATATATATATGTATATATATATGTATATATATATGTATATATATATATATATATATATATATATATATATATATATATATATATATATATATATATATATATATATATATATATATGTATATATATATATATACTACCGAGGCTTATGTGGCAACCTATGATGCCTATACTAACTTGATATCAATACTACATAGGCTAATAGGATACACAAAATGCCTATGTCGTATAGTCATTTCTCTACTTGTAATCAATATTGCACCTATTAGACATATTCAATAAATTCTAAGGTTAAAGTATGTCTTATCCCTTCATATTAGCTTTCCGAAACTTTAAACGGATAGCATTTTTTTGTCTGAAAGTTCCCGAAATTGCAAAAATACCGAAACACTTTCGTCTTTCGGACACCTGACACTCAAACAGTTTTACAGAAAGTTTTAGAACGAATTTGGCCTATTAATTTATATAATTAAAAATCTAACTTCGATACGGTTCTTAAAAAAAAGGGAGATTAATCGGAGTCTTGAGTTAGGAATTATGATGTTTCTAAGTTGTTATTGCTGCTAAAAATAAGACTGAATATTATGACAAATTTTGGTTATTTTGAACAAAAGAACACATCTATACACCAAATTTACCAAATCCTTCTATACGTATCATGGCATATCATAATACGGACTCTAAGTGTCCAATTTTGGACACAAAAATATCTTCACACCATCAAATAAATATTAATAGTCCTCATTAGGACACAATACACACACTCAATGGACACAATTAGGAGTTTTCCCAAATTGAGCCCCAAAATTATGACACCAACTTAGATCTACCAAATTGAGGGCTCCTAGTGCCTAGATCTACCATTGGAAAGTCAAATCTAACCATGGAAAGTTTCTACATGACCAGGGGTATTTCTATCCATGAATTTGATAAAATTGAGAGAATTACCAAGTATTTTGGTAGCCTCTTTGGAGAATTCTGAATTTGGACATGGAAGGAAAGAGTCAGACACGATCTTCTAGCAAGCTCCTCTCTTATGGATCTAGCTCTTTGTGTTTTTCAATGCTCTAGGCCTTTATGATGGTGAAAATAAGTAGAATTGGAAGTTGATTGAGTAAAATTGATAGAGAATTGGATTTGCTCGGGAAGGAAGAAGCTTTTAAAAAAATGAGGCTAATGAGTGAAATAAAATTAATGGATAAGCCCTAAATTGAACTTATCTCTTATAGTATGGTTTGGTCATGCCAAAATATCAAGTTTAGCCCTCTCCATTTTTCATGAATGGAATATAATTAACTAAAGGACATAATCTCTACAACTAAGAGGAATATTCTCTTCATGACAACTAAACTTAATTGATTCTAATTACAAAAGTCATGACTAACAATAATTAGAACTAACACTAACACTTGAAAATTCTAATTGGCTAGCCACTAACTAACCCTAATATAATTATAGGCAATCGCTAATATAAAATAATATATAAAAAATTTAACAACATACAAAATTATCAAAATACCCCTATGATAAAAAGTTGTAGTGTTATATATATATATATATATATATATATATATATATATATATATATATATATATATATATATATATATATATATAAAGAAGAAAAATATAATACATCTCATAATCATAATGGAATTGTATAGTAAATAACTAGTACATCTCATAACTCTAAATAGATGGTAACGAACCTTGCAGAGGAACCCTTAGGTCTTTGGTGTATTGGATTCTCACCAATATTTGTGTTACTTAAGTCGCATTCTAGAGTAAAAATATAATACATGCCACAAGTCTAAATGAATTTTATTTTATTTTCAATCATCTTATGAAAATTTATCTTGTTCGTCTTCCTCGCCGTCCTCTTCGTCTTCCTCCTCATCTTTATTTTCATCAACTTCGCCTTCCTCTTCGATACTTATACCTCTTCTAAATGATCAAACATGTCACGAGTAACTTTCGTTTAGTCCAGATCTATAATATTTGCAACTAGAGGTAGTTCATCCTCCTAATAAGCTATTTCGTCAACGTTAAAGGTATTTTTAGCTTTAGTCTTTTATACTGCCTACTAGTCTAACCTCGATGTTCCTTGTCTATGATAAGTTATAAAGTACATGAGTTGAGCTTAACTTGATAGGAAAAATGGTTCATAGCCTTGATATCGACGTCAGTAGTTTATATCCACAAGATCATGCTTGTCAATTTTTTAACCTTGATCTTTGATCGGATTGAACGAATCACACTTGAATAACATAATCTTTACAGGCTCTGTGCCATAATTATATATCAACTCCACAATCTCTCATAAGATGCCAAAGAAATCATTGCTTGGATCAAAAACTTTATAATTCGAAGATTTGATACACAAACAATAGTTTTTTCATAGAATCGAGATCCAGGAAGATGTCTCTTATCTAGGCATTTGTTGTCTTGAGCCTAAACATATTCAAACAGTAGCTTGGCTAGATTTTGACAGCATAAGTAGGTCTCTTGGCTAGAGTTCTAATAGATTAATTCTCAAGTGTTGTGTCTGGATGATCGACCTAAATAACAAAGAAGCGATATTAAGTTTAAAGTTCCGTTAGTTATTGTGCATACACAAAAAGTAATTACCAAGATCCTTATATATGCACTCAACCAAGAAGAAAAATGATATCTCATTTTCTATTCTACTTCTTCATCTGTTATTTGTGGTCTACTCAACCTCACATCATCATTAAATGTGCTAAAAAATGAAGCATCGACCAATTAGTCTATACTATTATATTGAGATGACGTAAATGTGGACGTATTAGTTACTTACCCCTCAAGCTTCTCTACTTTATTCTCGTCCCAGTTGAGTAATATATAAAACTGAGAAGACCTTAGATCGTCTTCACTTAGATACGTAATTATTCGCATGGTCTTTCTTTCACAAATTTGGGCAGTGGGTCTCTTCTTTATTTTTACTGAAGGCTTTTCAAAAGCAGTGTCGTCATTCAGATACGTAATTATTCGTATAGTCTTACTTTTAATATTGCATCATCAGATACCTGATATCCATTATCGTTTTTGGGAGCTCTTGTTCAATTAGTTACAACATGAGGCTTAAAATACATCAAAAAAAGTTTATAATCTCCTCGAGAACATAGGCATCACAAAAAGAACCCTCGATCCGTGCCTTATTTTTTACCTTTCTCTTTAGCTGGTTCAGATGGCACTCGAATGGGTACACCCACCGATAACCGACAGGCCCACCAACACGTG
The DNA here is from genome assembly GCA_036927795.1 of Iris macrosiphon. Taxonomy (NCBI): domain Eukaryota; kingdom Viridiplantae; phylum Streptophyta; class Magnoliopsida; order Asparagales; family Iridaceae; genus Iris; species Iris macrosiphon. Next base: position 176,751,810 of record JAYESA010000007.1, on the reverse strand, counting down.
TCTCGTTGGAAAGATGAATTGGCAAATGCTCCATGGAGTCGAAGATTTCTGGAGGAAACACCCCTTCAAGCTTGCATAGTATTAACGCAATGTCCTTCTATTACTTTTCTAGACTATTGATGATCAACTTGGAAGAACAAAGATCTCTTAAGAATATGCTAAGCTCTGTCAATGGATCCCAAATGACCTGTGGTAAGAATTCTCAAATGTAATCAAAATTAACCTCTCCATGAATACATGATAGTCATGGTTCTTCATATCTGTCAGTTTGTTCTTCTTCGGGTCGATACATCTTCTCAGATTCGATACGTACCCATATAAAAATTTTAGGCCCTAAATTAACCTACAAAGTATCCATTTATCCCTTTTGTCCAATGATAAAATTACCTTAGGCTGCTTATACTTTCTATTACCTTCCTCTATCAAATGCAATGAAGGGCGTCTGCATATATATTCCAAGTATAACCTCGTCGTAGGATTGTCTTTCATTTTTCCCTTTACATCTATTACAATATGAATTATGTTGTCAAACATATTCTTCTCGATATGTATGACATCAAGGTTATATCTGATCAGATTGGTGCTCCAATAATGATAGGTCCCAGAATATGGTCCTCTTCGTCCAATTATGAGTACGACCAAATCCATCACACTTGTACCCCTTAGTAGGCTCTTCGATAGCACTTGGTAAATCTTTTACCTCTTTCTATATCGTGTCTTCGGGCCACCTTGGAGGTGGATTTGTCTTCTCCATAATGCTGACAAAAAAAATTTCATGTTCCTCCACAGAAGAAATTGTCGATAAAAATCGAATAAGCACGATTTCGTGTTTCAAACGAAAATACATAGTGTGGTCCATGCGATATGGACATGAGATACGACTATGAGTGCTCTATACCGATAATATGCCATAAACTAGAAAGTCGTTGATTATCCACATAAGTGTTGCCATAATCTAAAAATTTTGCTTTCTGGAAATATCATACATGTTGGCACCTACTTCCTACAGCTGATTCAACTCATCTATCGATGTTTGTATGTACACATCAATGTTCCTTTTTGAATTATTCAGACCCGGGATGATGACGATTAAGAAAATATACGGAGTCGTCATGCATATCCAAGACGGTAGGTTGTACGGAGTGACGATTACATGCCAACACAAATACTGGAAGTCCAAAAATTTGAATAGGGTAAAACCGTCTGAGGAGAGCCAAAATCAGACAGTACACAAATCCAAAGCAAAATTGGGATACTCTCGATCGAAGTGCTTCCATGCTTCTCCACCGGATGAAGTCACGACCCGCACCCGTGATGGATGATCCAACACTCCTTCAATCTTTTTCCGTATGTGCCAACTCATGTTTTTGGCAGTCTCCTTTACTATAAACAAACTCTGCAACCACGGTGTCAAAGACAAGTAGAGCATCGAATCGTTCAGCTTCCTTGCACCGGCTGGCTTTCCTGTACTAGTTGCCTTATAGCGATCAATACCACAAAATTTGCATACGTCTTTACCCTTATCGTCATTGTAGTACAACATGCACCCGTTGCGATATGCATCAATTTTCTCGTATACAATCCGGAATGATCTCACCATTCTCTTAGATTGGTAGAAGTCTGTAGGTAACTTTGCACCCGCCGACAAGATCAATATAATCAACTATATCAGTCAGTTGTAGCATTCTTGTGACATGTTAAAATCGGACTTGATGCTCAATAGTCTTGTAATCATCTCCAACGGTGAATGATCCTCACGACCAAGATATAATAGAGTCCTTGCATTCTCCTGTAACTTAATAAACTTTACAGCATCGGTATTCGGTACCTCCTCAGCGGCATCATGATTGTCTGGATCGAAACTAGGTCCTGCAGCGTCAAAAATTATGTTCACCCACCCATCGTTGTAATCACCGTTGTCGTGGATATCCATATATGGCTCCACACAAGGCTCCAGCTCTTATGCTAAATGCACAAGTTTTTCGTGTGATGTCCACTGATAGTAATTCGGCATAAAACCCCTCGAGTACAAATGATATATATTCACATCCACTACTGGATGATATTTAATTTTAAGTTGTGAAATCTCATACATGGACACTTAATTTTGGTACCGTTCATGTACTGAGAGAACACATTGGCGAATTACAGGAACTGCTCTACCCCCTGTATGAATTCATCCTGCACACCGCACATGTCATCGGGATGACGATTGTACATCTACGAACGATATCATAGGTAGTGATTCATATCCATTTTTAGATACTTCTGCAAAGATGGATACACATTGTTCAAGTATATTGTTCAATTGGTACAAAGATGGATAAAAATGTTCATAAAAATAACATCTCTTATTGATGCATGAGTATCCGAGTTGTGATGTATGAGTATCCGTATTGTGATTCATGAGTATCCTCATTATAATTTTGGTTACGGAATAGTAAGAGCTCAAAAAGTCGATTGTTCTCTATGGACTGGTCAGCAATTATTCAACTTGCTACTTCCACACAGTATGGACTTCACTTTAGGCTCTAGTGAAGTTGAAATCCATGTGGGTGAAATTATTTTCTCCTCTGGAGGATCATTTTGGTTACGAAACAATACTTCTGGTATCTTTACTAGGATGCTCAAATGTTATGGAAGAAAGGCTCTTTATTATCTTTTTTGTGCACAAGATGTTCTTCGTGATTTTTTAACAATAAAGTGGTTAAGTGTTTTCTTGGGTGATCTTTACCTGACTTCAAGAAATAAAGTTATGTTTTAAATTATTTTCTTTCATAATGTACTGAAACACAAAGATAAATTTAGTTTTCAAATTAGTTTCACTAAATTTGAGATAAAGTTAGTTTTTAAATTAGTTTATTCGGTAATCTTTAGGTAAAGTTAGTTTTTAAATCATTTTCTTCCATAACGTGCTGAAGCAAAGAGATAAAGTTAGTTTATAAATTGGTTTCTTTCATAATTTTGAGTTAAAGTTAGTTTTTAAATTAGTTTTTTCATAATTTTTTAGTAATTGACGGAGGATATACAAATGACTTAGATGACCCATTTTAAGTTATTTCCAAGCTGCATTAAAGAAGTAGAAATGGGCAAAAATTTAGCCTCCTCGGTTGCTAAGGTACCTTGTCTGTCAACTCCATCTATGTAGGGCAAAGTATAGTCACATCTCAAATTTTTTGCATCTACTTACTGTATTATTCTTTGTATGAAAAAACTATCTTTAGTTTTTAGTTCCACATTGGCTACACATCTTCACTTCATTGTCCTTATATTAATTTCTATCCCTTCCTCTCTTATGAGTTTGTGTGGGTTGAACCAATGCGCCATACGCGCGTGTCATTGCCGCCTGGCCAGGCTCAGTTCGGTTTGGCGCGAGTAACCTGTGTGGGTACGCATCCACATCTACGGGCACCAAATGTCGATCTGAATTAATTGTCGGGCTTGGTTGAGACCCAATATATATATATTTTTTATTTTGCTCTTTAAATTTTTACCATTTGGTCTTGAGGGCTGTGTTCGTTACAAATTTATTTCTCCAATAGACCAAGGCTTAAATGCCCTCACGGCTATATTATTATTCTGCTATTATTCTCAATAATTTCTATTAAATCCCATTGGGTGAGGGTTATCTATATATGTACTATATTCTGTTTGGTTTCAGTGGAGTATCAAAATCAAAATTCTGTCATGTCTCTCCTCCCTCCTTCACAAACTAGAAAAATAAGTCTTCATTTTAATCCTTACGGCAAAACAAAGTTCGAGTCACTCTTTCGGAACTGTGTGCAGTAATGGAAAGTAGATAGAAGGAGGATTTTATCTCTTGGAGAAATTCGAGAGAAGTCCGTATATAGATCTCGAATAATCTCTTAGGATAGTTCTTCGTACATGATTAATCCTCGAAGACCGATAACACTAACTTTATTGTTTGCTTTTGTATTTCTCTTTATAGGAAAACAAAGTCATATTCTAAAAATCTAAAATATTATTCAAGTTATTATTTTTCATGTCTTGTTTAACATAGGAAAAATTGATACATGATGTTTTACGTGCTGTTTTAAGAGAAAAATTGAAAGATTGATAAATATATATATATATATATATATATATATATATATATATATTGTCTACAAAATTGAAAATTTTGCTTGCTGATGTTTCTTGCACGATTGAACATAATAAAGACATACTCTCATTATACCAGCTATTAAGCATTGTATTCTGATATTATATATAAATATATAGCAAACATCAAGATATATAGTAGATGAAGATGTCATCTTCAAAAACTATACATCACCATGAAAAAAAACAATACATCATCTTGGGACTTGGAAGAAAAAAACACATTTCATAATTTCCTTGTTTGTTATATATTAAGATACCACTAAGGCTGGAGATGTCATAAGACCTCCAACATTTCTTATTTTACATTAGTTTTTTTTTTTTTTTACAAGATTTGCCATAGTTGCCTTGAAATTATGTTATGATAATAGGTGAGTTTGTTGACGTCACCTTAATCTTAGTGGCAATTATAAAGAAGGTTCACTAGCAGATTCCATGTTCGAGAAGAGTTACGGACTAGTAATCCAAATTATACCATCTCAATTTACAATCATGCTATTCTCATAGGTAATTCGGAGGCACAATGTTTATAAACTGCTAATATTTATTCCTATTGTAATATGTCATGCGTCCCCATGTGCTAAATGTTCCTAGTTTGCATATGTCAACCCATGGATGCCTTTACTTGTTTCTAATACTGGTAGCCTGTGGAGGGAGACTAAATGCTTTGCCATGTTATTCTTTTTTTGTGTGATTACTATTAGGCATATATATGTAATCAAAATAGTAAAACTGTGATGGATAATTTATCCTGTTCTTACACGGGATGCATCATAACTTATTCAATCTGGCCTTATAGGTACATCCAACATATGTGTGTTAGTTTAGTCGTTTCCTCACCATAAGTATACAAACAGATGTATCTGAAATTCATTAGAGGATATGAATTCTTACCCTACATTTAAATACATAGATAAACACGTGATTCATATGTCACACGTGATAGGCAAGTAGTTCTCTTGTTATATGCCTATGCTAATATGAAGATAAATAATAAAGTTGAAAGGATTCTACTTGGATTCTCAACTAAAACTGTCTTCAAATTTCAAACGTTTAAATTATCATGACCGCAGAGGAAAAGAAAAGAACAAAAGAGAAAGAAACCGGTCACGATTACCACCCTTTAGTGAAATAAAACATTTTTAGCTCCATTATTCTATCAAATCTTATTAGCTTTAATTCTGTTATGTAGACATGTGCACGTAATATATGATATTAGGATTCTTTTATTGTTTATAATACAAATTAGTTAAAAGAAAATAGTGTAGTGATATTGCATAAATCTTTTTGAATCTAAGTTTAAATAGTGATTGGTTTGGGTACAAGCTGAAAGGGTCCTTTTTAAAATGGATATAAATAGCCCTAAGATACATAATATTTAAGAGTATTCGGACCACTGCTGGGTATGATCCGACCTCTACAGCTGACATAAGTTGATCAACACTATTAGACTAAAATATTTGTTAAGGTTTATTAGCAAAATCATTCAAACTATTGTTCTACTAAGGACAATACATTTTAATTCAATACATTATTTTTTAGAACATTCAGACTGTCATTTTGTCACTATGGCTGGTAAAGGAGACTCCAATAAATGATAAACATAAGTGTGAGATTTGTGTTCAAGAAAAACACACTAGGCTACTTTTCAAACCTGTTTATAGAAATTCTGAACTTTTAGTATTAATTCATAGTGTTGTTTGTGATTCTAATAGAATTTTGACCCGAGTAGTAGGAAATACTTTGTCATATTTATACATGATTGTTCAAAATATTGTTATACCTACCTTCTCAAGACTAAATATGATCATGCTGCAGCAGTGTAGGAAATACCTTCTCAAGACTAAATATTTATACATGATTGTTCAAAATATTTTGACCCGAGTAGTAAGAAATACCGACCCCACTGATGCATGCTGTAGCAGTGTATCCATACCACTGATACTTCTTCTAACACCTACTTCTTCCCTTGTTGTGCACTAAGTGCACAACAATCTGTTGCAACAGCAACTGAACTCAGTTGCATCCATTACAGGTCTGCAACCCACCCAAGACACCTACAGTCACCCTTCTCATCACTTCTATCTCACTCCCTCTCTCATGGATACTGGTAATGACATTCTTATTCTCTGTCAATACTTTTTCATCTTTCTAGAACTTCTAGCCATGTTGTCATGTTTAATATGTGTTTGCCATGTTGTCATGTTGTCATGCTTGTACCTGAGTTTAACTCTTGCTCTATTAATGTAATACAGCAACAGGTCAAAATATATAGAGCACAAGAAAATGGTTCTTTTTTTAAAGATGATGTTGTCGCAAAGGTACTCGGTCCGGAACCACGAGGACGAATAAGAGGGCTTGGATATGGAGCAACTCCGTCAAAGTTGGAGGGACAAACACAAATGAGGGACAAATTAAGCTAATAAATTAGAAAATGAAGTTATGGCCTTGAAAAACCAAATGAACAATTTTATTGCAATGGCTAAAAAAGGAGGAAGTACTTCGGTAAGTACTCAATAGATTACTTTTAATTATTGTGTTTCTTTTGTATTTATATGTTTAGCTTAACATTTATTAATTACAGAAAAAAGATAATGCAAGTGTTCAACATTCTGCCAACAACATGACACTAAGCAAAAGAAATGAAACAAGCCCAATTCAGAATTCTGTTCATGAGACAACACAAAGCAAGAAAAATGAACATGTAGTTGTTCGCAATTCCAATCGGGAGAGCTCAAGATGCAAATTGCTAAGTTGGCTAGACAAAAATACAGTTGTTGCCACTGGTAAAATTCTATAAAGGGATCCTAAATCACTAGTACATCATGTGCTACTTGGGGATGAATGTTGGAAAGTTTCTGTACAACATGTAGTAGAGGGTAAGGAGAGAGTGACTCTCTATCGACCAACACGTGAAGCTTTTCTTTTGAATGAAGCACTGGGAAGCATAATTGCATGGCCGATAAAATACATCATAATTTGTTAGACAATGAAAGGTAATTTGTCTCTAAAATATCTTATCTTTTTGCTGCTTTTGAACCACTTTATTTGAAATACAACTCTTGTCTTTTTTTTTGTTATGTAAAATATTCAAATAATAAAGAACAAGTGTATAAAGCATATCGAATACTCATTCATATACAAGGCATGCCAAGCATTATGTCTGTTTCATATCTGATGTAATTCGGTAAAGTTAGCATAGTGCTTTATGCTTCTATTTCAGATTTGTAGATTAAAATTCCTAAACTTAGCATTCTATAATGGTATATACTAAGAAGTTTAATCATTTTTATCGTTGCAGCTTATTAGAGATGAGATAAGATCTGGTAAAAGCGATAAGGAGATCTTTAAAAAGTTGGAGGCAGATTTTGGGGAGACAGTACTCTATGTACCTCATTTTGATATACAAACTGTTATTTTGTGGCTATTGCTTTTGTAGTTAAGGAAGTGACTTTTACTTTTGTAGTGAGAAAGTGACTTTTGCTTTGTCTTGTACTAAGAAAATGACTTTTGTTCTTGGAAATATTGTTTAAAGACTTGCTTTGTATTCATATTCTATCATATTGTTGTATCATCTTATTAATGTTCGTGGCGTTACTCCAACTTGCAGCTTGTTGGAAGAAATTAATATTCTCAATCCATGTGCAATTAGTTTGATTTTGGTTGAAAATACTGTGAGAACCAGATTATAGTCATATTTGATTTTTGTTGATTAATTTGTATTTGTGGCTATTCAAATGTGGATTTAATTAAAAAAAAAAATCATAATCACGGCTTGCCTTGCGAGCCACAAAATGAAACTCATCAACCCTTTAACGGCCAACAAATGCAAGCCTTAAATATGTTTTTGTCTTAGTATTCACGACTTGCTATGTTTTCCATAAACAGAAGCAATCGAATACTTTGACGACCCTCATCTCGTGTCATAAAAGTTTAGTATTTACAGCATTCATTCTGGGCCGTAAATAAGATCCAAAGTTTTCCAACAACTTTATTTACGGCGTGCATTTACCTAGGTTACGGCCTATTTTTGCACGCCGTAAATGCTACTACACTTTTACGGCTGGAGCTTTTACGGCATGATACTATTAGTCGTAAAATTAGTTTTACGGCACAAATTACAGGCCTTAAAAGACTTTATTTGGTGTAGTGTGAAGTACTTGATAGATTCAGGGTATACAAATCTAAACCTGATAACCAATTTGAGAAAAAGATTAAAATACTATAATATTTTAATTATTGGAGAGTATTGAAGGACTGTTATGGCAACTCTATAGGGGGGTCAATAGAGTGCAGCGGAAATAATTATCCAATAAATATTCTAAGGCTAAGTTACCAACTAAGATATGCAACAATATATCAAGTATATATGGAAGTAGGTAAAGTTTAGAGAGACAACGCAAACACCGAGGTTTTATACTGGTTTTCCTCGTGGAGGACTAGTCCAGACCCGAGAAGTCTTGCTCGGAGTTAAATCCACTATAAAATAATAAAGAATACACCACATACTTTGATCCGAAGGGTACGTCGACTTCTTACAACACGAGCTTGGATACGAAGGACTCGCCGACTTCTTACAACCACAAGCTTTGATCCGAAGAGCTTACCGACTTTAAACACTTGACTAAAAAGTAACTTGAAACCCAAGCTTTACAACTCGATCAGACTTCTAAATCGGAATCGCGTTGGTACTAGAAGGCTGGATGTTGATCTTGGATATGGAAAGTTTATAGAGCTCGACTAAATAAAAAAATGATGATTGAGAGAATGAGTGAAAAACTATGGAGGGTTCAATGCCTATTTATAGGTTTTTTGGAGCCATAACGTTCATATTTTTGAATGTTGTACCCTATTCTGTTGGAGTAAGGAGTCAATTCAGGAACGTAGAATACTGGGTCTAAAGGGACCATGTTCGGTCAGAGTTTGGCCAGAGCTCCGCCCCATATCAGTTTTCTTCATGCCAGAATAGAACCATGGGTTTGGGTCTATTTTGAGTGGTGGACTAGGATGTTTGTATGGATGGGTATGGGTTTGAGCTTCCTAGTGCTAACGGCGAATCCGATGTACATTTGTCCTATAAACAAAATAGAAAATACATAAAAAATGATGAAACCAAGAGAACTTTGATGACGCCAAAACTTCGCACATTTGAGGCTTCAGATAAGTCGTAGGTTGTTCAGAGAAATCTTATGGTATAACGTTGTCTTTGGCTCATCATCATTTTTTCGTGCATATGTCCATATTTGATCTTGCTTACTACTTGTATGCAGATACATGTTAGAAGAACAAAGCAATATACAGAAACAAATATCACAATATTAATGCAAATTTGGACAATGATGAGTTTAAGTAGAAGTTACTATAATGATTGTATGATTATCATAATGCTAAACTTAATCGATTATCCATATTAAAAAACTAAACTTAAATATTGGGCTAACAATTATACCTCAAATGAATTGAATAAATTATGTGAAGAACATAGAATAATTCATGAGGTAACTGCTCCTTATTCATCACAGTCCAATGGAGTAGCTGAAAGAAAGAATCATACTTTGTTAGACATGGTAAATGTCATACTTCTCAAATCAAGTACTTTTGGTAATTTGTGGGGAGAAGCCTTGTTATTATCTTGCCATATCCTGAATAGGATCCCTAGTAAATCAAAGGATAAGACTCCCTATGAATTATGGAAAGGTGGAGTCCCTAGAACCAATTATCTTAAAGTTTGGGGATACTTAGAAAAAGTAGGAATTCTAAACCTAAAAAGAGAAAGATTAGTTCTACAATGTTAGATGCAGTATTCATAGGATATGTCTTAGATAGCATTGCTAATAGGTTTTTAGTGACACTCTAAAGTGAATGAAATCACCAATAGCACTATTATAGAAGCTAGAGATGCAATCTACTTTAAGACTATATTTTTATGAATATAATTTCAAATTTTCCCACCAATTCTACTTTGCACCTTTAGCTAGTTCTTATGCAGGTTCAAAAATCTAGTTCACATCCTGAACCAGAAATATAACCTAGAAGGAGCAAAAGAGGTAGGATAGAAAAGAATTTAGGAGAAGGAATTTTTTTTTTTACTTATTTGATAGAAGGTGATTCTTCAACTTATGAATAAGCAATATCTTATCCTGATGCTTCTTTCTAGAAAGAGACAATTAACAATGAGTACAACTCTATCATAAAAAATAATACTTGGTTTTTAGTAGACTTACCTTCAGTCTAGGTTGTTAGTGGATCTTTAAAAAGAAACTTAGAGATGATGGTAGTATAGAAAATTACAAGGTCAGATATAGCTAAAGGTTTTACTCAGGAAAAAATTATATTATTTTGACACCTACTCTCCTTTAGCTAGGATTACTACTATTAGAACACTCCTAGCTTTAGCATCCATTCATGATATGTTAATCCATCAAATAGATGTAATTATAACATTTCTAAATGGAGATATACAAGAAAGGATCTACATGGAGCAACCCAAAGGATTCATTATTAAAGGACAAGAAAAGAAAGTTTACAGATTAATAAAATCTTTATATGGTCTAAAACAGGATCCTAAGCAATTAATGGCTTCACAAATTTGATGAAGTAATTCTAGAATATGGATTTATAACAAATGAGTAAGTAAAATGTGGATATTAAACAGCTATAGATAGAAATTGTGTATTTTTAAGCTTATATGTAGATTATATCTTAATTCTAAGATCATCTCTTGATTTCATACATGATGCTAAGAAATTTGTCAAGTAAGTTTGATATGAAAGATTTAGGAGAAGTCAATTCAATTATAGGAATGCAAGTGTCCAAAACCAAAGAGTGTTGTACTCTATCCTTGGTTCTTTGCATAGAAAAAAATGCTAAAAACATTTGAGTATTATGATAAGAAACCTATCTCTATTTCTTATGATAGTATTATTATCCTCAAGAAGAATAAGGGTCACCTGTGGAAGAAATTAGATACTTACAGATAATAGGTTCTCTTATGTATATAAAAAATATGACCAGACATGATATTTCATTTGTTATTGGGAGACTAAGTAGATATACTAGACCTAAACAAGCTCCATCTATATTAGAAAGGATATTTAGATATGTTAAAGATATTCTAGATTATAAATTGCACTATTGTAGACACCCTCATATTATAAAAGGCTATTCAGATACAAACTGGATAACTGACCCATATGATGTCAAATACACTTATGGATCTATTTTTTACTCTAGAATGAGCTTCAATCTCTTGGGGTTCATGTAAAAAACTATCATAGCTAGGAGTACCATGGAATCTGAAATGATAGCTTTAGACACTGCTTGTACGGAAGGTGAATGGCTCAGAAATCTTATTATGTTTATACCTGTTTTACATATTTATGCTCTTGTTATTTATATAAATTATGATAATAAATCTGTTATAGAACTGCTAAAGCATATTTATGTGAATTTTAAGAAGAACAAACACCTGTAACTGCGTTTCAAGTCGATAAAGAGCTTATTATGCAAATATGTTGTTGTTTTCTATAAAGTTAGAAAAGAACCTTGCAAACCACTTGACGAAGGGTATGTCTTGAACAATAAGCCTAGAATTATCGAGGGGGATGGGGTTAAGTCCATAAGTAAGTCATCAGTAGTGGAAACCCAACTGAGTCTGACTGGAGATCCCAAGAAGCTGGTTTATTGGGTAGAAACAAGGTGGACTTAGGTGACTAATATAAAAAATTGATCCTAAGATAAAATTATCAAATCTAATGCCCAAGAGAAAGTACGAAGTTGTACAAAGATACTCCATCCATATGATGACAGTGTTCTAGTGTGATTTGGTTAGGATGAGATTGAAAAACTTTTAATAGGTCCAAATATGATTATGCAAGATTGACATCGATCACCAATCCTTTAAGGAGTTACCTATATGAGAGGTTGTGAAGGTTTCCACTTTGGGGAAAGTAATCCCAGACAACTCTCATGAATAAGAAAAAAAGTACGCATGACCAATCAAAAGCGCTATTCCGATAGACCCAAGAACCTCTAGTGTACTATGTGTGCTATTTTATGAATCTGATTCAAGAAGTCTCATTCAAGGAATAGTCCATCATGTGCTTCTTCAAATAAAGACAATAATCACTAAGTGAGATTCAAGGTTATAGTCCATCTCACATATTGCATAGTATTCATTTGCCCATAATTTTTTTACTATCATTATCTCTGTTTTCTAAATTTGGATTTTCTTGAGGGGAGGGGGATTGTTGTATTCTTTATTTGAAAAAGTTATGTTTAGATTTTAGTCCCATATTGGCTATATATTTTCATTTCAATGTCCTTGTATTAGTCTTTATCCATTCCTCTCTTATGAGTTGTTGTGGTCTGAGCCTATGGGCCAAATGCGCGCGTCGCCGCTATCGCCCATCCCAGCTCGGCCCGGTTCGGTTCGATGTGAAACGTATGCGAGTATGCGCCCACATTTGTGTGCGCTGAATGTCGATCCAAATTCCATTGTCGGGTTCGGGTTGAGACATAAATATTTTTATTTTCCTCTTCAATTTTGTAATGTTTAGCTTAATTTAAGGGTTGTTTTTGTTACAAATTTATTTCTCCAACGGGCCAATTTAGTGCCCTAACGGCTATATTATTATTCAACCATTATTCTCACTAATTTCTATTAAATCCTTTTGCGTGAGGGCTATCTATGTGTGTACTATATTCTGTTTTGTTTAAGTAGAGTATCAAGATCAAAACTTTGTCCTGTCTCTCCTTCCTTCTTCACAAACCGAAAAAAAATAAGTGTTCATTTTATTTCTTAGGGCAAAGCACAGTTTGGGTCACTCTTCCAGAGCTGTGTGCAGTAACAGAAAGTCGGTAGAAGATAAATTTTACGTTTAGGAGAAATTCGAGAGAAGTGTGCACATAGACATCGAATAATCTCTTAGGACAGTGTGCTTCGTACATGACTCAACCCCAAAGACAGGTAAAACTAATTTTTTTTTTTTTGCTTTTGTATTTCTCTTTACAAGAAAACAAAGTATTATTCTAACACTTACTTCGTGATAAGAGTTTGTTGCTAATAATGTGTTGTAGTACAAACTACTATTGAATTATCTGGGAGAAGAGAATAATTGGAGTAGAGAAGAAGTCTGCCAAGGTACTAGAAGATAGGTATAACCATAGTTAGTTGGCACAATTACATCCAGTAGTTGTAACTAACTAAAATATTACTATATAAGTATAATCTTTCAAACGGATTGGGAAATGATAGGGGTATGTACAAGTGAGCAACTTCAGTTGTTACATCCATTGTTATTAGTCTATTAATCATAGGACTGAATATTAGGAGATCTAACAAATGGAACAACCGTCCAAAAATCATGTTTACTTTTATTAATGAATAGAAAGATCAGTTATTAGATCTCATCTTTGTTGGAGTGAACATATCTTAAGACAGGAAAATAGAGGTATTGATGTAAAAGAATGTTAGCTTTGCTTGAACAAAAGTTCAATTTTTTTCTTTTCTTTAGTCCCACATCGGATGGGCCAACCCCTCCTTGTATACATATATTAGTTCCTCCTCTTTGCTTTCTTAAAGTTGTTGTGTGGGGAACCCATTGGGCCACACGCGCGCGCTGCCGCCGCACGGTTTGGTTTGCGTAACGGGTGCGGGTACGCACCCACATCTGTGGGCGCCAAATGCCGATTCGTTTTCATCTTCGGGTTCGGGCTGAGACCCTAAAATTCTTTTTGCTCCTCTTCAATTTAACGTTGGAAAATTAATTTTGTCCGTTAATTTTGAACCGTTAATACATTTTTTGTCCAGGTTCATTCTCCATGTGTCTGTGTAACGGCTGAATTAATAGAAAATTAATTCAGACAGTTACATATTTGATGGAGTATTATATATGAATGGTTTTCTTTGCGAACGAAATCAGTTATTGTTTCCTCCAAAAATTTGCTGCCAACATATTTTTCAGTCCATTCTTCTTCGTTTCACTCGTCTCCAAGCTCTGGGCAGAGCTAAGTCCTGGTCATTCTCTCCGAGTCGTGTGCGGCGACGAGATACCGGTAGTGCGGGGGTTTTACCACTAGGAGCTTTGGGAAACGTTTGCACACAGATCCCGAATCAACTCTTAGGACAGTGCTTCGTGCACGACTTCCCCAGAGGCAGGTAACATCAGTTTATTTTTATTTTTTATTCACAAAGTTTTCAATAAGAAAACGATAATTTTTCTAACAAAGAACACATGAAAAGACCATGAGCAAGAGAGTATCTTTATATAAAACCTATAAGGCCGTTAGGAGGGTAGGTAGATATGTCTTTTGGGATATACATTCTAAACTAATGTAACCAACGAGTCTTAGGTCTGATATGAAATTGAAGATTAAATTTGGTGTCGGCAATAACAAATAACGAAAAAAAGAAGAAGTTGATGGATGGTTCAATCTCTCAGAATCAGATTGATTGGTCTGTGAACCATTTGTTCATGATGAATTCGTGAAAGTTTTCAAGATGACGAATCTGTAGCCAAAATCCTCCTTATAGAGGAGAGGTGTTAAAATTGATTTGAAGGGTTGTGATGTAATGAAAAGTAGGGAAGTCCCAAATTAAAGGACAATGAGCAAGAAGAAATATGAAGGGGTCGGCGGCTAAAAGAAACATTAACAAGGTTTAAGCGATTTAATTCCAACTGCATGCTCTCAACCTAATTCCAGTTCATGATCATATGTCACAGACCTTTACTGTGAGTTCTACACATCAATAGGGGTGGTCCAGAATGAATAACCACCCCACTTTTCAGCTCTGGTACTATATATCCTTTCATTAGACATTGAGAGTTCTGATTGATCATCCACTGAAAGCAAAGCAGTAACAAACAGTGACAATCAGTTGGTTCTTTCAAAAGCATGACAAGGATATAATTGATGCCCAAGAATGAGATTGATTCATAAGTTTCTGAATCCATCGTGACGTTTTTCCGACCTATACAGAATTCTATGGTGGTTATCCAAACTATAAATGCAAAAGGCATGTCCCGAGTGTACACGATTATAGAGTCCCAACAATGAAAAAAGTCCAGATGAGTGTCAGACTGGCTCATTAATTTAGGAGGAAATAAAGGGACGTCATTATTCCGTACCTGTTCGAAAAATGTAGTCAATTACTATTTTTCCTATTCAATATCAACATTCCTAGTCCTGCGTATATCATGAGTATGCCCTTTGATCGCACGTGCTCCAACTCAATGACTATGAAGGAGGCAACTAGTAATACATCAAGGTATCATCCTGACCAACTCTTTAGAGTGTATGACACGACGGTAAGTTTTTAGTACTGGTCATAAAACTCTTTAAAGTGCTTGTAAGGAGGTTCGGCAGTGAGTCATTTTCCTACATGGTCCCATTAGGAAGGAAAATGAGTTGTTTGATGGGGACCAACGCTGGAAAGCTACAGTAATTAAGCAACCATAGTAAAAGTACAGGTGAAAAAAACTTGAGAGTAACATTTCACGCCAGTCAATCTTTTTGTTCAACAAAACAGAAAGGTGTCAAGATTATATTAGATTTATATTATATTTCTTTTTCTACTCGGATTCAGATTCCTATCTTGTATACAGATATGGATTCGTTTTTCCTCTATATATATTCATTGTAATATAACTTTTTATATCATCCACTAATAAAATCAATATTGTTGACTCGTTTCATGGTACCGGAGTCAACGATTTTTTGGTAGGGTCATTCAGACTCTCAGATAATCAATATTGCTGATTATTTACATAAATCATAACACCGCTCCATCGAACAATTGGTCGCAAAATTTCTAGCCGCAAGCAAACACCAAGCCCGTATCAGTTTGGTTAGCTTAAGAGGCTAGCTAATTTAAAAAGAAAAAAGAAAAAAAGAAGAAGTAGAAGAAGATGAATAAGAAGAGGTAGTTCCAAGACAATATTGTCTCAATCAAGGATTCCATTCACAATGGTTTCAAGGCCAAGTTTCATGCTTGTTGGGTCCAGCCTGAATTTGGCAACAACAAATTTTAGAGTCCAAATATGACAATAATTTGATTTGATGCGATTTGAAAATCTACATTAATTTGATTAGATTTGCAAATCTGTATTAAATATTTAATTTGACCAAATTTGGACGTACATAATTGGTGCTCGCTATTTTAGATAATGAGTTTCCTATTTTAGGGTTCCTATTTGGGAATTCCTATGACCTAAAATAGGGTTTCTCAACAATATATATGGGTTGGGGGTGCAGACAGAAAGATAGAGCACAAGGTGGAGATTCTAGGTGCTTGTCCACAAGAGATCTAAGAGAAAGTCTATACTTTGCTATTAGGACTCGCCATCCAAGACAGAAGGAAGAGGAGATCTAATCGAGGAGTCGTCGCCTTCGTTCAGGGGGGATAGTTACGGGTAGGGTGAGTGATTTCATTGTAATCTCTGTCTTTTCTTCTTGAGTGTGATGAGGGGGTTGAACATATTAGGGCAAAGGATTCCACATTGGTTTTTGTCAATCTTGTAATTTTACCTGAGTTATACATATTAAGATTTATCTAGGTGACGTAGTCACTGTCGTATACGTTGTCTTTATCTGTGCTTGGTGTTCGTTAAACGGGGGTTGGTTATCTCAGGTGGTTTGACCTACGTTTCTGTTAAGGTCAATTTCAGACATGGTGTCAGAACTCTTGTAGGGTATGTCCGATCCCAACTTCTGGTATCAGAGTATCTGAAACTAGTGTCTGATTCTCCTACAACTAGTATCAGAGCTCTTAGGTTCGCGAGAGAGAAGATGCAACCATGTCTAAGGAGCAAATGAACACATCTCTGATCACCCTCACAGGAGAAAACTGAACAATTTGGAAGCTAAGGATGGAGGATCTACTCTGGTGCAAGGACTTGCATGGTCTGTTGGAAGGCGACAACGCTAAGACATTGGACAAAGCTTCGGAAGACTGAAAATGATTGGATCGAAAAGCCATTGGATTCATCAGCCAATGGCTGGACAATTTGGTGTTTCACCATGTATCCATGGAGAGTTCGAGAATAGCATTATGGGAGAAGCTGCATTAGCTGGACGAAAGGAAGACGACTGGTAATAAGGCATTTCTTATTCGCCAACTCATCAACTCGAAGTACACGGAGGATGCCCCGGTGGCACAATATCTGAACGAGGTACAGGATTTCAGTAATCAGCTGTCTGCGATGAAGATGGTGATTGAAGATGTGCTTCAGGCCTTTCTGCTTTTGAGTTCTCTACCAAAAAGCTGAGAGACGGTAGTGTCGCTGAGCAACTCCGCATCTGATGGAGTTATCACGATGGAGGTAGTCAAGAGTAGTTTGTTTAATGGGGAGGACCAGTGTATACAAATTGAATCATCACATAAGTCTGCTAAGGTTTCTTCCTACGGGAAGGGAAGATCCAAGTCACATGCGAGGACAAATGAGAGTTCTTAGGATCTTGCGACTGTAGACCACATGGAGGCCTGCTATCTCTGTGACGAAAGGGGTCATATCAAGAGGAACTGCATGAAGCTCAAAGCTGAGAAGGCCAAAGACAAGGATGATCAGGAGCATCTCACAGCAATAAGATATATCATCATCGTAGCAACTGACGTAGAAGAATCTGGTGGCATGTGTCATGACGACAATTGGGTCATTGACAAGGGACGTCATATCATGCCACTCCGCAGATGGGGATCTTCATGTCATACCGAGGTGGTAGATTTGGACGTGTGAAGATGTACAAGAAGGGGACGACTATAGTTGTTAGAATCAGTGATGTACACTTGACAACGGAGCTTGGTGAGAAGCTCGTTCTCAAGGATGTGCGATATTTATCGAGTTTGCTCTGCATTTTTGTTTTGGTTGGGAGGCTGCGAATG
The DNA here is from genome assembly GCA_036927795.1 of Iris macrosiphon. NCBI lineage: Eukaryota > Viridiplantae > Streptophyta > Magnoliopsida > Asparagales > Iridaceae > Iris > Iris macrosiphon. Next base: position 176,733,806 of record JAYESA010000007.1, on the reverse strand, counting down.
ATGGCTGTCCCAGCATGTTTAGAGACAATGATTGGATGTTTATGAATGGTTTCTAATAGCTGGCTTGAGTAGATTTATGTTGTGGCATGTACAGGCTCAAGCCGCTGAGTTATATAGGCAAACTATAAACATCGAATGGAGGCTCAAGGGGAGTTCGACAAGAGTTAGTGAATCATCATAAACTTACTAAGGAGGGACTTTGAGATGTTTTAAGGGATATAAAATATTTAGTTTGTTGATACAAAGCATCGAAGGTTGATGAGCCAAAGATTGAGGGTCAGTTTGTCGGTCCCATGACAGCTGGTCGGTCTCCAAGTGGGGGTTGTTCTATGGATTCAATTTTGGAGACGGATGGTTTGCCAAAGCGTCACAGAGCGACATTGCTTTTATTAGTTCTAAATAAGGGACAAGATCAAAGTGTGCACCAAACTCAATCAGAGGTGGATGCATCTCTATTTATAGAGTTTTAGAAGAGCTATGGGTCATTAATGGTGTACACGGTGCCTGATATTCTGTTCGAGGATGCATATGTACGGAGGAGCTTCAGTATCGGATACAAGATCGATAGGTTCATGAATCTGAATCTAGGGAGAACCATACCTTCCGCTTGGTTGGGCCATCCAAAGATGAAGAAGCTCATCGGAACGGTAGTACGTTCCGGTAGAAGACGGAAGTCAGGGACAGGCAGCAAAGACTTATGTTGTGGCTGATCGTTAGGGGATTCGATCTTGACCCAGTCATTGATATTGGCAGGATCCTTATGGTGCAGGAGGTGCTACGGGTGAAAGCTAACATTGACGTGACAGTCGAGGAGCTGGAGACGAAGGAAGATGCAAAGCAACTTGGGGGATTAGAGATCGATGGTATAGGGGAGCAGAAACTCTGTCGCGGGGCGACGTGCATGGAGTCCAGTTGAGGAGCTATGGGGTCAACACCCTCTCATCGGACTGAAAGGGGGAGTATGTTGGGTCTAGTCTTGATTTCGTAACAACAAATTTTGAAGCCCAAATATAACAATTATTTGATTTGATGCAATTTAGAAATCTACATTAATTTGATTAAATTTACAAATCTGTATTAAATATTTAATTTGACTAAATTTGGACGTACATAATTGGTGTTGGCTATTTTAGGTAATGTGTTTCCTATTTTAGGGTTCCTATTTAGGAATTCTTGTGGCCTAAAATAGGGTTTCTCAACTATATATATGGGTTGAGGGTGGAAACAAAAAGATAGAGCACAAGTAGAGATTCTGGGGGCTTATCCCAAGGAGATCTTAGAGAAAGTCCAAATTTTGTTCTTAGGACTCGTCATCGAAGATAAAATGAAGAGCAGATATGATCGAGGAGTCGACACATTCGTTTAGGGAGATAACTACGAGTAGGGTGAATGATTTTATTGTAATCTCTGTCCTTTCTTCTTGAGTGTGGGAAGGGGGTTGAACCTATTAGGGCAAATGTTTCAACATTAATTTTTGTCAATCTTATAATTTCACCTGAGTTATATATATTGGGATTTGTTTAGGGGACATAGTCACGGTCATATATGTTGTCTTTATCTATGCTTAGTGTTCAGTAGACGGGGGCTGGTTATCTCAGGTGGGTTGGCCTATGTTTTTATTGTAGTTAGTTTCAGACACGATATCGAAACGCTTGTAGGGCGTGTCCGATCCCAACGTCTGGTATCAGAGCATTTGGCTCTGGTGTCTGATTCCCCAACAATGCTTTCTATTAAGGCTAAAACTATTTTCTGACCAGCAATAATATCTCTTGACAATATTGTCTCAATCATTCTCTCTCCCAAACATAGTTGCATCATCAACTAAGGAAGTAGTCTATGGCCGCCTTTGTTTCATCCAACAACTATGTGTTGCCTTTCTTTGAGTTTTTGAATTGGGAGGCCTTTTTTCGGTTATCGATCTAGAGAAATAGATTAAAAGAGATACTATCCGAAGGAAAGTATATTTCATTGTAGAAAGGGGGTGAAGAGAGGTGCACAGCCTGACGACAATAGAGCAGATTAAAATATTTAAAAAAAAAAAATGTCTTTATTGAACAATTTCAAAATTTTCTTCCGCCTTCCACTTCTGAAAAGGCTCGTTATACCTCCAGAACATTTTGTCATCCTTCATGTACTTGTTACAGGAAGCCTATTCATTACGTTCTAGTCTAATTTGTTCTCACTGCCATAAGACTGGTCACCCAGTAGAAAATTATATTATGCTTTATCCACATTAAAACTCAATTTTTCCAGTAGATAAGGACAAAGGATTCCTCCTCGACTCGCTCTCCGGTATCTCAGGCTCACATTGTTGATAGTATACAGACATCGACATATATTAACACTTTCTTACTCTATCAGAGCTCTGGCTCTAGGGCCAACCTGTCTTTGCTGGCTCATGTGCATCTGCCACTACATATACGTCTACTTCTGGAATATTAGACTCTAGTGCTTCTCATCATATGACTTCAGAACTTAGTATCTTATCTAGTATTATGTTTACCATCCCACTTTCTCTCTTTACATACAACTGATGGTTCTCAGATAGTCATCACTCAACCTGGCTCCATTATTTATGATACTTTGCGTCTTTCTTTTATTTTACATGTTCTCCATCATACTTTAAATCTCATATCAGTTAGTATCCATTGTGAGAGTGAGTTATTTTTATTTTTTATTCGCTCTCATATTCTGTGAAGGATGCTCGTACGAGCCAGACGATTGGTCATGCTCGTAGGAAGGGGCAGTTGTACCACTTAGAGTTTCTTCATCTTCCATCAACTTGACATTTGATTTTAATTCTTGGTGTTTGTTATTGAGTTTGATTTTATATCTAGATAAATCTTACGGACTAAATTACGGTATCATATAATGACATATGTTGATGAGGACAGAGAGAAAGGTAAAACGTCTACTTTGGTTATGGAGCCTAGAGTTTATCGCAGCCATATTAGCTGGCGTAGCAAAAACGTAGGGACCTGACTTTGGATGTATATATCTTAGTTATAAAATTTAGAGTTTCTCGCAGCCATACCGGTTGGCGTTGTGAGGATTCTAGATGACATGATTATAGAGTTGAATACCCTAGTTATGGAATTTATCGTTTATCGCAGCTATGCTTACTAGCATGGCGAGGATTCTGAGTATCATGATTTCAGACAGACGTGTATGATTATCAGATTGTATATTAAATTGGTTCTTAAATTATTATCTCAATACTTATTCATTTCTGTTATTATAGGACTTTGTTCCATTGTTCCTTAGCTTAGTAGTAGAGATACCTTCAGTTCTCTAGTCCAGTTCTTTATAGAGCTTCTTTCCATTAGGGTTCCTTGTTAGTATGATAATTGGTGAATTGCAATTAGGTCTGTATCTTGAGTATCAGTATTGACTGTTGAGAGTGTGACTTGTGAGTTTGTAAGTAGTTCTTGGTTAGGCATGTGAGCAATAGGCATAAATCTAGGGATAACCCATAGCGTAGTACTTTGTAGCAATAGTTCTATGATAGTTGTCATTATAGATAGTATGGGTAGGAGTAGAGAGTATCAGTAGTGATTCCATGAGTTAGTATCAGTATCAGCATGCATGTTCTGGATAGGCATGAATTCAGGTAGTTGGGTGAGCCATGTAAACAATTAAGTATCAAAGAAATTGTATTAGAATTCAATGGGGCATAATATAAAATTGGGTGGTTGATACTTGGGTGTGTCAAGAGTAAAAAAATATATATACATCAATGGTATTAGTGAGTGTGCCATAGTAGAAGGGTACCCATAAGTGTATGGGAGAATGTGAGAGAATAATATATTATGATAAAGTAGTAAGACTTGTGTTAAGGTAAAGTAGAGCATTGATGTGAGTAGATAGAAGTGCACTAGTATATGACTAGTGATGGGTATATCACCTGATATTGAGGCTAGTGATGTTTTGGAAGCAATAGGTGAAAGAGTCTAGAAATTGTGTGCATGGTGCACAATGGGTGATAAGTATCAGTGTGAGTTCATGAGTATCAAAAAGTGGAAGCTTGAGTGTTAATATTATGTCATGGGTTAAAAAATATCAAGATTGGTCAAGGAAGATATGTAGTGTATCACTGATTTGTGTAGCCGTCTGTAAAATATTTGAGGAGAAATACACATACATCAATAGAGATATGGAACCATATGTCTGCCTTTGAGAGTGAAGTGAAACATGTGTATTATAGAAGTTAATAACTAGTGCATTGGATGCAAGTGATCATGATTTCTAGTGAGTATGAAGAGGTGATCTAATGATGAAGCTAGTATCCTAGAATATTAAGAAAAAATATTGTATAGTTAGGAAGCTAGTATTACTATATCAAGAGTGCTAATGTTTCTATATCAAGGATTAGTTGAGTAATATGCTAGTAACAGTAAGTACCTTGTATAATGACATTAGATTGGTGTATCAGTTAATATGGATAGAAAAGCATTTGGGAGTAATAGTATAAGTGATCCATGCAGTAGAGGAGAGAGACAATATATATATATAGGAGTAAGTTTAGTAAGTATAGTACCTTGTTAAATTTGATTATAGAGGTCGTATGTATCAGAGAATAGTCCGAGGGGTATAAGGATACTAGTGAGATAGCATGGTGTTGTAATGGCTAGAAGATAATTGTGTATGTATTATGATACTAATGTACAGATGAGAACTTTAAGATGATTAACAAATATTAGATGATGAGTTGCACCAAGTATCAGATAGAAAGAGATACCCTAGTAACAAAAGCCAGAGTACCTCAAGTATTATGAAAGTTTAGGCACAAGCATTTTAATAACTAATATAAGGATATAAAGGAGAGACATGAGTAATTTGGTATGAGGATGTCATATAAAATACACATGAGAGCTGGTGCCTTGTGTAGATAGTAACAAGATTTAAGTAAGGCATCATATTAGGAGTATTAAAGTTGGACGAGGGTGTGCTAATAAAACACATGATTAAAAAGGTATACGAGTGTTCTTTGCAAGAGAATGATTGAGAAATTTTGGTGATTACAAGAATTGAAACAGAACAAGGAGGTAGTATCTTAGCAGTATTTTGTATAGTATCCTAAGTAGCAAGTGCTAGTGAGTTAAGCATGTACATGACCTAGAATTTATAGTATACGGTCTGAAGCAAGCTCCCAAGATATGGCACGAGAAGTTTGATAAAATTATTTGATCAAACGACTACAGGGTCAGCGAGACGAATAAGAATGTTTATACAAAATTTGTTAACAGAAAAGAAATTATCGTTTGTCTATACATGGATGACATGTTGATCCTAAGCATGGATCTAGCACAAGTCACTAAGACAAAGAAGATCTTCTCATCCAAGTTTAGCTTGAAGGACTTGGGGAAAGCTGATATTATATTGGGGATAAAGATCATCCGAATGGACACTGGAGTGGTACTATCACAGTCTCATTATATTGAGAAGATGCTTGCACGCTATGGATATCAGGATCTTCCAGGGATTGATACTCCATACAGGTGTGACAAGTAGCTGAAGTCAAATCCTAGGGAAAGCGTCAGCCAACTGGAGTATTCAAGCATCATCGAGAGTTTTATGTATACAGCAACTGCCACAAGGCCTAACATTGCTTTTGCCATAGGGATGCTCAGTTGATTCACGAGCAACCCAGGTATAAAGCACTAAAAGGCTGTGAAGAGAGTGATTAGATATCTAGGAGGAGTCAAAAGTATGCACTGCACTACAGCGAGTATCAGACAGTAGTGGAAGGCTTCAGTGATTCAAGCTGGTGTTCAGAAAAAGAGAGTAAAATATCCACAGGAGGATACGCCTTCTCCATGGATGGAGCTACTATATCATGGAAGTCAAAGAAGTAGACAAGACTCTCTCATTCCTCGATAAAATCTAATCCCTATGCACTGGCGGCTGCAGCGGATAAAACAAAGTGGCTTTGGGATCGCATGTATGATCTTTCAGTAATTGGTACACATATTTCGGAGGTACCGATATACTGCGATAACCATACGGCTGCAATAATAGCATCAAATAATCTTTTCAATGGAAAGAAGAGGACTGTGCAGTTTAGGCACAGAGCACTGAGTGAACACGTCAAGGATGTCATCATTATAGTAGTTGATATTGAAAGTCAGGTGATTATGGCAGATTCGTTCACAGAAGTCACTTCATTGAATGAGCACATCGAGGATGGCATCATTTACAGTATTTGATGATCGGATCCAGGAGGGTATGGCGAACCTATTCATGAAAGGCCTCAAGCGCAAGCTGATCTTAAGAACTATAAAGGAGCGTAGTGTCATGCCCCGATCCTGAAGGTCCCGACAACGTCCTTGCCTGACGCGAATTACTGTGCCTCGATGGAGGCGTTGTCAGGACCTTCGAGATCAGGGCATTACAGAATGGTATCAGAGAAACTCGATCCTCTGGCCTTACGCCCTTTTTCGCTGCAAGTTCCTAGATAACGATTCCTTGATATTGATTTTGTTGCTGAGTTGAGCGTTCCATACAATAAGTCCATAAATATTCTCAAAGATGCAAGCAAAACTTTTCTAGATTTGATTTATTGCTTGAGAGTTATGATTTCGTGCTTGATTGCTAGAGTTTTCGATTGAGGATGGTAAGGAATAAGGACTATCGCTGCTTTAGATATCGAAAGTTTCTCCTTGAGTTTCGAGGATAAAAAAATTTCTTGGTGGGTAAGTATGTAGTGCCCTGCTCCGCGTTGGTACTATATATAAGAGATATTGGTTTGATGACTCAAAAAGGATACCTTCTTGAAGAGCTCCTTATTGAACCAGAAGATGACTAAACTTGGTGAGTAGGCAGAACTTCATTCTCTGATTCTTTCACGTCTTAATAATGAATCTGAGTTTTTGAAATACTTGTTTGTTAAATAGATAATGTTCGCATTGAGAATGATAGAACGAGAACCTACATACTTTATAAGAGAACTTATATATTTTCCTAAAAGAAATGGAACCATTGTCATGCTAAGTATATAAATGAATGTTGCATGCTAGTTACACTGACACCGCTATCGAACGAACCATTGCCATGCTAATAAGAAGAGTAATCGATTACCTGAACATAATTGAATGCTTAGTAAAAGAGATAAATGAACTAATGTTATACTTTCTTAAATAGAGACTCTGCATGTTCTCTATTATACTGAAGAGATAGAAATTGCATGCTAGATTTATAGAATCATTATCGTACACGCTTATTATATGTTCGTTTGTCTGTTTTCTTATATCGAACTGCTAAAGATAGAACTGTTTTAATAACTTATATTGTATGTTATTGAACCTATCGATTGATTGAAAGAAAGAAGATTGAACCTATCAAAATGATTGAACCTATCGAATTGATTAAAAGAAGAGAAATGAAAGCTCTGGCTCTATCGCTTGATTGAATATTTGCTTGTTCATGGGCATGTGCATCATATAGTCTTTATCTGATAGAATTGTATTTATACATTGGTTTGACAACTTGTGCACAAGGTAATGAGTCTCTCGACCGGTGTCCTGGGGCACTTGGAACTGTTTGTCCTGGAATAGACTAATCGAACACCCTGAGGCTTGGAATCCTTACGATTAGGGGGGTGTGGCTTTTAGTGTAGAGCTGAACCATGAGTCCCTAATGCTATTTTAAGCGTATTTTAGTACATAGCAACATGTGTCTCAGTATCTATTAGCCGATCCGTCATTAGTGAGAAGGGCATGTACGTCCCAATTGTTAATCTGTAGGATCCATACTCGGGGGTCATCATATAGTTAGGGCGCATGCTAGTCTAGCCCTCTTGTATACTTAACTGTTTGATGTAGAGACGAACATAGAATAGAACATATGTGCTTATGTATATTGTTCCTAACTTGTATGTCTGGTGCAGGGATAACCGTTCGCGAAAGGGTAAAAATCTCTAAATAAGTGATATACATATTATCAAACGTGTTCTCTTGTATACAATGTTTGCATAGAGAGTCTTGTTTACGTATATGCTTCTATCTCGTTCACACGATAAGATGATAATTGTTCATAAGAGAGAGAGAGAGTGAGAGTGAGAGAGATGATAAGAAGATAGTCCACTAGAAGCATGCTAAAGTCTTTAAAGAAATGAATATGACTCATGAGACACGCTGTGCATCAGAGATAGTAATTGAACATGCTTATCGTGCATGAACTACTTGTCTTGCCTTCTTGCATGAATTTTCGATTATGAAAACTGGCTTTCAAAGATGTTTCCAAAAGAAGTAATATGACTCTGTTCCCGTACTTCTTGTAACGAACCTAGGTAAAACTATAAAGATCACTAGTAACATAATATTTTATAACATAATTACTTAGTGTTGGTTTTAGTGAATGTTGCTTCTGTTCGTTGATTTTATACTCACAAGTACTTTTTCGAAAGTGTTGACCCCGCCCCCGTCGGGCGTGAATCACCATTTTATCACGCCCCGATCCAGGCACTACACGTACTACTCCATGTTACAGTGGCGACATCATATGAGGTACCTCGACAGGGTAAAGCCTCGGCTTAAGGTCATGCCATGGCGGCATAATGCTGCATATAGTCAAGGACACAACATATATGCCTACCATTTATTTTTATGCTATTAGTTCAAAGAAAAATCTACCATGCATCTATCTATTGGTTCAAGGGAGGATCATTGACAGGGAGAATATCAGGAACAGTGGATAGTCCTTTACGATATTGAGGGATTACGGACCCAGAACCACTATTGTCTACTATGTGTTCTTGAACAAAATATTTTTTGTGGGAGGATGGCTTTGGCTTTGACTCCTTAATGAGTTCTCAGACAGAGTGAATGTCCGGTGTGCTTTACAGGAAGCACAGTAGTTTCAGCACTACAAGGGGCGTGTATCCCATGCTACAGTATGTAACATCCCGTTCCGTTCAAGCGGACTGCCGATTCAAACGATAAAAGTGCAATATCCCGACCCGCTTTGCTCAGGAGAGAATACTCGTTTGAGGCAAAGGATATTCAAACGACAAAATTGTTGTGTCCGGAACTGAAGCACATATACAAGACATAATATTATGAACGTTAGATGAACATTCACCTGTACAATCATTCCACAATTGTAGCCACTTGACACGTTTTTATTATTTCAGAGAGAGAGATATGAGCGAATTGTAATCACGGCCAAGCGCCGCCTGTAACACTTGTTTATCAATAAAAGAGTTGCTTTACTTTAACTTGTGTTATTCAATGCTTCCGCTATATTGTCGACTCAGTGAACCTGTTACCAAATCGCCTATGCGTTTATGAATCCACTGCACTCTGATAATCTGTGCGACTCTGTAGCTTAGAACTCTTACCGCCAGCCAATGAACTACGGCCTTGCACGGGCGTGGCTCACGCTCGTGCGGCATCACGCCCGGATGGGTCAAAGCGATCATTCTGCTGGAGTGCTAGCGCGGTGATTCTCGCCTAACGGGAACAGCCAATTTAGCCTGCAGGAGATCGGGACGTGACATGTTGGTATCAGAGCCTGGCTTATACGTCTTTGGAATTCAATTCGATTATCTCAGTTTCGAAAGCTCGTTCGTGGGTTATGTGCACGCTCTCTCTCAATGTCCTAAACAAAATATTCCAATAATAAGTCTAAATACTTTCAAAATACGTTTTGAATGATATGATTGCTTGTATGATATTATGCTGCGAGTGGACTTTATGCCAACCTGAGTGAGAACCCTTGAGATTATCGCAAGTAGCTTGTCCGATTTTACTATCTCTAAGTTTGGTTGAATGCATATGTTTGAGGGACGTCTTGAACTTGTGTACGATCCAAGACTCAAGAAAATATGAAACTCGAGTGTTAAGACTTTGTTATCGCTAAGTTGGTTGGCGTGCTCATGCTAGAGGTGCACTTCGAATATGCGCATAATCCAGACTAGCGATATGCTGATCTCGAACTCTTGTGCAAGTGAATATCCAAATAAACAAGTACAATGACTTGTATAGGTCTGCCTCAGTCTTGTATTATTAAATCAAAATTGATTGAAATGTACTGCTTGTCCTCAGTAAGTCTCGAGGATGAGACTTTTTCTGAGTTGGGTAGGATGTAACACCCCATTCCGTTCAAGCGGACTGCCGATTCAAATGGCAAAAGTGCAATGTCCCGACCCGCTTTGCTTAGGCGAGAATACTCGTTTGAGGCAAAGGATATCCAGACTTGTCCCTACAGGTTTTCAGCTTAGGCTTTCAGAGGCTCGCTTGACGTATCGCTCTACCGAGACGAATCATCGCTAAGGTGGGTGGCTACGGTGAACTTGTCTTTGCTTAGCCAGCACACATAAAATATGGAACGATACATTCTAGTCGCTAGGTGAATCACCTCCTGCATGCTAATAAGAATCCAACGCACCTAGCTAAGGGAATAATCCCAACTTGTATTGCTTATGCTAGAACATGAAATTGAAACACTGCTTATATCCAGACCCTCGAATGCTACCTATGCCTCGTGCAACTAGACCCGCTATGCCTCATTTCAATGCTTGTCGCATAAACTATGCCAAGACCATGTAACACTTTGTATGTCATGCATTCATTTAGGTTCTCCTCAGAAGACTATCTAATAGTCGTTTCGTGCATAAATAAACCAGAAGGTATCTGGGACCGTTGGGTCGCTAAGGCAATTCCCGAACCAGGGAATTTGCACCATGAATCAATAAATCCCAGAATCATAGCCCGTGGAGCAAACTACTAAATCAACTGGCCAGGTAAATTGATACATTATTGTGCACAATACTGCCTCAACAAGTTATATATATATATATATATATATATATATATATATATATATATATATATATATATATATATATATATATATATATATATATATATATATCCTGCCTCGAACTCGTTCCATACCGAACTTGTTCTATATATATATACACACTGCCTTAAACTTGTTCCTGTACCAGACCAGAGACCGAAGTTAGAGACTTGCATGTCACAGATAACTTGAAAACAAGGTCATTGGGTTCCACGGACGGTCTTCGGGGCACCGAGGCCGATCCGATCCGGATGGAACTTCACGTTTAGTCTACTGCATTTGGACAGGATGGTCTGCAGCCACTACTGAATCTTTGTTTCTTTCCATCCTTGTTCAAGACTATAACTCATCCTTTATGGCTATGCCAGCGACTCATGTCATATAGCTAAGTCATCCTCGCTTAGCGGCTATCCGCGTGCTAGTCATTGCATCACATCAAAGAACAACTGAACCCCTGAATGATCATGACTCTCGTATTGCATATGCTATTGCTTTGGTTTTCATTATGAATGCCCCTGAATGTTTATGCCTGCCCGTGCTTGAATTAATAATGTTTGCTTTGGACAGGGAAGGACAAATGGTAAGTTGGTAAGTCTCGTCGTATTTTCTCTCATGTCGCACGGCGCACTGCCACCCGTGTTAGGCTATTCAATCTTTGCATGAAACTGATCCTAAGACAACTAGAAAGACAATATAATAGTTGGTGCACGGAACCTATATTATGTGTTTGAATTTGTCGAGCGGGTGAGTAGTTTCCCCACCAGTACATTCAATGTACTGATAATCCACCAGATTGTATACAGGGTGCAGGAGAACCTCGTTCGGTGTGGATGCTCCTTCCTGCGTGCTAAGGTGTGGAGATCACTTCGAAGCAGTGCTGCGTCCGGACTGAAGCACATACACAAGACATAATGTTGTGATCGTGCCTGAACATTCACCTGTACAATCATTCCATAATTGTAGCCATTTGGCACATTTTTATTATTTCAGAGAGAGAGATATGAGCAAATTGTAATCTCGGTCAAGCACCGCCTGTAACACTTGTTTATCAATAAAAGAGTTGCTTTACTTTAACTTGTGTTATTCAATGCTTCCGCTATATTGTCGACTCAGTGAACCTGTTACCAAATTGCCTATGCGTTTATGATTCTGCTACACTCGGACAATCTGTGCGACTCTGTGGCTTAGAACTCTTACCGCCAGCCAATGAACCACGGTCTTGCACGGGCGTAGCTCACGCTCGTGCGGCATCACGCCCGGATGGGTTAAAGTGATCGTTCCGCGGGAGCGCTGGGGCGGTGATTCTCGCCTAGCGGGAACGGCCGATTTAGCCTGCGGGAGATCGGGGTGTGACACAGTTGGTAACACCATACGAGGGAGTGAACCTCGGCTTCGGGCCATGTCATAGATGCATAGCACCGTACATAGGCAGGTAGCCTAATATTGTAGAATAAAGAGTGGTAGACAGCATTACAAAAAGGTCGGTGACCTCATGATACAGTTGTGTGATACTACAGAGGTAAAAGATGAAAATCCTCGGCTACACAAGCTATATCACAGCGGCGTAACACCGCAAGGAAGCTCAAGGACTCATGATAGGTAGTTTGGCACTACAAAGAGGCCGAGACCTCATGTTATAGTGTATGACACCACATGGGGGAGTAAACCTCGGCTTTATACCATGTCATAGCGGCATATCACCTCAAGGATGCGCAAGGATTCATGCCAAGGACTCGTTAAAAGAACTCAGCTAGAGTGTATGGAAAGAGATATATGTCATCTTTTGAGGAAATACTTGTAGATGCCTAAAATAAATTCACTGAAACCATGCGTGCACATAGCCTTTTAATGTGTAACCGAAAATACAACTGATGTCATTATGTGAGTAGAAAGAATTATAACTATGGTACAAAATTCAAGGCTTATTCCTTTCTTGTATCATACTATTATTTGACTAATGTGGGAAGATTCAAGTCTAAGCGACATCTATCTTAATCCATAATAGACAGTCACTGTGGGGAACGCTTAACCCATATATTGAGATATGTGAGGGATTGTTGGTGTTTTTGCCTTTGGACTATGAAATATAGTCTCACTCTGGCTACACCACTAAGTGGGTATCTTAATATAATGCTTTACTTGTGTTGAGATGTGCATATAAGGTGTAGTGGAGAACATGGGTGTTATGTGGGGGTATTTTATTAGGATGAAAAATGATTAACTCCTCCATGAAAGCTTTTAAGCTTTTTGTCATGCTCTTGTAATTTATTTCATAGGAGCTAAGCCCTAAAGGGGCTTAGCGACTCGGACTCGGACTCGGACTCGGGCTCGGGCTCGGGCTCAAGGGCGCAAAGTGGCACTTTGTTGGCTCACTTTGCACTTAGCACATCAGCATCGGCCCATGGTGCTTGTGCACATTTGATGCGCTCATGCACTCAGTTATACGCGAGTTGCATGTGCTATTGCTAATGTAGTTTCATGCGCGGGCGCATGAGCAGGATGGTTGAGTAGGGTGCTGAGCTAGCGATACAGGCAATACACTACCATGCTCGGCTATGCATATTGCGCTGCTGTTCTTCTGTGCGCTTGTGCGCTGCGCTGCTGTGATGAAGCACTGCTGTGCTGAAGGCAGAAGCAAGTTCTGATTCGGTTATGAAAAAATTGCGTCTTTAATTCAGATCCAATTTTTTGGGAATTGAATTAATTTTGTTTGTATCCTTTTCTAATCGACTAGGTGGCCAAACTCCTTTATAAATATTCTCTTCTCAGCCCTCGTTAGGGGAGATTAATTTTTAAGAGAATTCGAGAGAGAGAGAGAGAGTTGAAGAGAGGCTGCTGCGACGGCAAGCTGGGCCGGCCCGGAGCATTTTAATGCCGAGGGCAAAATCCAAAATGATGTCCAAGATATATTAAAAACAAAGTATAATTTGTTTTGGAAGATTCAATATTTCATTATCATGAATGCATTCTACATTTAGGGTCTCGTTAAAACCTTTTTTCTTTCGAGAAAATAGTATCCTAGCAATTTAAGTACATGTGTCTTGATCACTTTTAAACATAATATCATAAAAATATGTTACAAAATCAATAAAAACTCCTAAACATGAATTCTTGCACAATTTTTCATATAATTGAATAATCAAACACCGTAACTCATTCTAACTCAAGTTCGACTAAGCAACATAAACAAACTAAATCAATATAAATATCCAACTAGCTTCCCCGTAATGGTTAATCTGAACAATGAAAATGACATCTTTGTAGTGAACTTTTCGTTCTCGTACATGAGCCAAATCCAACAATCACAAATCAATCAAAATACCAAATCCAACAATCCTTATATCATCTTATTATTAATATTTCTTAAAATCTACTTCATAATAAATATTACATAGTATGTTGTAAAGAAATTCTAAATGAATTTACTCAAAATTCAATAATTTAGCATTGCAAATAAAGATCATTAAAATTACTGTCACTATTAGCATCACGAGCAGTCAGTTTTATCATTAAAATTTGAATTTTTAGACCAAATACTATAGTTTATTACCTGGAGATGGTTCAACGGAAGTTGCATCGTTGTTTCAGTTAGTATTTTTTGTCTACAACTTACATCAATCTAAGAATTGTAAAATCCTAATTTTCAACTTCAAATTACTAATTAAAATCTAAAATTATGGGTAAAAGAAGGGCGTAAAGGAGAAAAGATAAAAAAAAATTAGGAGTATAGGATTCAATTCTAAGCACAAGAAAGAAGAAAGAGAGATTAATTAAAATCAACAATTTCTAAGAATACTTACCTTTGGCCATCAATTCCCTCTGGAATTTGAAAGTTCATTTCTAGAATTGGAAGGGAGAAGTTTTCACGACAAGAAAAATAATTGTCGATTTTTTTCTTTTACCAAATCCTTTATTACATGTTAATACTAAATAGTATATATTACAAAATCTTATACTTTTTTGGGGCCCTTTGGGCCTTGGGGCCCCGGGCCCATGCCCTGTTTACCCCTCCTCCGGGCCACCCCTGCCGCCAAGATCGTGGAGTTGACATATAATTATGGCACAGAACCTGCTAATATCATGCTATTCAAGTGTGAATGGTTCAATCTGATTCAAGATTAAGGTTAGAAAATTGACAAGCATGGCCTTGTGGATATAAACTACAAGCGTAGATATCAAGGCTACGAACCATTTGTCCTATCAAGTTAGCCTCAGCTCGTGTACTTCATAACTTATCCTAGACGGGGGACAACGAGGTCGGATTGGTGGGCAGTATGCAAGACTAAAGCTAGAAATACCTTTGACATTGACGAAATAGCTTATCAGGAGGACGAGCTACCTCTTGTAACAAATATTGTAGATATGGACTCAACGGAAGTTACTCATTATACGAGTAATAATATAGAAGATGTAGAATTATTCGAAGAGTAAGACGAAGACGAAGTAGATGAAAGTGAAGACGATGAGCAGGAAAAGGAAGAGGAGGGCGAGGAAGGCGAACAAGATAAATTTTCTGAAGTTGATTGAAAATAAAATATTTTGCTTGTAAAATGTACTATATTTTGACTGTAGAATGTACTATTTTGATGAATATATGATTATATTTTGACTGTAGAATGTACTATTCATTTAGACTTGTGACACCACTAGTTATTTACTATACAATTCTATGAATGCTGTGAGATATGCATAACATTTTGACTGTAGAATGTACTATATATTTGTGTATTTCTTTATTCATCATATGTTGTTATCAGGTATGACAGGACGACGCGGAGGGTTCGGCAGGTCCCGAGGTAGACAAAGTGCTCCTCTGGTACTGCCTACTGTTGGTTCCGGATCATCGTCGCCCAGTACTCCAGTATATCGATCAGTCACATCTCCGACTGCGACGACGTTACGTGGCATCACTCCTGGGACGAGTAGTTCCAAGCGTGATACTCCCTCGTCCAGCGTTCCTCCTGCTGACGGAACCATGGAGACAGATGAGCATGTGGAGGAGGTCATGACGACGTTGTCCCAGCATCAGCTAGATCCTCCATGCGCACCTCCGGAGGAGACGTGGACAGAGATTTGTGCCGCCGGTACAAAGTAAGTCAATTAGATGGTTTAGCATCATATATATCGTGTATTTCTTTATTCATCATATATTGACTTTTTTGATCAAAATAATTATCTCTGTATAGATATCGTCCATCGTCATTTCAGAGACGCTTGGGCCTATTTCTGAGGAACAACTATGGTGGCCCTTGGATCAACTACTCTGAAGCTCCGGAGGAGAGGAAGGCATTCTAGTTTGCGTACTTCAAGGTAAAAGTATATTATATAAATTCTCTAATTTATGTATATTATATAACTTATCCGTGATGCTCACATACTAAATTATTTATTGTAGTAAACGTATTTCTATCCTCCGCATCGGACCGAGTTGATCGAGCAGATGTTTCCTGCCGTTGCCGCCAAGCTTATCTGTTATGCTCTGGATAACCAGAAGGCTCGTGATCGTGCTGGAAAACCGATCCAAGGTTGGATCATGCCTGAGCAGTGGACTGCGATGAGGGCTAGATTAAATGATCCGAGGTACAAGGAAAGGTCTGAGAAGGCCAAGACGGCTAGGCGGAATACTGCAAAGTGGTATGGTGGCTCGATTCCGATGATGGAATATTTTTGTCGTTTGGTATGTTTTTTATTTAAGATATATTATTTTAATGTAAGTACGATAAAATGCATGGTAGTAGGACAAAATATTTAATTTTAGTACTAAATAATATATTTTTAACAGGTACAGAGGGGTGAGGATGCAAACATGGTGACCGTCTTCTTGGCCACCCATCGAAAGGACGAAAATCTTATTGATAAGAGGGCCTCGCAGACCTATGTAAGTATTACTTTACTTTGTGTTAATTTTATTATAACTTAGGCAATTATCGAGTATCCAAAATTTTCTAGGCCGAGTATCTTAGGCTGCATGAGTTGGCGACTGCTAGTGCACCTACACCTGGAGAGGCTGGTACTTTCTCGCAGCCCACTCCAGCTCCGTCGGCGGACGAGCTGTGGGTGATCGCCACTAGTGGTCTCCAGAGGGGTACGTACTTCGGTACGGGATCCTATGGCGCCCTAGTTACGACGCAGTCATCTAGGGCCTCCCCGACAAGTATGCATTCCCCACAACCCTCGCAGTCATCGACCAGAGTCTAGGACGCCGTTGACCATCAGATTGCGTCTCTCCGTGACGAGTTACTACGAAGGATGGAGGAGCAGCCCCGGTCCCAGCCGCAGGCCGATGATCCGACGCTAATCGCACGATTTGATATGCTCGACCACAGCATCACGGAGCTCCGGGATTTGACAAATGATCTTAGAGCCTCGACAGAGTGCAGCGTGACAGAGCTGTAGGCATCACAACTATCTTTGGGCGAGAGGCTGACGATGATGCATGATTCAATAGTTCATAGCAGTACGAGGTTGTTATCTACCATGAATTCTTACAACCATCGACTCGCAGAGTTGGAGCGGATACGTCCTCTTGGTGCGCCTACATCGACACAGAATCCACCGACGTCACTGCCTTCTCCATCGATATCGGTGTTGATTCACGGGAGCAGTATGATATGTTCTTATCCTTCATGCGCGCCGGTGGTCATCCTCCTGCTGATCCGCAGTAGTATGGATATTTGTATGGATATTTGCTGGATATTTGTCTTCTTTGTATTATTTAAGATGAGACTCAATTGTATGGATATATATTTGTTGTATTTTTTACAACGATATTTGCTGGATATTTTATTTTCTTCAAATTTTATTATATTTTTTATATTAAATATATGTTAATTTACCGGTGTTGAGTGTTCAACCCAAGGGGGTCGGCGAACCCAAGAAATTCAACGGAGGGTTGCTCCGGGTCTATTTGTACAAATTGTGAATTAATAAACTGCAGGAATAATAGTTTGAAACAATTCTGTATCGATTTTTTTTATTTTTTCATTGTATCATTACCGACATTTTTAGCGACGTTTAGCGACGTCCGTACACGTCGCTAAATACGTCGCAACTTTAGCGACGTTACTGCACGTCACTAATGACGTCGCTAAAGGCGTCGCTAATGACGTCGCTAAAGACGTCGCTAATGACGTCGTTGTACGTCGCAACTTGTTGACATGGCAGTATTGCTAGGTCATTAAAGACGTCGCTATAAAAGTCGCTACTTACATCGCTAATTTGTGACTTACAACGACAAATGTATACGTCGCTAATTAGCGACGATACGTCGCTAAACGTCGCTAATCTAGCGACGCATTTACGTCGCTAGAAAACGTCGGTATAGCGACGTTTGACGATATTTTTTCTGTCAGCGACTAGCTTAAAGGCAACTTCAGTAAAACGTCGCTAATTACGTCGCTAAAACTATTTAGCGACGTTTATTGATCATTTAGCGACATTTTTTTTGCGTCACTAATTTGCCTTTTTTGGTAGTGAGAGGAGTCTGGGAGATCGTGCAAATCCAGGAGTGAGGTGACGCGACCGTTCTAGAAGTTCTTCGAGAACTTGCTGGTTCCTGGGAGCAGATCGTGTGGGGTGAATATTGCTTTGAGCAACGGTGATCTTCATCACCCCAGCAAGCCATAATCCTTCTTCTTCCTCTTCTACTTCTCCTCTATTTGTAACTTGTTATATCCGTCTGCAACTGCGATTGTAAGGAAGAACATAGATTGATCTCTGATCCTTTTGTTTTCTTCGGAGCAAGTTGTAATCAGTACTATTATATACATATAGTGGGTCGTTGGAATCGAGATCTCGGAAGACAAACTTGTTTGCAGAAGCTTCTGAATCTCGACTACAACTTTTGGATCAACAGAAGGTAGACTGCAAAGTTTATCAGAAGTTCTGTTGGTCTTGTTCATTCATCTTTTGATTAAGTTCCGAGACTAACAACAAAGATGCACTACAAGTTTCAAAGAAAAGATACTACTGGTAAATGAAGCAGCAGCTAACATAGACATATTCTAGTAGAGGAGCGTTTTGGGATTGTAGGAAACCGGCCTTGAAACTGACAGGAAGATTCTCTAAGGTAGGAAGATCTGTGTTTCTTAACTTAGGTTGCCATCAAATATGTTGTTAAAGTGTCTTACCACAAAATTCGATGCAGAACTGTTTGAAATTCAAGATATAGATTTAAACCTATTTGAACTAGAGTTCAACTATTAAGAATTCTAATTGCCAGTCAACTATTATAGAGAATGCCAATTAACAATGAAAATTTTACACTTTCCATGTCCCATTCCAAGTACAATGAGTAAGCAAATCTGGCATTCCCCTTGAGCTGGAGAAAATTGTATACTACTATTTGCCATTGTTCTCCAAATCAAGACTTACAACCGAAAGCGATCATACTTACAAGTGAGGCACTCATGAGTTTTATCTTTCCCTAAAAAAATTATGTACTGAAGTCGCATCTACACTAATATTCATACTTAACCATCCACTCCAGGCTCTACAAAAGAAAAATATTAATCACCAATTTGAGTCTAACAAATAAAAAACAATTACTTAGTTAGCAAGAAGCCAATTTATATACCTGTATGCATTCAAGTATATCGTGGCTCTTGGTTCGTACATGTTTCTACATTAGCCATACGGGATCTTAATTACAGGATTCATTAAAAGTACACAACAACAACAAAAAAGTGACCATCCTAAAAAAATTTGGGATCAGCTATGAGCTTCTTTTTCTTCAGAACAAGCAACATGACCAGACTTGCTTACAAAAATTACATGGAACTATTGACATGAATAATGACAGAGACGAGATAGAAAAGAAGAGATTATATGAAATGACATCAAACTCAACTTGGAGAAATGATCAACCAGGCATAAGTTTATGTGACTAGCTATATCTACCTATATACAACAAATGCCACTGACCTCGTATCCAAATCCAAGTGTATGTATTAATTAACGTGTACATAATTCAAAACGATCGAGGTAACTCCATGATCTCTTGATTCTCCCTAGGTCTCAGAAGAAAATGATTCAAATATTTGCATCGAGGCTACAACTTTATAACTATTATGTTAGAATTATTACAGTATATATGCTGTCTTACATTCTGCATTTTAACAAGGTGGAAATAATTAAGTGCTTTGTAGCATATAATTCACAAAACCATAGACAAAACCAATCAAACTGTTGAGTCATTCTCCCAGAATGACTACTAAGGTATATGCCTGATACATTTTAGGCCGCATGTTATGTACAGTGTGGAACAAATGTCTTCAGTAGAGTGGATCTTTTATAATGGGATACAATTGATAGTCAACCATGCCAAAGGGAAAATATGAAAGACGTTCCAAGAATAAACGTACAACCGTTCGGAAGAACAAAGAAAATTTAACCGTCTAAAGAACTTAGGAGAAGTTTGCTAGACGGGTTGTTTTTTTATTCTGGACAAAATTTAGGGTGAAAACCTATTTTCATGTATGTTCAGGAATTGAAAATATCCGAGAAAATAATTTATCCACAAAACATGAGAAATCTCTCTTAAGAATAGGAGAGCATATTTTTTTTGTTTTCTATTTTTTTAATCTTTTTTTGGATTGATTTTATTTTCATTTTTTTAAGAATTTTTATTTTGTTGGTTTTTAGTTTTTCGCAGTTTTTTTTTATCTTTTTTAAAAAAAAAAGTGTCCTTTTTTTTCGTGAATATTTATTGTCACGTCCCGGTCCCAAAATACCGAGGGACTAGACACGTGGCAATGGCCAGCAGCACACACCGATGGGCCAACCCAATTTAATGGACCCGTCAAGGTGTACTTAAGCTGTATAACAACAGTAAGGGTCTATGATACTAATCTCATCCACAGAAATAAATACGATCAATAAGAAGTATAAAACAACATCAAGTCTCAATAGAGTATCTCGGGGAACAACGCGATAATATGTCTGATACAGCAGTTCAATAGACATGAAATAGAAGTTCTACAAATAGAAATAACTGAGTATAATAAACCAGATACTCAGGTGAAATCCTCGGCGAGCACCTCGTCCTCGGGTTCTGGTACTGCTCCAATGTATGCTCATGTCCCGTACACCTCGGGGTAGATCTCCTCTGCTAAACCTAGGAACATAATCCGGATCCAGGTCCTCAGGGGACATAGCAAGGTACAAGAATAACTCAAACCAAATAAATGCAGTATATGAAATAAAACAGCAGGGCAACTATATAACCAGCTAAGTGATATGCAATATGATAGCATCACTAGAACTCAGGTTGAGACTACTACAAGCTCTGTGTCGGGGAGCCGGTAGCAGTGATATCATGTAGGATCCTAGCTCGGAGTGGCTACGACACCATAATAATATAATCAAACTGTAGCCTGTGTGTCTCTCCCAACCCAATGTAATCACGCGTCTCATGTCCACGACGTCTCATGTCCATGTCACGCAAGATCATATCTAATGCAGCAAGTCATAATGATAGCTAAGCACATGCAATATCTATGTCACGAATCATGTAACCTATACATAATCACCATGAATATCTCAGGAAGATTATGTTTCATGATCAGTGTCAGGTGTCCTGTGGTATAACATACTTGATGATGCAAGCACGAGAATGTATATGGTCACGATATAAATCTCTAGGTGACGTTACACAACTCCGCGTACGGTATTGACACCCGAATATTATTCGGACGTTAAGTAATGTCACACGGTCCTAGGTTGAACAAATACATCATATAATTAAATCAAGGGAATAACATGTAGCAATTACTGCAAGATTGGCAAGGTATACTTGCCTGGGGTTCGGACTCCAACTGCTGCTCTGGTATCAGCAAAATTTGCAGATAATCCTCCAGTTACTGAAATAAATGTTACCATCAGGTTCAGAAGATACCAAATAGTTAGAATTGCCTGTCCATAAGTCCAATTTGAACACAGGGGCAAAAGTGACAGTTTCTGGTCAAAGTGGGGTCCACATGTGGCCCACTTCGCACCGAAAAATGTGGCAGAGACAATATTCTTCAAATTTGTCAAACTTAGTGTCTACAAGTCCAGAACGACGAAACGAACCCAACGAAAAGTCCAGAACTGAATTCCGATGAGCCGATCACAAAATCTTCCGTCAAGTAGAGTCGTAGGGCCCACGATACGGGATTTTGTCAACGTTCTCAGAATCGAACCAAACTTGGGTCACAGGACCAGCGTATCGCTACGAGTCTAATGGCACAAGTTTCATTTCGATATGACGAGCGTACACGAAGTTACAACGAGTTTCAGAACAGGGCCAATACGGGGTGTTGTCGACGGATACGCGTTGATTTCGGTGTGCACGTACATCCAAATCAACTTTCGTCAAATTCCACACATCCGTATTGACAGTGCGCACCTTTCGGTGAAGTTTGTACACGACCAAGTTGCCTCGTTTAGCGGGGCGCACCCAGTTTCGAGAAAAATTAGATTTTTAAATAACCAATATTTTGGTCAATTTAACCCTCGAATAATATGTAAATTACAACTCAATATATTAAATTAAAAACAGGATTAAAAACTTGGTCATATGGTCTAAATTACTGTTCAAGCCAATTTTGAAAATATTTAACAGGTTATTCATAAAACGGTCTCGAACTGGGGAGTTTGGGACATTTTCTGAATTTTCAGAAAAGGGGATTTATTTTTCTGATTTTGCGTCGCAGTTTGCGATCGCCACAGGACGCGATACCCCGAACTAGTTGTACGGGGTTCGAGAGGGTAATGCAGGGTACGCGCATGATTTGACAGAACAGAAAATGAGGCAGCAAGGAGAGAGAAATGCTCACCAGAACAGGACGCTGGAATCGACTGAAATATGCGTTCGCGAGGAGGCGCGACGCGGCTACGGCGGTGCTAGGCCGACGGCATGGGTGCTGTGGCTGCTGGGGGTCGCCGGGGTAGCTGCGAAGGTCATCGGTGTTGGCCGTGGTTCGTCGGGTAGGGGGTGGCCAGAGCTGGAGTGGCGGTGGCCGGCGGTGTTGTGGAGGTGGTGGATGGGAGCGGGGTTGGTCGGGTTTTTATAGGGAGGGAAGGACCGACGGTTGGGGGAAGATGGACCGGAGGGGTCACGGCAGGGAGGCGAGACAGCGGGGGTTATCAGCGGAGGAGGAGGAGAGGCATGGGGCGACTGCGGGAAACGGCTGGGAGGAGGAGCGGCCGGCGGTGGGATTCGAACGGGCGGCAGGTGCGGGAGAACGGGGGAATTAGGATCACTGTAGATTACAAATCGGGTTTCGGGTAGTGGGTCGGGTCGGGTTCAGATCCGACCCGATCCAATAGGATTTGGGTTGGGTTCGGTTTAGTTCAGAATTAAACCGGTTCAGTTTAATTTGGTTTATTTTTGTTTATTTAAAAACTTTGTTTTTAGGTCTTTAAAACTAGTTCTGGGGTCCAATAAATTCCAGAAAAATTGCAGTGAGTCTAATATTTTATTTTACATCCAATAATATTATTTTTATATTATTTTAATATTTGATAAATCACAAAAATTATTTAATACCAGAAAATATTAATTTTAATTAGTTAAAAATTACAAAAAATTTCTGAAAAATTATTTTTAAATTCTGAAAAAATCTGGAAGTTTACAATCTACCCACCTTAAGAGAATTGCGTCCTCATAATCAAAGAATAACCAAACATAACCGGTCAGAAGAGATGACACAGTTTGTAAAATATGTTCGAAGCACGACACAATCAAAGAATTATGACCAAAGATAAATTGAAGGACGAGAGTTAAGCAAAACACATATGGAATGAATAAAATATTTTCCTAAACAATAAAAATTATGTAATTCAAGAGTAAAGAAATCTGGATAGAGCAAGGAAAACTATAGATGAGGCAAACTAGGTTATCAATTATTAATAAGTTCAAAATACCAAGGTAAGGCTAAGGAAATGAATTAACCAATACGTGCTAAAGCAATGCTAGGAATAGACATCAATAAATAACTTAAATCTTAACCGCATTTGCTACTCCCCGAGTCTACGCGTCATCCATGGTCATCGCAAAAGCTTGTCCGCGTCCTTGTGGTGGATTCCTCTACTGCTGCTGGGCCTGCTGGAAGAGTACTGCCTGGGGTGCCAAGGGTGGCCTTGGATGATATCCTTCTGGTACTGGTAGAGCTTATTGGTTTACCATTGGTGCTCCTTCTCGACGCTCAGGGCATTCCCTCACTGAATACTGACTGGATCCGCAAGCTAAACATAATCCCATTTTGCGTCTGCACTCGTTCTCAATATGGCCTCGCTTGCCATAATATTGACAGATAGGTAGTTCCTGCGAAGATGCTCTGGGTGGCAGGTGCATGTGAGATCTCTTTGCAGCTTCTTCCTATGGTGCTCGGACTGGTGCTGATATGAAAGGCCACTTCCGGCTGGTCTCTCTCCTGATGATACGCTCCATGTGTCGGGCTGCAACAAGGACGTCCGAGTAAGAAGTAGGTGCAACAGATCCGATCAGTCTCTGTAGCTCGAAGTTTAGTCTATCGAAGAACTTCTCAGCCTTCTCTTCTTCTATCGGAATCAGGGTTGGGGCGAAGCGACTCAAACGAATGAACTCCGCATTGTACTCCTCCACTGTCATATTGTCTTGAGTGAGGCGATTGAACTTCTCCCGAAGTTCCGATCGAGCAGTAGATATAATGTACATCACCTAAAATAGTCTGGAGGACTCTTCCCAAGTGACTCAGTCTGGTCTGAGCCGTGTCTCCTTAGATAGCCATCAGTGATGTGCATTATCCGTCAACTGCATTCTGACGACAGTCATCCAACACTCTCTTAGAAGCTCAGCTGCTTCTAATTGATGTTGAGTGTTTGTGAGCCACTCATGAACTTCAGTGGGCTCCTCCTTGCCTGAAAAGGTGTGGGGTTTCAGCTGGCTAAAATCGATGATAGATCCCGTCGATGGCTATCGAGCTAGTAGGTTCGCCTGCTCTAGTACGATTACTAGACTGTCCCTTAAGTTCGCCACCTCGTGACGCAGAGCCTCTTATTGAATCTGCTGTTGGGCTTGCATCATTGCATAGAACATTTGAAACATCTGTTGCCTGTCCATTGCCTGCCCTTGTGGGAATACGGGCATTGGTGGAGTAAACTATGGCGGAGGTGGAATGTCATCACGCTGGAACCTTGAGGTATCTTGACTGCTCTGTTGTTCTGATTGACCTCCACTAACTGGTGTCACTTCATCTTCATGGGTAACCATAACATCTTGTGGTGTTTCTGCAAAAGTCTTGTCGCTTGCTGGTGGATCCATTACTTTGCATCCAAAATAAACTATAAGAGGCACACAGAGGAATCAAGACAGGATGCAAGTCAAGAAATTAATTTGAATCCGATATAGATATCAAGAACAATTTAATCAAGTATATGAGATCCTATAACTTATCCTATCTTTGTCGCAGGCTTGCTCAGTTCCTAAGTTAAAACTGAAGCAATTTAGCCGTTGACCTGCATGGGCCACCACAAAAACCATGTCACGCTCCAGTCCTAAAATACCGAGGGACTAAACACGTGGCAATTGTCAGCAACACACAACGATGGACAAACCCAATTTAATGGACCCATCAAGGTGTACTTAAGCTGTATAACAACAGTAAGGGGTCTATGATACTGTCACGCCCCAGTCCCAAAACACCGAGGGACTGGACGCGTGATAATGGCCAGCAGCACGCACCGATGGACAAACCCAATTTAATGGATCCATCGGGGCATACTTAAGCTGTATTTACAATAGTCAGGGTATACTATTCTCATCCACAGAATAAAGATAGCAACATCAGCAAAAATAATAATAAACAACAACCAGCCAAAGTAAATAAATCGGAGAACAATCCGATATTAAGTCTGTTACAATGTTAAATTAAACAGGAAAATAAAGAGTTCAATTAAACAGGAAAGAGAGTCTTTTTGCCATAAAGACTGAGCATGGAAGAAGCGGATGTTCAGGAGAAGTCCTCAGCGATCACCTCGTCCTCAGGTACTGGTACTGTTCCGTGAAGTGCACCTGTTCCGTATATCTCTGGATAAACCTCGTCTGCAAATCCTGGGGACATAATTCGGATCCATGTCCTCAGGGGACATAGCAAGGTACAGAAAATACAAGCCAAAATAATTGCAGTAAAGTAAATAAGGGAACAATAGGGTCAACTATATAACCTTCTATGTGATATGCAAGTTGAGAGCATCACTAGAACTTAGGCTGATACCACTACAAGCTCTGTGTCTGGGAGCCGGTAGCGGAGTATACTATGAATTTTACTATGTGTTTACTATGGATTTATATATATAATCAGCCTGTAGCCTGTGTGTCTCTCCCCACCCAAATGTAATCTTACGTCTCATGTCCACGATGCCTCATGTCCATGTCACGTAAAATCATATCTAATGCAGTGAGTCATACTATGTCTATGAATATAACATCTAGGAATATCCTGTCTATGTCATAAACCTGTATCCTATACAGAATCACCTTGAATATTTCAGGAAGATTCTGTTTCATGATCTGTGTCAGGTGTCCTGGGTATAATATACTTGATATGTCAAGTACGAGAATGTAAATGTCACGTTAACCATTTCTAGGTGACGTTGCACAACCCCGCGTACGGTGTTGGCACCCGACTATGATCGGACGCTAAGCAAGTCACACGGCCCTAGGGTTGAGCATGTACAATAGATATAATTAAGTCCAAGTACTATGTAATAAAGACTGCAAGTTGGCAAGGTACACTTGCCTGAGTTTCCTGTTCCAATTGTCGCTCTGGCTTCAGCTGAGATTGCAGGCAGTACTCCGGCTGCTGAAACAAACATCACCATCAGATCCAGAAACTATTAATCAGCTAGAAACGCCTGTCCTTGAGTCCAATTTGGAGACAAGGACAAAAACGTCAATTTCGGGTCAAGGCGGGGTCCAGATGTGGGCCGTCTTGCACCGAAAAATGCGTCAGGGTCAAAGATCTCCAAATCAGTCCAACTTAGTGTCAACAGGTCAGGAACGATGATACGATCCCAACGGAACTTCCAGAATTAGATTCCGATGAGCCGTTCTCAAAATCGCCCGTCAAATGGAGCCTTTGGGGCCCACGACACGTGATTTTGTCAACGTTCTCCGAATCGAACCAAACTTGACTCACAGGACCAGCGTATTGCTACGAGTCCGATGGCGAAAGTTTCGTCTCGATCCGACATGTGTACACTAAGTTACAGCAAGTTTCAGAAAAATCGGATACGGGCGTTGTCCGCGGATACGCACTGATTTCGGTGTACACGCACATCCGAATCAGCTTCTGCGAAATCCCGCGCGTCCGTATCAACGACGCGCACGTATCGGTGAAGACCGCACGCGACCAAGTCGTCCCGTTTGGCGGGGCGTACTCAGTTCCGGGGTGAAACAGGGTCTGGGTTTTTCCTGTTTTTGGATCGCGGTGTGCGATCACCACAGGACGCGATGCCCCGAGCGGTTTGTCCGGGCACCGAGAGGGTCATACAGGCTTCGCAACGCAAAAGACGGAATTAAAATCAGAGCTACGAGCAAGTAGTTACAAATACCTGAACTGGGTCCCGAAAACTAGGGTTTCTCGTATCCTGTGTCCTGGACACTGTGTCCGACACGCCTAGGGTTAGGGTTTAGGTTCAGGAGCTTCTATGTCGGTATCCGTGGCTATTGTTGGCGGACACAGCGGAGGCGGCTCAGGGCGGTGCTTGGCCGGAGCTGGGTCGTCGATGCAGGAGGGCGGCGCTGGTGGGAGGCAGCTCGGCCGGAGATCTCTGGTGGAGGCGGCACCGGATAGGGGAAAGCTCGGCTGAGCTCGGGGGAAGATCGGGTCTGCAGTGGAGCGGCTGAACCCAGGGCGGAGTGAGGAGACGATGATGCTGCGGGAAGGTGGCAAGGTCAGGGCGGAGACTCGGGGGCTGCTGGGGATGGCTCGCCGGACGGAGCGGTCTGGAGGGTTGGCCGGGGACGACGGTCAAGGGGGTTAGGTCACCGGTAGGGGCGGAGGAGGAAGAAGAGGGAGGTGGCTAGGGCTTAAATAGAGAGGGGGAGGAAGACGACGGGGCGGTCCGGTGGAGGGAGAGGAAGAGGGAGCGGCCGGCTGCGATTTCGCAGCGGCGGAGGCCAAGCGGCGGCGGCGGCGGGCGTTTCCGGCGGCGGGGAGGTCAGGGGTCGGGTTTCGAACGGTTGGGGGAGAGAAAGAGTTCGGGTCGGGTTTGGGCGGACGGGTCGGGTCCTAGCGGATCCGGCCCGATCCGAAATCAGTGAAGCGGGTCGGGTTTCGGGTTAATGGGTCAGGTCTGGGTTTGACCCGGATCCGACCCGATAAGAAATTGGTTTAATAAAATAAACCCGGTTTGGTTCAGTTTGGTTTGGTTTATTTAAATAAAACCCGGTTTATTTTGGTTTAATTAATTTAATTAGTATTTAGGGCTTTAAAAATCCATTCGGGGTCCAATAAATTCCCGAAAAAATACCCTATGTCTGGTTTTCTATTTTACACCATAAAATATTATTTTCATAATATTTTAATATTATTTAATAACATTTAAAAATCCTTTAAAAATTAAAACACCTGATTTAAATTACAGAAAATTCCAAGAAAATTCCAGAAAATTCAGAAAAATCCAAATTTAAAATTTCTTGAAAATTCAGGGGATTACAATCTACCCCCCTTAAGAGGATTGCGTCCTCGCAATCAAAGATTAACCGGTCAACAGAGATGACACGGTTACAACCATCTGTTCGAAGCACATCAAAATTAAAGAATTTCAAGGTGGAGAGTAATACCTAGAAAAATTATTTCCCTAAGCATTAAAAGTTATGCAATTTCCCAAATATGGGAAATCTAGAAAATTACAGTTTTTAGAAAACCAGGTTATCTTTCAAAAACATATCAGTTAACAATTTATAAAACATTCTGAATTATTGGCAAGTTCAAAATTAACACTAGGTTATCAATTATTAACAGGTTTAAAGTTAACCCTAGGTTATCAATTAATAGCAAGTTTAAAGTTATCAGGTCAAGGTTATCAGGTTAAGTCTGGGGATCACGAACTAGCAGGCACGAATTATAACAATACTAGAAACGGAAAAACTATAAAAACTTACGCGCATTAGCTACTCCTTGGTTCTGCGCGTCTTCCAAAGTCATTACGAAGGATTGTCCGCGTCCTGGTATATTCCTCTGTTGCTGTTGCTGTTGCTGCTGCTGGGCTTGTTGGAAGAGTGCTGCTTGTGGTGCCAATGGTGGCCTTGGTTGATACCCTCCTGGTGCTGGTAGAGCTTGTTGGTTTGCTCTTGGTGGTCCTCCTCGATGATAAGGACAATCCTTGGCTAAGTGTTGATTGGTTCCGCAAATCAAGCATAATCCCAACTTGCGTCTGCAGTCCTTCTCAGTATGGCCTACCTTGCCACAGTATTGACATGTAGGTAATATCTGCGGAGAGGCTCTGGTTGGCTGGTGTATATGAGGCCTCTTTGCAGCTTCTTCTTGTGGTGCTCTGGCTGACGTGGAAGACCGTTTCAGACTGGTCTCTCTCCTGGTGACGCGTTCCATGCGTCGGGCTGCAGCGAGAACGTCCGAGTAAGAGGTAGGTACGACAGATCCAATCAATTTCTGTAGTTCGATGTTGAGTCCGTCGAAAAACTTCTCGGCCTTCTCTACTTCTGTCGGAATCAAGGTAGGAGCGAAGCGACTCAGACGGATGAACTCGGCGTTGTACTCTTCCACCGTCATAGCTTCCTGAGTGAGGCGATTGAATTTGTCCCTCAGTTCTGATCGAGCGATGGCCGGAATGTACATCTCTTGAAAGAGTCTGGAGAACTCTTCCCAAGTGACTCGGTCTGGTCCAAGCCTGGTCTCTTCAGATATCCACCAGTGATGGGCATTATCTGTCAACTGCATCCTGACGGCGGTCATCCAACGTTCTCTTGGAAGTTCAGCTGCTTCCAACTGGTGTTGTATGTTGGTGAGCCACTCATGAACTTCGGTTGGTCCTTCTTTGCCCGAAAAGGTACGGGGCTTGAGTTGACGGAAATCAGTGATAGATCCCGTCGCTGGTCGCCTAGCTTGTGGGTTCACTTGCTCTAATGCGTTTACTAGGCTGGTTCTTAGGTACTCTGCCTCCTGACGATGTGCCTCCTGTTTAACTTGCTGTTGAGCTTGCATCATAGCATAAAACATCTGGAATATTTGCTGCCCGTCCATTGCTTGCCCTGGTGGGAAGGCAGGCATCTGTGGAGTGAACTGCGGCGGAGGTGGGATATCATCGCGCCTGAATCTTGAGTTATGCTGTTCAGCTTGACCACCTTGAGAGGATTGCCCTCTGTTCTCTGGTGTAACTCCATCTCCATAGGTAACCACAGCGTCTTGTGGCGTACTCAAAGGAATTTCATCTTCAATTCTTGGATCCATCTTTCTGCATCCAAAATAAAATATAAGAAGCGCACAAGATTCAAGGCAGGATGCAAATCAAAAATTAATTCGAGTACGATACAGATATCAAGAACGTTTTCAAGCAAGTGGATGAGATCCTAAAAACTTATCCTATCTTATTGCAGGCCTGTTCAGTCCCTAAGTTGAAACCGAACAATTTAGTCGCTGACCTGCATGGGCCACCACAAAAACCATGTCACGCCCCAGTCCCAAAATACCGAGGGACTGGACGCGTGATAATGGCCAGCAGCACGCACCGATGGACAAACCCAATTTAATGGATCCATCGGGGCATACTTAAGCTGTATTTACAATAGTAAGGGTATACTATTCTCATCCACAGAATAAAGATAGCAACATCAGCAAAAGAAATAATAAACAACAACCAGCCAAAGTAAATAAATCGGAGAACAATCCGATATTAAGTCTGTTACAATGTTAAATTAAACAGGAAAATAAAGAGTTCAATTAAACAGGAAAGAGAGTCTTTTTGCCATAAAGACTGAGCATGGAAGAAGCGGATGTTCAGGAGAAGTCCTCAGCGATCACCTCGTCCTCAGGTACTGGTACTGTTCCGTGAAGTGCACCTGTTCCGTATATCTCTGGATAAACCTCGTCTGCAAATCCTGGGGACATAATCCGGATCCAGGTCCTCAGGGGACATAGCAAGGTACAGAAAATACAAGCCAAAATAATTGCAGTAAAGTAAATAAGGGAACAATAGGGTCAACTATATAACTTTCTATGTGATATGCAAGTTGAGAGCATCACTAGAACTTAGGCTGATACCACTACAAGCTCTGTGTCTGGGAGCCGGTAGCGGAGTATACTATGAATTTTACTATGTGTTTACTATGGATTTATAAATATAATCAGCCTGTAGCCTGTGTGTCTCTCCCCACCCAAATGTAATCTTACATCTCATGTCCACGATGCCTC
Source organism: Iris macrosiphon (assembly GCA_036927795.1). Classification (NCBI taxonomy): domain Eukaryota; kingdom Viridiplantae; phylum Streptophyta; class Magnoliopsida; order Asparagales; family Iridaceae; genus Iris; species Iris macrosiphon. The sequence goes on along the minus strand of JAYESA010000007.1, from coordinate 176,702,610 downwards.
ATGTCCATGTCACGTAAAATCATATCTAATGCAGTGAGTCATACTATGTCTATGAATATAACATCTAGGAATATCCTGTCTATGTCATAAACCTGTATCCTATACAGAATCACCTTGAATATTTCAGGAAGATTCTATTTCATGATCTGTGTCAGGTGTCCTGGGTATAATATACTTGATATGTCAAGTACGAGAATGTAAATGTCACGTTAACCATTTCTAGGTGACGTTGCACAACCCCGCGTACGGTGTTGGCACCCGACTATGATCGGACGCTAAGCAAGTCACACGGCCCTAGGGTTGAGCATGTACAACAGATATAATTAAGTCCAAGTACTATGTAATAAAGACTGCAAGTTGGCAAGGTACACTTGCCTGGGTTTCCTGTTCCAATTGTCGCTCTGGCTTCAGCTGGGATTGCAGGCAGTACTCCGACTGCTGAAACAAATATCACCATCAGATTCAGAAACTATCAATCAGCTAGAAACACCTGTCCTTGAGTCCAATTTGGAGATAAGGGCAAAAACGTCAATTTTGGGTCAAGGCGGGGTCCAGATGTGGGCCGTCTTGCACCGAAAAATGCGACAGGGTCAAAGGTCTCCAAATTAGTCCAACTTAGTGTCAACAGGTCAGGAACGATGATACGATCCCAACGAAACTTCCAGAATTAGATTCCGATGAGCCGTTCTCAAAATCGTCCGTCAAGTGGAGCCTGTGGGGCCCACGACACGTAATTTTGTCAACGTTCTCAGAATCGAACCAAACTTGACTCACAGGACCAGCGTATTGCTACGAGTCCGATGGCGCAAGTTTCGTCTCGATCCGACGTGTGTACACTAAGTTACAGCAATTTTTAGAAAAATCGGATACGGGCGTTGTCCGCGGATACGTACTGATTCCGGTGTGCACGCACATCCGAATCAGCTTCAGCGAAATCCCGCGCGTCCGTATCAACGACGCGCACGTATCGGTGAAGACCGCACGCGACCAAGTCGTCCCGTTTGGCGGGGCGTACTCAGTTCCGGGGTGAAACAGGGTCTGGGTTTTTCCTGTTTTTGGATCGCGGTGTGCGATCACCACAGGACGCGATGCCCCGAGCGGTTTGTCCGGGCACCGAGAGGGTCATACAGGCTTCGCAACGCAAAAGACGGAATTAAAATCAGAGCTACGAGCAAGTAGTTACAAATACCTGAACTGGGTCCAGAAAACTAGGGTTTCTCGTGTCCTGTGTCCTGGACACTGTGTCCGACACGCCTAGGGTTAGGGTTTAGGTTCAGGAGCTTCTGTGTCGGTATCCGTGGCTACTGTTGGCGGACACAGCGGAGGCGGCTCAGGGCGGTGCTTGGCCGGAGCTGGGTCGTCGATGCAGGAGGGCGGCGCTGGTGGGAGGCAGCTCGGCCGGAGATCTCTGGTGGAGGCGGCACCGGATAGGGGAAAGCTCGGCTGAGCTCGGGGGAAGATCGGGTCTGCAGTGGAGCGGCTGAACCCAGGGCGGAGTGAGGAGACGGTGATGCTGCGGGAAGGTGGCAAGGTCAGGGCGGAGACTCGGGGGCTGCTGGGGATGGCTCGCCGGACGGAGCGGTCTGGAGGGTTGGCCGGGGACGACGGTCAAGGGGGTTAGGTCACCGGTAGGGGCGGAGGAGGAAGAAGAGGGAGGTGGCTAGGGCTTAAATAGAGAGGGGGAGGAAGACGACGGGGCGGTCCGGTGGAGGGAGAGGAAGAGGGAGCGGCCGGCTGCGGTTTCGCAGCGGCGGAGGCCAAGCGGCGGCGGCGGCGGGCATTTCCGGCGGCGGGGAGGTCAGGGGTCGGGTTTCGAACGATTGGGGGAGAGAAAGAGTTCGGGTCGGGTTTGGGCGGACGGGTCGGGTCCTAGCGGATCCGGCCCGATCCGAAATCAGTGAAGCGGGTCGGGTTTCGGGTTAATGGGTCGGGTCTGGGTTTGACCCGGATCCGACCCGATAAGAAATTGGTTTAATAAAATAAACCCGGTTTGGTTCAGTTTGGTTTGGTTTATTTAAATAAAACCCGGTTTATTTTGGTTTAATTAATTTAATTAGTATTTAGGGCTTTAAAAATCCATTCGGGGTCCAATAAATTCCCGGAAAAATACCCTATGTCTGGTTTTCTATTTTACACCATAAAATATTATTTTCATAATATTTTAATATTATTTAATAACATTTAAAAATCCTTTAAAAATTAAAATACCTGATTTAAATTACAAAAAAATTCAAGAAAATTCCAAAAAATTCAGAAAAATCCAAATTTAAAATTTCTTGAAAATTCAGGGGATTACAGATACTAATCTCATCCACAAAAATAAATATAATCAATAAGAAGTATAAAACAATATCAAGTCTCAATAGAGTATCTCGGGGAACAACCCGATAATATGTATGATACAGCAGTTCAATAGACAGGAAATAGAAGTTCTACAAATAGAAATAACTGAGTATAATAAACCAGATACTCAGGTGAAATCCTCGTCGAGCACCTCGTCCTCGGGTTCTGGTACTGCTCCAATTTATGCTGATGTCCCGTACACCTCGGGATAGATCTCCTCTGCTAAACCTGGGGACATAATCCGGATCCAGGTCCTCAGGGAACATAGCAAGGTACAAGAATAACTCAAGCCAAATAAATGCAGTATATGAAATGAAACAGCAGGGCAACTATATAACCAGCTAAGTGATATGCAATATGAGAGCATTACTAGAACTCAGGTTAAGACTACTACAAGCTCTCTGTCGGGGAGCCAGTAGCAGTGATATCATGTAGGAACCTAGCTTAAAGTGGCTACGATACCGTAATAATATAATCAACCTGTAGCATGTGTGTCTCTCTCCACCCATTGTAATCACACGTCTCATGTCCACGATGTCTCATGTCCATGTCACGCAAGATCATATCTAATGCAGCAAGTCATAATGATAGCTAAGCACATGCAATATCTATGTCACGAATCATGTAACCTATACAGAATCACCATGAATATCTTAGGAAGATTCTGTTTCATGAACAGTGTCAGGTGTCCTGTGTTATGATGTATTGATGATGCAAGCACGAGAATGTATAGGGTCACGATATAAATCTCTAGGTGACGTTACACAACTCTGCGTATGGTGTTGACACCCGAATATTATTCGAACAGTTTCTGGTCAAAGTGGGATCCACATGTGGCCCACTTCGCACCAAAAAATGTGCTAGAGACAATGTTCTCCAAATTCGTCAAACTTAGTGTCTACAAGTCCATAACGATGATATGAACCCAACAGAAAGTCCAGAACTGAATTCTGATGAGCTGATCACAAAATCGCCCGTCTAGTGGAGCCGTGGGGCCCATGATACAGGATTTTATCAACGTTCTCAGAATCGAGTCAAACTTGGGTCACAGGAACAGCATATCCCTACGAGTCTGATGGCGCCAGTTTTGTTTCGATATGACGAGCGTACACGAAGTTACAACAAGTTTCAGAACAGGGCCGATATGGGGTGTTGTCGACGGATACGGGTTGATTCCGGTGTGCACGCACATCCAAATCAACTTTCGCAAAATTCCACACGTCCGTATTGACAGTGCGCACCTTTCGGTAAGTTCGCACATGACCAAGTCGCCTCGTTTAGCGGGGCGCGCCCAGTTCCGAAAAAAATTGGGTTTTTAAATAACAAATATTTTGGTCAATTTTACCCTCGAATAATATGCAAATTACAGCTCAATAAATTGAACTAAAAATATGATTAAAAACTTGGTCATATGGTCTAAATTACTGTTCAAGCCAATTTTGAAAACATTTAACAGGTTATTCGCAAAACGGTCGCGAACTGGGGAGTTCGGAATATTTTTTGAATTTTCAGAAAAGGGGATTTATTTTCCTGATTTTGCGTTACAGTTTGCGATCGCCACAGGACGCGATACACCGAACTAGTTGCACGGGGTTCGAGAGGGTCACGCAGGGTACACGCACGATTTGACAGAACAAAAAATGAGGCAGCAAGGAAAGAGAAATGCTCACCAGAATAGGATGCCGGAATCGACTGAAATATGCGTTCGCGAGAAGGCGCGACGCGGCTACGGCCGTGCTCGGCCGGCGGGGTAGGTGTTGTGGCTGCTGGAGGTCGTCGGGGTAGCTGCGGAGGTCGTCGGTGTTGGCCAGGGTTCGTCGGGTCGGGGGTGGCCGGAGCTGGAGTTGCGGTGGCCGGCGGCGTTGTGGAGGTGGTGGATGGGAGCGGGGTTGGTCAGGTTTTTATAGGGAGGGGAGGACCGACGGTTGGGGGGAGATGGACCGGAGGGGTCGCGGCGGGGAGGCGAGGCAGCGGGGGTTATCAGCGGAGGAGGAGGAGAGGCGCGGGGCGGCTGCGGTAAACGGCTGGGAAGAGGAGTGGCCGGCGGTGGGATTCGAACGGGCGACGGGTGCGGGTGAACGGGGGAATTAGGATCACTGTAGATTACGGGTCGGGTTTCGGGTAGTGGGTCGAGTCGGATCAATCCGACCCGATCCAATAGGATTTGGGTTGGGTTCGGTTTAGTTCAGAATTAAACCGGTTCGGTTTAATTTGGTTTGTTTTGGTTTATTTAAAAACTTTGTTTTTAAGTCTTTAAAACTAGTTCTGGGGTCCAATAAATTCCAGAAAAATTGCAGTAAGTCTAATATTTTATCTTACACCCAAAAATATTATTTTTATATTATTTTAATATTTAATAAAACCACAAAAATTATTTAATACCAGAAAATATTAATTTTAATTAATTAAAAATTACAGAAAATTCTCGAAAAATTATTTTTAAATTCTGAAAAAATCTGGGGGTTTACATTATATAGTCACCAAACACGAAAATATAATTTTTCAGAAAATTTAAGTACCAAAAATTTGATCCTCGGGAATACGAATTTTCGACTATATAGTATTCCGCGTACCAAACGTCTCCTTACGGTTTGCTTGGATTGAGGAGAAAAAAATAATCAGAGTTAAGTGGGTTAAATGAAGAAAACTTAAGTGAGGGGGAGAAAAGTCATTAAATATAACCTTGTTTGGATTTGAGATAGAGTTAAGTGGGATATATTTAATAAGTCTTGATTGGATTGGTGTTTTTGAATGGGAGAATGATTAACAAAAATATAATAGTTATCAAAATATTCTTATTACATGTGACATAAAATTAGATTTCATTGAAATTTTAATTAAAAATTGTCAAAACAAGAAATATTTATGACTTTTCAAACAACCATGCTTCATTTTTTTTTTGTTAACCCTATTATTTGGAGGTAAAAAAATAGTCAAAACAAGATAATTTTTTCTTACTTAACCCTCTATGGCTCTCTCTTCTAAACCTCCATTATCATGTCTAACAATTTATTTTTTCTCATTTTACTCTCTTCACCCTCAAACCTAGCAGGACTGAAACTTGCATGTTCAAATTAGAGGTCAACTTGCTATCTAACAAAATGAGAATGTTGCATTGCAACTTGAAAATAAACTCAGTGTTGTGCCGGACACGTATCACATAACGGAGTGAGTCCCGGAGAGGAAGCTGAGTAGAAATTAAATAAATTTGAGCTGCAAGGCTCTATGTGAGATAACAATAAAAATTTATTTTGAGAAAATAGTCAAAACTGGGAGAGAGGAATATAGTACCCTAATGAAAAACACAAATCGTGCAGATAGAGTAACAGTCTACGGCCAATTATTTCTAATCTCCACTAAAGTATTCCACTATATGATGAAACACCTTAGTAGAACAATAAATACGCATGATGGATTTTGAAATTTTATCTACTACCATGGTGAGCATGGTAACTACAATAAAAACCATATAATTAGGAAAGGCTCTTGATAAAAGCACTACAAAATTCAGTCAGAATAGTCCAAATTTTTATCATTGATAATTATAAGTTTACCATTCCAAAAATTACTCACCGGGCTGTCCACTTTCAATTATTTTTTTTATAATCAGTACTGTCAAAATTTTGACAGTCCTACCAATTGAAAGAACTGTCAAAATTTTGACAGTCCCAAAAATATATGTTAATTTTTTATGACTGTCAAAATTTTGACAGTCTTTCCAATTGGTAGGACTGTCAAAATTTTTACAGTCCTAAAGATATATGTTGATTTTTTAGGACTGTCAAAATTCTGACAGTTCTTTCAATTGGTAGGACTGTAAAAAAATTTACAGTCCTCAAAATATATGTTGATTTTTTACAGTACAAAATTTTGACAGTTCGGAAGGGAGGGCTACGCGAGGTGACCACGAAGGCTGGGCTGCGTGGAGGCCGGAAGGGGGGACGAGACGGAGGAGCGAGTGGGAAAGGAGGCGGCGGGAGGCGGCGGCAGGAGGCTACGGTGGAGGACGGGAGAGGAGGCGGAGGCGCGCGGCGGTGGAGGACGGGACCGCTGCTGCGTGCGGGGACGGTGGTGAGGGTGGGGATGGCGGCGAGCGGTGGAGGAAGGGGCCGCTGCTGCGTGTGGGGGCGGTGGTGAGCGGTGGGGACAGCGACTAGCGGTGGAGGTGCGGGAGGAGAGATGTGAAGAGGATGGACAGCCCTAGTAAAATTTGGACTAGCCTGAATAAAAAAAATTCATAACTGGACTAGTCCTAATACTGGACTAGCCCTAAGTGTACTTTGCAGTGCTTTTATCACAAGCCTTAAAAAATAATATGGTATAGAGATCATATCTTGACATATGAAAAGATAAACATATTTGTCCTTTATAAGGAAAACCCGCATGCTAACATAAGTTTTTCCTAAACCAAATAAACTGAAAGCTATTTAGAAGGTGTGAACTGGCATATAGTAACCAGTGTAAGGACTTCCATCCAGACTGAGAGGAGGTACTAGGACCAATGAGAAGTTATCATTAACGCAAAGTGGATACAACTCACAATTAATATCTAGCTGTATGATTGTGTCGAACTCACTATGTGCTCCAATTCGTGACACTTTAAAATACATATAGAATACATCAAAATATTTTGAAATTTCAAGAAAAATCTAGTTTAACATAATTAAAATACATATAGAATACATCAACAATATATTGGAACATAATGGTGATAATCATTATGTTTCTTATGTTCTTATATTATGAATTGTTAAACAGAACTTAAGGCAATATAATACATTATAAATATTGTTGCTTTCACATATCTACTTAGTGTTCGTTGTTTAGGTGAAATTGATTGCGGCCGCTCACTAGTACATGTTGAGTACTAACTCACGTTTGTGGGCATCCTTAGGTACTGAGGATTTAGCTGCTGCTCGTGTACGCTGAAGGTTTGGGTCAGACTCTTTAGAAGCCTTGCACTTGAAGCTTCTAAATGGAGACAAAGATTTCTGCTGAAGGTGGTCCATGAGTTTTCAATATTGAAATAAAGGATATGCACTACTAAAATATAGTGATTTAGCGACGGAATATTGGTGACGGTCAATATCCGTCGCCATGTACCGATGGTTCACCGTCGGTTGGACGACTAATAACCACCATTTGCGAATTAAACAACTATTCGTAGCTAGGTCGTCGCCAATTAGTCGCTAGATCATCACCAGTTTGAGCGATCAACCGCGAGAACAATGCGGGTAAACATGTCGACGGTCTGGGGATGGATATTGAGTCGAGGAAACGTCGCCTAGATATTTAGTTGTGGCGACGGATTTGGACGCCGCATATCCGTCGCCAAGTACTGTGCCCTAGGTTATATTAATTAGGCGGTCGATCGAAATTTTTTATTTCGATCGACCGCGCCTCTCTCTACTCTCTTTCCTCCCCTACAGCCCCGTGCTCCCCTCCGGCATGTGCTTCCCTCTCCTTCGCTCCCTCTTGCCGGTGTTCCCATCTCCTCCCTCAGGCCCGTGCTTCCCTCTCCTCCGCTCCCCTCTCGTCGTGCTTCCCTCTCCTCCGCTCCACTGCAAGTCTTTCTCCCCTCTCCTTCCTCCATTCCCCTCTTCGGTTTGCACTCTTAGTGCCCACACTTTAGGGTATACCATTTGGGGGTAATTTATGTGATAATATCTTGTTACCACTCTAGGTGTTTGTGTCATGGCTTATGTGTATTTGGGGGTAATTTATGTGATAATATCTTGTTACCATGCCAACACTCGAGTGTAACGACCCATTCCGCTCAAGCGGACTGCCGATTCAAACGACAAAATGCAACGTTCCAACCCGCTTTGCTTCAGCGAGAATACTCGTTTGAGGAAAATGATTTCCAGACTTGGTTCTTCAGGAGTCCCGGCTTAGACTTTCAGAGGCTCGCTCAGAGTATCTCTCGACTGAGGCGAATCATCGCTCAGGTGGGTGGCTACGATAAACTTGTTTTTGCTTAGCCAGCACACTTAAAATATGGATGTTTCCTGCTAGTAGCTAGGTGAATCACCCCCTGCATGCTAATAAGAATCCAACGCACCTATCTAAGGGAATAATTCTAACTTGTATTGCTTCTGCTAGAACATGAAAATAAAACTTTACTCATATTCAGACCCTCACATGCTACCTTTGCCTTGTGCAACTAGACCCCGCTATGCCTTGGGTAGAACGATATGTATATACTCTTCGTAGTGCACTGTTCACTTGCTACACTGCATGACCCTAGATTATGTCGCTCAGTAAGTCCTTTTATAGTTTCACTCCTCGGCTTACGTTCGGGCCCGAGCCGATGTAAATGCAATGCTTGCTTGCTTATATATTAACTTGTAATATTGCCCCGACTCAATATTTGCCTTACGAAACTTATGCCACAATCAAGAACACTATCGCATATCGTTCATGCATTCTAGTTAGCCAGAAGACTATCAAATAGTTCTTCTGTGCAATGTGAACCTGCAAGTATCCGGGAACGTTGGGTCGCTAAGGCAGTCCCCGCACTAGGGGAATGCATCAAGGCCAAATTGTTCACTGAACGAGAATCATGTCAAGTTTACATCTGAACAGAAATCCTGCCAAACAAGTAAAGTATCACAGCTCATGGAGTAATACTCGTTCAGAGTAAGAATCAAGGATCAAACATCTCGTATTCTCATGTTCTTATGCTCCCGTGTATCTCGTAAAATTGGAAGACCAAGACCTGCATGTCGCGGACAACTTGAAAAAGTTGATCTTCGGATCTCAGTTCCACGGGAGGTCTCCGGGGCACCGGGGGCCGATCCGGTCTGGATGAAACTTCATGTGTAGTCTTCTTGTACTGGACGAGGATGGTTTGTAGCGCCACTTGTACTTTCTCAATGCATTCTATTCTCGTCACGAACTAGTCGTCCTTTATGGCTATGCCAGCGACCTCCTGTTCATATAGATAAGTCATCCTCGCTTAGCGGCTATCCGCGTGTGAGTCATTGTATCGCATCGAGAATAATTGAAACACCTGAACGATCTTGAGTATAATACTTGTACATATGGAACACTTTAACATCTTCTGCAATATCTGATATTTCATGTAACTCATGCACCCGAATCGTAATCTCTCTCATAACACAGTGTTTGCATATGTTATTGCCCCTGAGTTTCATATATATGCTGCTTGTGCTTGAATTAACTTAGTTTTCCTTGGACAGGGAAGGACAAATGGTAAGTTGGTAAGTCTCGCCGTGTTTCCTCTTATGTCGCACGACGCACTGCCACACGAGTTAGGCTTCTCATATATGCCATGAAACTGATCCTAAGGCAAGATTAGAAAGACAACTAAATAGATGGTGCACGGAACCTATATTACGTGTTTGGATTTGTCGAGCGGGCGAGTAGCCTCCCCACTAGTGCATTCATGTACTGATAACCCACCAGATTGCTTGCAGGGTGCGGAAGAACCTCGTTCGGTGCGGATGCCTCCTTCGTGATTGCTAAGGCATGGAGTTCACTCGGGAGCCTTGGAACGCTGCGTCCGGAACTGAGGCACATATATGGGACATAATATTGGAACATTGCCTATACATCATTACATAAATGTAGCCACTTGGCACGCTTTTACTGTTTCAGAGAGAGAGGCTTGAGCGACTTGTAATCTCGGACTAGTACCGCCTGTAACACTTGTTCAATATCAATAAAGAGTTGCTTTACTTCTATACTTGTGTTATTCAATGCTTCCGCTTATTGACGACTCAGTAAATTTGTTACCAATCGCCTAAGCGTTTATAATTCTGCTGCACTCGGACAATCTGTGCGACTATATGGCTTAGACCTCTTACCTCCAGCATGGACCACGGCCTTGCACGGGCGCGGATTACGCTCATGCGGCATCACGCCTAGATGGGTCAAGCGATCGTCCCGCGGGAGCACTGGCGCGGTGATTCTCGCCTAGCGGGGATGGCCGATTTAGCCTGCGGGAGATCGGGGCATGACAGATTGGTATCAGAGCTTGGCTATACGCCTTTGGACTTCATTTCAATTTTTTCAGTTTTGAAACCTTGTTCGTGGGTTATGTGCACATGCTCTCTCTCAATGTCCCAACGGAATATTCCAAACAATAAGTCTAAATACTTTCAAAAGTGCATTTGAATGATGTGATTGCTTGTACGAAATTGTGATGCTTAGGCCTTTGTGCCGAAGTGTACTAGACCCTTTGGGAATAGACTCGTGCTAGAATCACGGCTTATGTGCGAACCCAAAATGCCTATACATGTTTGCTCAACTGGTTAGTATACGAAATCAAATATTGCCCGAACGGTTAGCTATGCACACAACCTTTCGGCTAAGTTGTATAGAGTATCGCACGCCAAGACCCTTTGGTGCAAGCTAAGTTGCAAATCAATAGGAATATTATCGGATTATCGCTAAGGCGAACATAGAGAATCGTGCTTGGATTTTTGAGAAATAGCTCGAACGGTATTTTGTGTCGGAAGATACAAATATATTGAGGATTTAGATTGGATGACTCAATTTCGAGTGGTGTATGGATCATTTAGAAATGTCCAAACGGATTCAGAGGTCTCGTACGATAGTCGGATTGAAAGATTTAAGAATATCTTTAATAAATGTTAAGGCTTATATCGAATTGGGATTATAGAATTGGAAATCGATATCTCGGTTAAGGAAACTTGTTAGAAACTTGAGGATTGTGCAAGCAATTTCGGATTTGAATCAAACGGAATAACTTGAATACAATATCACTTGAATGAAAGTTAGCCGAAAATAAATATTGTGGTTCGATGAAAGAGATGAACGATAATGGATTTGGCTTGGAGTTCAGAAGAACGATCTTGAAATCAAGTTCGAAAAGATAACATTCGAAATCAGTCCCAGCGAAAACGATTATCCTGCAGGAGCGCTGGCGTGGTGATTTCACGTACGGCGGGGATGATCGAACTCACGGAAACATGTGCGGTGATTATTCTAAATGAACTCGATGAATGGAACGTATCAAAAGATGGAATAAACTTGGGCTTGAAAATTTGAAACTTAGTTGCTGGAGGAATGTTGGAAGTAAGACTATGGATTTATCGAACGGTAACATTAAAGTTGGATGATTTAACTAGACGAATTATAATCACTGCATGAACGGACTTGATTCAATGGATATATAACCTTAATGGAGTAAAATTGAAATGATAAGGTGTCTTAATTATTTCGAAGAAAACCATAACGTTCAAACGTTCTTGCCTTGTGAGAGCGTAACTCTATGCTTGTACATTCGTCACGTCCGAATTAGGATGATTATCCAGTGGGAGCGTTGACGTAGTGATTTCACGTCCAACAAGGGTGATCAAACTTGCGGGAGACCAGAGCGTGACAACTTATGGATCGTCTTGACTTTTAGTTCGATACGATAAGACAAATTTGGAAATACAAGTGAATCAGAAATATTTCGAGGATAAGTTAGCCTATAACCTGGAATAAATTACGCTTGATGGTTTCGTGAATCAGGTTGGATGACTTAGAGTTATAACTAAAGGTTTAGAATTAAATCTTGGCTTGATGGTTTAGACTTGGAATGGATAAGGATTCTATTAAAACATATTTGAAGAGATAGACTATGCAAATCACTAGGCTTGTCCTGCAACTTGGATATATTATGGATTTTACTGAACAGACTCGAACCCCTGTACAAACGAACATGTTATTGGGAGTAGGAAAAAATTATGCTCGATGTTTAGAAATCTGAGTGAACGAGCTTGGGTAGAATACCCCATGCAAATGAACAATGGTTTGACCCTAGAAAATAGGACGAGCATCGTGCGACGAATTTGCACGATGAATTATGTGCTTGAACTTGTACCTATGACCTTGTGAGCTGACCTAGAAATTAGGCAAACGACCTTGTGCCGAGTGTTCGAACCTGTGTTACCGACTTTAGCATATTGCTTGAACAAGCTATGGAACTGGGGCAGCAAGACTTAAAGTTAGGCTAGGAACGGTAACGTGTGCTATTTTAACCCGAACGGATGAACGCCAATTGGTTAATCGGATAGATCGTGCTTAACGGTAGTACAAATCTTAAATTGAGTTGGAATGGAAAATGATATGGATTTGATTGACCCTATCGGAAGTATCCTTGTGATTCACAAGACGAAAACCCTTAAGATTTTCTCAAGTAGCTTGTCCGTTTTCACTATCCCTAAGTTTGGTTGAATGCATATGTTTGAGGGACGCCTTGAATGTGTGCACGATCCAAGAATTAATGGGATGTGAAACTCGAGTGATAAGACACTGCTATCACTAAGTTGGTTGGCATATATATGTTTGAGGTGCACTTCTAATCTGTGCACGATCCAGACTTGCGATATGCTGATCTCATATGCTAGTGCAAGTCAATATCCAAATGAACAAGTATAGCAACTTGTATAAGTTTGCCTCAGCCTTAGATCATCATTCACGATGGATTAAAACATACCCCGCGTTAAGCAACATGTCATGCGCTAAGGCACAAATGAGACTGACTCAGTATACACGCGATGCGGCGTAAGAACGAGTAGGAGATCTGTTCGAACAAATCAGATTTAGTAGTACCGATTGCTATGCTTGGGATAGATTCGATAGTACGATAGAACGGCCTGCGCTCAGGAAGTCTCGAGGATGAGACTTTTTTTTAGTGGTGTATAATATAACAACCCGTTCTGCTCAAGCGGACTGCTGATTCAAACGACAAAAGTGCAACGTCCCGACCTACTTTGCTTCAGCAAGAATACTCGTTTGAGGCAAAGGATTTCCAGACTTGGTTCTTCAGGAGTCCTGGCATAGGCTTTCAGAGGCTCGTTCGGAGTAGCACTCGACCGAGGCGAATCATCGCTAAGGTGGGTGGCTACGATGAACTTGTCTTTGCTTAGCCAGCACACTTAAAATATGGATGTTTCCTGTTAGTCGCTAGGTGAATCACCCCCTGCATGCTAATAAGAATCCAACGAACCTAGCTAAGGGAATAATCCCAACTTGTATTGCTTCTGCTAGAACATGAAAATAAAATTTTACTCATATTCAGACCCTCGCATGCTACCTTTGCCTTGTGCATCTAGACCCTATTATGCCTCGAGTAGAACGATATGTATATACTCTTCGGAGTGCACTGTTCACTTGCTATACTGTACGACCCTAGATTATGTCGCTCAGTAAGTCCCTTTATGGTTTCACTCCTCGGCTTACCCTCGGGCCCGAACCGATGTAAATGCAATGCTTGCCTGCTTATATGTTAACTTATAATATTGCCTTGATTCAATGTTTGCCTTACAAAACTTATGCCACAATCAAGTAACACTATCGCGTATCGTACATGCATTCTAGTTAGCCAGGAGACTATCAAATAGTTCTTCTGTGCAATGTGAACCTGCAAGTATCCAGGACCGTTGGGTCGCTAAGGCAGTCCCTGCACTAGGGGAATGCATCAAGGCCAAATTGTTCACTGAACGAGAATCATGTCAAGTTTACATCTGAACAGAAATCCTGTCAAGCAAGTGAAGTATCACAGCTCGTGGAGTAATACTCGTTCAGAACAAGAATCAAGGATCAAATATCTCATGTTCTCGTGCTCCCGTGTATCTCGTAAAATTGGAAGACCAAGACCTGCATGTCACGAACAACTTGAAAAGGTGATCTTCGGATCTCAGTTCCACGGGCGGTCTCCGGGGCACCGGGGGCTGATCCGGTCCGGATGGAACTTTATGTGTAGTCCTCTTGTACTGGACGAGGATGGTTTGTAGCACCACTTGTACTTTCTTGATGCATTCCATTCTCGTCACAGACTAGTCGTCCGTTATGGCTATGCCAGCGACCTCCTGTTCATATAGATAAGTCATCCTCGCTTAGCGGCTATCCGTGTGCGAGTCATTGCATCGCATCGAGAATAACTTAAACACCTGAACGTTCTTGAGTATAACACTTGTATATATGGAATACTTCAATATCTTCTGCAATACCTGATATTTCGTGTAACTCGTGCACCCAAATCGTAATCTCGCTCACAACACAGTGTTTGCATATGCTATTACCCCTGAGTTTCATATATATGCTGCTTGTGCTTGAATTAACTTGGTTTGCCTTGGACAGGGAAGGACAAATGGTAAGTTGGTAAGTCTCGTCGTATTTTCTCTTATGTTGCACGGCGCACTGCCACACGAGATAGGCTTTTCATATATGCTATAAAACTGATCCTAAGGCAATATTAGAAAGATAACTAAATAGATGGTGCACGGAACCTATATTACGTGTTTGGATTTGTCGAGCGGGCGAGTAGCCTTCCCACCAGTGCATTCATGTACTGATAACCCACCAGATTGCTTGCAGGGTGCGGGAGAACCTCGTTCGGTGCGAATGCCTCCTTCGTGCGTGCTAAGGCGTAGAATTCACTCTGGAGCCTTGGAGCACTGCATCCGGAACTGAAGCACATATACGGGACATAATGTTGGAACATCGCCTATACACCATTACATAAATGTAGCCACTTGGCACGCTTTTACTGTTTCAGAGAGAGAAGCTTGAGCGACTTGTAATCTCGGCCTAGTGCCGTCTGTAACACTTATTCAATATCAATAAAGAGTTGCTTTATTTCTATACTTGTGTTATTCAACGCTTCTGCTTATTGATGACTCAGTGAACTTGTTACCAATCGCCTACGCGTTTATAATTTTGCTGCACTCGGACAATCTGTGAGACTCTGTGGCTTAGACCTCTTACTGCCAGCATGGACCACGGCCTTGCACAGGCGCAGCTTACGTCGTTCGACATCATGCCCAGATGGGTCAAGAGATCGTTCTGCGGGAGCGCTGGTGCGATGATTCTCGCCTAGCGGGGACGACCGATTTGGCCTGCGAAAGATCGGGGCATGACAGGGGGCTGGCTTTTGGAGGCTCGAATTAGGCCTTGTGCAGTGAGTATTTGGGGGGAGTCGGGTTCAGACTAGGGATGCAGTGCACTTGGGAACTACAAGTGAAGACCTATGCACATGTGTGCACAGGTGAAGAGGGGAACAATGCTCAGTCAGATAGTTGGTTAGGTACTAGTTGGGGGTAGTGGCTTATTGATGGCATTGGTGTATTAGATCATAGTGTATCATATCTTAGTTACTGATTGTTGTGATGTATCAATGATAGAAGGTGGTGCACAGGCAGTTAGATGTGGGTCTTGGACTGTGAGGTTGAGCAGGTGCTCTGTAAGTGTATCAGTAGTGTGATACATGTGAAGGAGAAGGATAGGGAGGATAATACTCAGGTTGTATGTACAGGCTTGGAACACGGGTTCCAATTAAGTACAAATGCACTGATGTAAGGGGAGAGGGAGAGATCTATGATACCCTCTACCAATAGGATACTCCCATGATACACATTATCTTTATCCCCAAACATAACTAAAACTGTAAGAACACATCTAATATATACACTTGCGTCTAGATAACACAATTAATAGCTCCTACAAAGTGATATGGAGAATTTGGATTATTTCTCTAGGAGGCAAGGACTTGGCCCAATAACGGCGAGGCATAGTCCATGCAGTCATTTGACTGGCGAGGTAGAGACCATGCAGCCTTAGATAACATTGACTGTCCTTCGCCCCCCATCCCTCGGCAATGATGATACCACAACCTATTACTATATTTTATATTGTGAGCTGATATCTTAGCATTACATTATGTGGGTTCATCTTAATTATGTTATATTCTTCAGATACTACATTTGATAAGAACATATATTACACTGATGTACAGAACTTAGATGATTCACACATATGCTAGAATAAATTTTGGGTAGTGTTCTGAGCCATTGATATCCGAATTCATGTCGATACTATACGAAAAGACATTATATTGAACAAATGTCAATGTTGTAACTTTCATGGAGGTGGTGGAAAATGTAAAAACTCCTCAACAGGTGACGCAGATCTTCATATTGAACAGTAAAAAAAGTTTTTCATAGGTCATGGGTTAAATCAGATTCTTGTCGATACGTTTCCTATCGACAGGATTCCGGCATTACCTACCGGCTATGAAAAACTTTTTTTGTCTGATCAGTTCGATGTGAAGCTCTTTTTCACCTGTTTCTCTACTTTTTGCTATGGTAGAATACGCAAAGTACGAATTACAATGCTTTTAGAATGCCCATATAATATCGTATATACATCTAATTGCTTCTGTATATTTTATCTTACGATACATAATTTTCTACACCCACCAAGCAATAGATCATTACCTGGTTGATTGTACATGGATTTACATGCGGTAACATGAGAGCAGGAGTGGTCAGAGTAAAGATTTTAAGCCAGGCATTGAAGTATTTCTTAAGTATGCCATGAGCAAACCTGATTACATGGATGGTCCAAAAATAAAGTGTCAATGTGCTCATTGTTGTAATAGACGTTACGAAGAATTGGTGATTGTGAGGAAGCATCTGATCCTTAAGGGTTTTGTACGTGATTACGACCTGTAGGCATCGTAAGGTAAACTTTATGCAGAAATACAGTCTGCTTTTGTTGTGGATGTTGCTACGGATGTTGCCATCGAAGATGATTTAGACTATGTTGAATATGAAGACTACAACTTGGCATGAGATATGGTGTATGATGTGACAGGGCCTAATTTTAATTCGGAGGATCCGAATCCGGATGCAAAGGAGTTCTATGATATGTGTAAGGATGCAGATACTCCTATATATCCTGGTTGTGAGACTCATTCAGTATTGTCTGTAGTGATGCACTTGTTGAGCATAAAGTCTGATTTTAACTTACCGTAAGTTTGCTATGATCGGATCGCACAATTAGTCAAAGATATGTTACTGAAAGAATCGAAAGATCTTCCTAAAAACTTCTACAAATCAAAGATGATGGTCTGACAGCTTGGACTGGGGTACGAAAAGATAGATTGTTGTCACAACGGTGCATGTTATACTATAAGGAGAATGAGGACAAAGAAAGATGCAGTTTCTGCCACGCGGATCGTTACAAGCCAGTTCGGAGAAAAAAAAAGTCAACTAGAATAAAATGACGTCCGTACAAGTACATGCATTACTTGCCGATCACGAAGTGCTTACAGAGGATGTATATGTCCTTTAATACAGCAGAACACATAACGTGGCATAACGAGGAACGTACAAAGGATGATGGAGAAATGTCACATCCTTCTGATGGAGAGGTGTGGAAGCATTTTGATCGGTGTTATCCGAATTTTGATGAGGAGCCTAGAAATGCCCAATTGGCGCTATGTTCTGATGGCTTCGCTCCTTTCGAACAGTCGGTATCTCAATACTCTTGTTGGCCGGGGATTCTCACCCCTTACAATCTACCACCATTGATGTGTATGAAGACTCCTTATATATTCTTGACAGTTATCATACCCGGTCCCAGAAATTCGACGAAGAATATCGATATATATTTTTAGCCTTTGGTGGATGAACTGAAATAACTATGGGAGTTGGACGTCACGACCTACGATATTTCGAGAAAATAGAACTTTTAGATGGGAGCTTCACTTATGTGGACTATGAATAATTTTCCTGTATATGCTATGTTATCGGGATAGAGTACCCACGGTACTAAGTCTTGTCCGATATGTATAGGAAAGAGTAAGGCGTTTCATCTTAAACATGGAGGAAAAGCCTTATTCTTTGACCGTTACCATCAATTTCTACCCACGTCACATCCTTGGAGAAAGAACAAGGAGAAATTTAGAGCTGAAAAGCAAGAACTTTTTCGTCCACCTACCAGATTATTGGGATACGATATTTTGGAAGATGTGAAGGATTTGTCGACCGTGATAGAAGATCCAAAATCGAATAATCGTGTCGAGGGATTTGGACATATACATAATTGGACCAAGAGGAGTATCTTCTGGGACTTACCTTATTGGAGAGATAATCTAATAAGACATAATCTTGATGTCATGCATATCGAAAAGAATGTGTTCGATAATATCTTTAATATTGTTATATATGGATATTAAAGGAAAGACGAAGGACAATCCCAAAGCAAGACAAGACATGGCCGAGATATGCAAGCGTCCTCAGTTAAACATAATACAAAGGGGAGCTAGTGGACCTGTGAAGCCAATAGCACCATTCACATTAAGCAGGGAAGATAGATTGATAATATGCAACTAGATATCCAGTTTACGATTTTCCGATGGCTATGTATCAAATTTGTCTAGATGCGTTGATCTCAATGAACACAAGCTAACGGGAATGAAGAGTCACGATTGTTACGTGTTCATGGAAAGGTTATTACCTATTTCTCTTAGAGAGTTGTTGCCTCCTGCTGTATGGATTCCGTTGGCCGAGCTATCTATATTCTTCAGGGATATTTGATCAAGTAAGCTGACGGTGCAGCATATGGTTAAACTTGAGGAAAAAATTGTCTTGACAATTTGCATATTAGAGAAAGTATTTCCTTCTGGCTTTTTCGACAGTATAGAGCATCTGCCGATTCATCTACCGTACGAAGCACATGTCGGTAGACCTATTCAGTATCGATTGATGTATCCATTTGAAAGATAAAATATCAATATAAGACGCATTTTGATTAACAAATTAAGTAGATTTTTCACTCTAAATTAATTCAAATAAAGGAGTCTTTTTAGGTACCTACACCATCTTAAGAAATTTTTTGGAAACAAGACTCATATAGAGGCTTCGATATGTGAAGCATATATTATCGAGGAGGTCTCAAACTTTTGCTCAATTTATTTTGATACTCATGTCGAGACAAATCAAAATAAAGCTCCAAGGAATGACGAAGACGTAGGAGATGCACGCTATAATGGAGGCTTGTCGATATTCAATGTGAGGGACAAGCCTACTGGGGCTAGTAAAAAATGGTGGTTGGGTGACGATGAGTTGGATGCAGCTCATCGATTTGTATTGTTAAATTGTGACATACAAGAAGTGGGAGATTTGGAGATGTAAGTGACTAGACTTTGACAATTATCTCTAATAATGTCAATGAAATATACTAACTCATTTTGATTCTATCTCTCAGTGTATTTAGAGTTAAAGTTAAAATGAGGACACCAATATTAATTATGAGGAACTTCAAAGAGAGGTCGATTGTAACTTTACGTCCTGGTTTAGCAAATATGTAAGCAACTCAAATAATATGTTAAATATACTTCCGCTACCATTTCTTTATATGTCTCTAATAACATGTCTATTATCGACGTGTGTTTACAGGTTTTCTTTCTTGGAACAACACTCATAATGAGAGCCTTCGTTATTTGGCATTGGGACCAATTAAGGAAGTAAGGACTTGGTCAGGCTATGTCATTAATGGCTTCAAGTTTAAAATAACTAAAAAATCCTATAAATACTGAATTTCTTACTGACGGCTTGAATACAAAGTTATATGCACATTTAAAGCACAGGGACAACCGATTACTCTGTTTTCAGCAACCAACTATTGTGGTATATGCACTTGCTAAGCTTCAGTTTTTTTTTCTAATGTTCTATAGCTTGTATACACTTCATGCAAAATTAATGAAAAACCATAAATAATACATAAGATTATGCCTAATGTTTGCTTGAATTATTTGTTTTAAAATACCATTTCACTTGTTGTAGCCTTAATGAAGAGCTTGTCATGAATGTTTTCACTTTAAAGACATCAAATTTATGATACTTATCCGAAGTATTTCTTCAGATTGGCCCAACCATGTCCAGGTTGAGGAAGGTGGGGTTTTGCTACACCAAAGTTATATTCACATTTAAAGCACGCCAGTGGTCTCTTGCTTATTAAACATAAGCTAGCTATGAGTAGAAATTGTCGATTTATGATTCAAGGAAAAACTCTATAGATATCAGTTTAACTGCTAATTAAATGCCAGTTTTAGTATGTAAGGAAACTGAAGACTATTCCTGCAAGTATTGATCTTAGACTAAAGTATAGTTTGTAGATTAGTAAACTATTATATGTTCTCCTTGATAGCCATGTCCATCTTCCTACTAATTGGGTGCTCATTCGTGGACTAATCTTGCTATATAGTAGTAAAAGGAGAACTAGTTCATAGATTGTGAGAATTGATATAAGTTTATTATTGAGATAAACGATTGGAACATAGTGATGCTAATTAAGATGAATCTTAAGCTGGTGTGGTTGCTCATATTTGAAAAGAAAAACATATACCGAGGTGTTTCTTTCATCCTCTAGTAGGTTCTGCCACTGCGCCTAAGGAAGGTAAGAATTATTCTTAAAGAAATCCCGCCACTGTAAAAAAAAACTCTAATTAAGTATGTACTCTATGATAATTTCACAGCTTGGCAACAATAAAACTACTAATTAAGTAGATTAAAATTGTCCTTTCAAAGTTTTGTCAGTTTCTTAAGAATAGATTACATTAATGTTTCTGTGCTTTACAGTCAAGTTATATTCATAGTGGAAGGAGGTGTATTAGTAAACCATGCGTGGGTTGTACATCTTTGTAGGATTAAATAAGCACCTCGGGGGGGGGGGGGGGGGGGGGGATAGAGTGCGTATATATGAAGCAGAATAAAATCACCCAATAAAAAAGTTAACACAGTTAGCTAACAATCTAAGTGTAAAATAACAGTAAGGAGAGAGAGAGAGAGAGAGAGAGAGAGAGAGAGAGAGAGAGGAGCAGCTGTCGCAAACATAACAATGTATACTGGTTTCCCTCTGAGAGGACTAATCCATTTCCTAGAACTCTAGCTCGGAGTTGAAATCAACTATCAAGTGAAACACTATTTTTGATCCTAAGGCTTGTAACTTCGTACAGACACGAGTTTTGATCAAGAACGCACTAGCACTTAAGGCTTTAGGAGTTTTAAATAACTTGGAATTGGAAAGTAAAAAGGCTCTTAAATTGCACTGAGTGAAATAGAGAAGAGAATGAAAGTGAGTTGAGTTGATTAGGAATGATGAATTCCTTCTCTATTTATAGCAATTTTGCTCGAGTTTAGAACAAATTCGGATGCCAAACGTTCAGATTTTTGAACGTTCACTACACCATAATAGGCGATTCCTCACGGTTATTACCGTGACAAATATTTTTGGTCACGGTAATAACCGTTACCGTTTGGACGTGGTAAATATTTTGTAAAGGTAATAACCGTGACAAATTATATTTTTTGTCACGGTAATAACCGTGAGAAAAATATAATTCATCATGGTAATAACCGTGAGGACTTTACCATTCGTCACGGTTATTAATCTTACATAATTTTTTTTCACGGTTATTAGTGTGACTACACTATATTTTTCTGTCACTATTGTCCACTCACTATAACGATTATAACCGTAATAAATACAAATTTAATATATATATATATATATTTTTTTAAAGAAGGTAAATATTATTGATCAGCAATAATTACAACTTAGATCTATCTCAGAATACAATATGAGTCATACGGAGTCTAAGATATCTATGTCAGCGTCAATATTTCTTTGTACAACAAAAGTACTAAGTGATCGACCCTCAAAGATATGCCGGTTGTGTATCCTCCAGACATGCCATACCACCACCCCAAAAAATAATCTAAGTCGGCGATAAACTGGCTCTCCCTTCCCTTTCTGAGCTTTAATATCATTTAAGACCTCAACAAGTTCTCTACAACGTCCATTGGTTTGCCCCAATTTTTGTCTCTGAGCCCTCAAAATCTTCCAAGTGATGTCACAAGCGAAGAACAGATGATCCCGAGTCTCATCATGTTTACTGCATAAACAACACTTCATGTACTCACATGGGATGCCAAAATTGCTCAACCTGTATCGAGTAAGAAGCATATTTCTGATCAATTTGTATAAGCACAACAATATCTTGACTGCAGCCCCTTTGGTCCAAACCATCTCCGCCCTATCAACCTTCTCATGAGCAGTCAGTATTTGATTCATGGATGTTCTGAAATTGAAAGTTCCTTTCTCCATGTCTGTCCATGTCCAGTAATCCTCTACCGCCGTCTATCAATCTCCACTGCCCGAATATCTTCTGCATGTGCTGACTCAATCAAATGGTCCCGGATATTCCACTCTCCTTCCTGGATAAGACTGTTGACCGTTTCAGTAGAGCCCATAAGCTTATAAGCATGCCATCCCTTTCTCTCAATCAGGCTAGTGTCCCCAATCTAGGGGTCATGCCAAATGCTGGTTTGGGCCCCATTGCCTATGACTCTAGTCAACTTTTCCTTAGCCTTGCTTCTCGTCTTCAACAAAGCTTTAACGGTGACTGAGAAGTTGTTGTTGCTACTAGCTGACCATAAATCCCATTTCGAAAAGTATCTTCCCTTCATCCATTCATCCCAAAGAGACTTTCCATTGATGAATCTCCATAACAGTTTGAGGTAAGAAGTTTCTCGAGGAAGCCCCAAAGATCGCAATCCAACTCCACCTTTCTTTTTCAGCCGACACAACTCCTCCCAACAGATTGCATGCATGTCTCCTTTCCATAAGAAGTCTGCACACATGCTTTCAATTTTCTTCATCGTATCCTTGGGTAGCATAATGACCTGAAGCCAGCAAAGAGCAACCGTCTCTATTACAACTTTAATAATATCAATCCTCCCACCAAAGGACAGCATCTTCGCCTGCCACCCCTCTAGGCTCGATTGCGTGTAGTTGATGAGACCTTCACACTCGGCACTAGCAGCATAGTTGATTGATAGGGGAGACCCAAGTATCTCACATGAAGCATTCCTTCCATATGCCCATTTTGGCCAGCCATGCCTCCTTATTCTCACAAGTACGATTCAGGAACATCTGGCTCTTATACTTGTTCAGCTGCAAATTCGACCATTTTTCTAAGTTATCAAATATAACCATTATAGTGTCTAAGAATCTGTCAGATGGCTCTATGAACACCAGCAGGTCATCAGCATAAATTATAAGAGAAACCTCTGGATTGATCTTTCGAAATATAGGGGTAATCAAACCATCCAATATGCACATCATCCAAAAGACAAGTAAGAAATTCCATGACCATCGCAAAGAGATTTGGAAAGAGAGGGTCCCCTTGTCTCAGACCTCTGCTACTCCAGGAAAATTTCTCCGGCTGGCCCCTAACCATAATCGAGAAAGATATGCAGAGCATATACACTCCCTTACCCTGTCCACCAACCATCTGTCAAATCCCATACAGATCATGATGTGGCAGAGAAAGTCTCGATTAATCATATCATAGGTTTTCCTGAGATCCAACTTTAGACATACTTTGTTGCCTCACTGCTTATTGAAATTCCTAGCAAGCTCATGAGCCAGAAGAAAATTCTCCGAGATAGAGTATCCTTTGATGAAGGCCGTCTGATTATGGGAAATAAGCTCTATCATCACATCCCTCATCCGGTCACACATCAAGTATGTTATAATCTTATATAAGAAATTATAGTACACTATTGGCCGAAAGTCTCCCAGTGAAGTCGCACCCTCTACCTTAGCAATTAAGATCACAAAAGTGTGGCCGAAATTCTCTCACCGCTTCCAGGACGTATACCTTTATCATCTCCTATTATTTCTTGAAGAAAGTCGCCCCAAAGGTATCCAGTCCTGGCGATTTGATAGGGTCTGCATTAATAACAATAGAATGTATCTCCTCTATCGACACCGTTATCCGTAAGACAACGTTACCTCGCCAAGAGACCATCTTCTTAAAAACAATATGTGAAAAGGCGTCTGGGTAAGAGTTCTGGTTGTAGAGATCCCGAAAATACCGCACCGTCTAATTCCTCATACCATCATCCCCAGTAATGAGACGTCCATCAGGATCTAGCAATCCGTGTATGGTATTCCGATTCTGTCTAGTCTTGATAGTAGCGTGGAAGAATTTAGAACACCTATCTCCATCTCTAAGCCAGCTGCATTTAGCTCTTTGTCTGATGTTGATCTCATCTAAGAATGTTTCCTTGCGCAGTTGATCTTGGAGTGCTATCTCCTCTTCCGTTAGGACGGGGTTAAGCGGGTCAAGTTGAACCCTCAGTTGAATGTCATCCAAGTTGTCCTCCAGTTCTTGGAGAGTAGTAGGAGGTCTGCCTTTATTCTAGGACTTGGGTAGGCTTTTAATACCTTTCAACTTTTGAACAATCTTGAACTGAGCAATTCCAGTCAACCCAGCCTCCCAACCTTGCTGGACTACCTCCTCATAGCCTTCCAAATGAATCCATACGTTATTGAATCTGAAAGATCTTCCTTTGATAACCGACACTTATGCCAGTGTGTGTGTGTATATATTTATATATATCGAATCACGAACATGCATTCAACTCATAACTAAACCATATCGAACCATGAACATGCATTCACTTCATAACTAAACCATAAGCAACATATCAAGTTTCATAACATTTCACTTTCATAACATTTCAACCATTCCATATAAAATTTGAATAACTAAACCAGTACACATTATTTCTGCCACATAACATTTGAATAACAAGTAACTAAACCACATAATTTCTATAACTAATAACATACACTTTAATAAGCATGTGGGATCAACATGGCCGAAACACTAGAATCAGAGCTGAGTATGGAATCTGGGTGGCAATATCATTGTATAGCCCCTTGACCATGTGGGATCAACACGTCCGAAGACTGTAGGCTGTACCAATCTCCTTATTGTACCATGTCCATCACATCCTTTGTCGTAGTCCCTGGCACATTAACTGATAAGATCAGAAAATTTCAAAATGGAGTAACATCCCTAGAAAAGAGAGATCAGAAAATTTCAGCATTTCTTGTCTGTATGATACTTGTCAGGAAGTAAAAAAAGAAAAAGTAAAAGGGGAATAAACTTGTTACCTTCTTGTTATTAGCTTTATTATCCATTCCCATGTCAAGTGATTTCTACAGACAAGGAAACAAACATTTCTACTCAAATGTTTATACCACGACATAACTGAAGCTCCAAACAGAACTGGTGGCCAAAATTTTCTTTCTGCTAGTCTATTAAGAGTAGTCTCACTTGCTTTTGCTAGAGTAGCTGGAGAAAAATATGGCTGAAAGAAAGAATCATGGTAATTGACAATTGCATTAAGCTAAGAAAGGCATAAACATTGGTGGATCAGTAATCATTCAAATATTAACCACCATCTAAAACGTTCGTAGGAAAGTAAAACAGCTTGAAACTCAATTGAAAGTAGACTAAATTTCCAAATTTTAATTAAGCTGGTAACTCTAACATATACTAATATGGAATAAGTAACTCTATCATACCAGCATGAAAGTTGCTACTTAATAATGTATCTGTCATTTGTGAAAATGAAAATAGCAATTTTGGATCTGATCAAACAAAAGAAGTTACCTTAGCAATATTGTCTCCATATTTCATCGGCCATGACACAAGCAAGTCCTAGATTTAGGACAACCAACCATGTCGTAATGGTATATTCATTGAAGAGGCACTGCAAACATAAACTAGCGTTAATTATCAGACAACTATGTCGCATGAATATCTACACAAATATGGATAAGAACACAACACAACAAGTAAGGATATGGCCAATTTTAAATATGTATAATGTAGTCACCTATGTAGTACAAATATGGACACAGATACAGGTACAAAAATGATGCAGATACTGACATTATTCTCCCGCGTCCATGCAAGATTGTCTGACAGATTGTGAGTTTCTCTTCTTGTGAGCCAAACCACATTGTATGAGATGGTCGTAACATAATCAAAATCTAAATTCCCAAAAGTGTTAGTTAGATACTTCCTAGTACTTCCTTCATGATTGTTGATGAGTTGATGTTGTTAACCTGCTTATTAATTTAAATGGAAGCGTCCATGTTAAAATATATAGAATCAATAGGATTGTGCCTACAACATTCAACAAAGTAAAGGACACAACCAATAAGGTAGTGTACATGTAAAAGTTAAATACCGGTAACGCTTCAAATTGTGAGTTTCTTCTTCTGAGCCAAACCACATTGAATGAGATGGTCGTACCATAATCAAAATCTAAATTCCCAAAAGTGTTAGTTAGAAACTTCCTAGTACCTCCTTCATGATTGTTGATGAGTTGATGTTGTTAACCTGCTTATTAATTTAAAAAGAAGCCTCCATGTTAAAATATGTACAATCAATAGGATTGTGCCTACAACGTTCAACAAAGTAAAGGACAAAACCAATAAGGTAGGGTACATGTAAAAGTTAAATACCGGTAACGCTTAAGCTTCAACTTGTGATCATTTTAGAAGCAATAACAGGGCAACCATGATTTCCAGTAGATACCCTGAAGTTAGCACAACTTGGCACGAATAAATACTTGCACGTTGAAAATCTTATAATATGGGACACTTGAATGATGTAGGTAGAATGATGCATCATATATGTGATAATGATTTATCAACTTTCTTATTTGTCCTGACATGCAGTACATTCATTAGTTAAAGATAATGTCAACTAAACACATCAACCATCTATTAAAGAAACTGAAAGGTATGGGAGATACCCTTAATGTATCAGAGAGAAACTTGTCATAGTTAAGAGCAAGAGGAAGTATTTTTCTAAACTAGAAACTTACATTTTTGGAGCTTTCAAGAGGTTCCTCAGAAATCTCTGTATATTCTACAGATGATCCAGAAGAGCATATATTTCAGTATAAAATCACTTGGCCACAAAGAAAATAATAGCCTTGCACCAAGATAACAATGTAATTATTATTCTTATTGCAATTATAGAACTTTTCCCTCACACCAACATAACAAGGTTGTTATTATTCCCAGATTAATACAAGGTGCAATTATAACTTTTCTCAAATAAAAGTGCTCAGCGAAAGAATAAAGTTATTCTAAACACAGTTTATACTCATGCCAGGAGTGTAAATTGATCAGATATAGGTCTCCTTTATAACTGGTTGTCCTCACTTGCCATTAATCACCTCTTAATCCTTCATAAAACTTGTCGCAGTCCGAACTCACACCGAATTCGTGCCGAGTTTGTGACGAGTTCTAATGTTCAAAAACAGGTCCGAATTGAATGGGGTTTGGTTGGTTTGGGCTAACTTGGTTTTGAAATAAAGATGGGTTATTTTCAAAACTCAAAATATTTTGGCTTAAATAATCTGGGTTGAAAATATTTTGGGTAGCCTCTAAATGCCAACTGCGAGTTGATTTACATATTTTTCTATACTCAATAAATAGAAAAATTACATTGACAAGAAATGAATCACAAGTCGCAGTACTAATCTCTGAATCAGTAGATGAAGCAGCAGCAGCAGCAGCAGCAGCAGTTCGTCTGACTCATCCGTTCGTCGGTTATATCAAGTCCAAGTTTAGACGATTATCGAAATAAGGTTCGACCATGACCAAAGGGCCAACAATCTCCCCTAATTTGATAATTGACAAACTCTGACTGATATAGAATCTCAAAATATGTACTCTTCTTCTTTTGCTTTGCTTTCTTCTTCTTTTGCTATAGCTGATGCCGATAATATCAGTTTACTCTCCCGTTGTCATTTGATCAAAATTGGAGTTCTCTCCTGCAATTATAGCATGAATTTCAAGAAATATAGACAAAAAGACAACAAGAGTGAAGTAATATAGATATTTAAGCAAAAATGTAAGCATATCACAATTTCAGTTAGGAAAAGATAGTAGAAGCATTGAATAAACATTTCAGAAACTACGAAGTTTTAAATTATCCAATACACATATGAGAGTAATAAGTATCCAAAATAAGCTGAAGTCTCAAATTACTACATAAACTAAGAGTACTATATCATCTAAAATTAATATGCAAAAACATAATAAACTAGAGCAATCCAAAGAGGTAGTATAGCTAAAAAGATAGCATAAAGATCACTCATCATCTCTAGTCGTCGGGACTCCAGTCTCAGCAGATCTGTTGGGATCATAGAAGGCAGCAGCTGGATCCAAGTAAGGCTAGACAAAAGGGTCAACAATCCGATAGCCGTCTCGTGAAGGATCATGAACTATAGGATAAGGTCCACCATGTAGCTGAGAGAAAGAGTACTGCATATCCACCAAGGAGTTGGACATCGCTTGGAAACAGAGAGTGGTCAGATAGTCTGTCTGTCTGTAACGGTCATTCTCAAGAGTGCGACGCTCAAGTACTAGTCTGTGACGCTCATCCTCAACTTTGATGTGTTCTCGCATCAAAGTTAGGAGCTCCTCCAATGAGGCAGGTGGCTCAGGAACAGCAATAGGGTCAGGGTGAGGTAGGTCAGCAGTAGGTGGAGGAGGATATGGTGCAGCTAGAGGAACTGGGTTAGGTTGTCGAGCAGCAAAGAGATAAGATGGCTCGGCAAGATAAGTGCAGTTGTGAGACTGTCTCACAGTGTCTATATTAGTATATGGATACGTATTTTATATTGTACGTTTTGTTTTTATGGATTTCGTAGGATTTTAAAAAGTTAGTATTTTGAAAATTTTCTTCTTGACCGACATACCGACCGTATACAATGTCATATCGACGGTATACCGATCGACAGATATTACTTTTACTTTTGAGATATTTTTGTGAGATATTTTCTTAAATAGTGTTAAGATATTTACGTGAATAGTGTTGACTCACCATATTACCCAATGGATACTTGGTTTTGTTTTGTACGACCGAGATTGATTTGAATCGTTATATGGATCACTGACAAGGCAGGTCCAACGGTCATGATTAATTTC
This sequence comes from Iris macrosiphon, assembly GCA_036927795.1. Taxonomy (NCBI): domain Eukaryota; kingdom Viridiplantae; phylum Streptophyta; class Magnoliopsida; order Asparagales; family Iridaceae; genus Iris; species Iris macrosiphon. The sequence goes on along the minus strand of JAYESA010000007.1, from coordinate 176,673,633 downwards.
CATCCTCTATATATACAACTTGAGTTTCTCTCTCCTCTCTTTTTTCTTTCATTCTTCCTTCTTCATTTCCTCTTCATATTTTCCTTGGAAGCTTGGAGCTTGGTCTTGAGGCCTAGGAGTGTGGTTTTTGAACCCCTCTTGGTGGTGGAGTTGAAGAGTTAGGCTGGGAGCTAGACCTTAGGCAAGTACATATTGCTAAAACCTATGAACGAATTTACTTTATTACAGTTTTATTTTACTTATCCCTTTATGCTTAGAATTTTGTGGTACTCTCTTTGTTAATAATGTTTTTCTCATGTTTTCCAAACTTGTGCATCTTTCAGAAATTATTTTGAGCTTAGTTATGACTTTTCCTATGAACCTTGATTTTTTTTATTAGGAAACTTTGTATCAGAAACGATAACCGGAGTATTTGCCATGAGACTTAGTGTACATGCTATGTGAGACTCACCTCTAGACTTGTTAACTTGTTTGACTAATATTTGCTGAGTTTCGGGACGTGATTTCTGTTTCGGAACACCCGTTCTTATTTAGACTTTCCCTAGAATTTCTTATGTAGACCATCATACCGACGGTATACTACTGTATACTGACGGTATATCGATATTGGATCGACATGGAATCCTAGACAGCTGCTGTGTTACAAACCGGCATACCGACGGTATACTGGTGTATACCGACGGTTTACTGGTGTATACCGACAATATACCGATTTGTTGGAATCAGAAACTTGTTATTTTTTATCTCTGGACCGGCATACAGACGGTATACCAATTTTTTAGAATTTTTTGCTGATGTATTTTTTCTATCCCTGTATCGTCATACCAGCGGTATACTGGTGTATATCGATGGTATACCGGTAATATACTTTTTTTTATGTACTTCATTTTTCTTCGTGCTTTCTTTAGTTTTTTACGTGGCACTTATGTGCATATACTTTTAGTATGATTACTGGTGGCTAGTAGTGCTTAGACTTGACCTTGGTGTACCGTGATTATGACCAATCTCTTATATTAGTAGAGGATGATTTACACTATATGTACATTTGATACGACTATGCATTTGTATTAGTAGAGGATGATTTACACTCTATGTAAATTTGATACGACCAGACATTTGTATTAGTAGAGGATGATTTACACTCTATGTATAATTAACTCGAACCAGGCAATTGTATTAGTAGGGGATGATTACACCCTATATACTTTTGACCAGTGTATAGTAGATAATGGCTAGTAGTAGTGTACTTATGTTCCTTATTTTGTAGCAATTGTTGTTGTGGTTTGTTATTGTGCACCTTAGTTCTGTGATACCGGTGAAGTAGTGGTTGTTCCGTCTTTTGCTTGTGAAGTTGTGATGTTTACTTATGATGTTTGTGTCTTTACATTGCTCTTATAGTTATGTTTATCGATAAGTGATAAGTGACTTGAGATTGGGTTCGAATCGGGAAAAGAATCATAAGCCTGGTCCTTGTTTGGTTGAAGGGTTATGGTTCCTATTTCGAGAAGTTTCTGAATCTTCTTGTTGCTTTGCCGACTTATCTTTTCTTTTCATGTTTCTTTCTTTTCCCTGGCTATTATTATTTATATGTTCTCAGCTCCTTGACATGTCCCAGTTATTTTTTTCATGTTTCATGTATCTAGTTATTTTTTGTGTTTGCATGGTGCTCCTTATATTCTTAGTGGTTATATGTTATTTAGTTTATTATCTTTCTTTCCTCGAAATAAGTGCAGTGGTGGCGCACGAGTCTCGATCCATATTTATTTATTCATATTACTCAATATTGTAGAGCTGTATTAAATGCTAGTTTTTTGTTCATAGCTTTTGGCTTTCCTTTGTGGTACTTGTTTTTTGGTGTGACCCCAATGGTTTTGCTTAGCCAGATCCTGTAGCAGAGTCCGAGGATCTTACGTTCCTTTCTGCGGATGGTGACTACCCGGAGTGCCAGACGACCTGAGTGGGTTTCTTTTTATCCCCAATAGAACCCATGCTGTATTTTTTTTGAGGCGTTTAGCCACCGAGCATGTATTTATCTTGTGTTTTGGACTTGAATTTTATCCTACGGGCAATGACATGGTTAGCTTATTCTAGACTATGAGTTGATCATGTATTACTTATACTCTGGTAGTTTATTATTTTGTATTACTAGCTTTGTGATCATCTATGTATATTTGGTTTGGGACGCTTTACTATTTTGCTCATGTTGATCATATTCCTTGTATATTGTTGTTTGCTTGTGATTGAGAGTCCTAGGACCGCTTGACCTTGTAGAAGCATAAAAATGTGCGCCTATACATATGATGCACTCTCCACAAAGTGCCCAGCAGAAGAAAGGCTCGCTTTCTTAGTTCTCAGAACTATGGTGCACTTTTTTTTAATGTGGCACACTATCTTAATGCTATAAAGATTGGCGCACATTGGCCGTATTCCGCTCTCATCATTTAATGCAGCAGATTGGCAGCTGACAGTTGCAGAAACTGAAGAGATCAATTCATTTATTGCAGAAGATCTTCTGCATGCAGACCCAGGTTATCATTTAGTGACTCATCTGTTGTGCCAACTTCTTAAAAAGTGCGCGATCATGGCTACTTCTTCAAAAGTGGGCCGCTGTGCCAACTTCTTCAAAAGTGCGCCATTACGGTTACTTCAACAAAAGTGCACTGTTGTGCCATCTTCTTCAAAAGTACGCCATGACGGCTACTTCTTCTAAAGTGTGCCGCTGTGCCAACTTCTTCAAAAGTGTGCCATGATGGCTACTTCTTCAAAAGTGCGCCGTGGCGCCAATTTCAACAAAAGAGCGCTTGTATAGCCAATCTTTTCAAAAGTGCGCCAATCTCCAGACCACTTCCAAAGTGTGTCTACGATCCTAACTGACAAAGAGAAGTTACGATTATGTGTCTTATATGCCATGTTTCTCGTAAAACGTGTACAAACAACATTCTCCTACGACCTATGCTTTCCTCGTATAGGAAGCTACGTGTCAAGCAAGCAGCAAGTTATGCATCCACTCATTAAGAACATGGGGTGTTAATCCACCAAAAGTGTGCGCATAATGGTAAAATAGTACAGACTGTCCAAAGTGCATGCACACTCTTATAACCGCTCCTAAACTCTATAAATACAGGATCGGTACGTTCATTAAAAAAGTGGGCATAGGCATCGGGGCTGAGAATTTTCAAGTCTTTCAAATTCAAGAACAAAAGAAGAGAAATAGAAGCTTGTCGTGTCATTGTTGCCAAAGCTTTCTTATTATCCAACTCTTCAAGTTGTTCACATCATCCCTGCATTTCTTCACCATCGTATGATACGAGGAGTAAAGTGATCGCCCGCAGATTAGATCTCTACAGCTATACTTCCCCAAAATCAATTATACTTAGATTCCTGTTTAGGATCTCACGTACTCTTCTTTCTTTTTAATAGTTTGTAATACAAAGTTTCGTTTAAACTTTTCTTCGCAAACAAGATGTTTGTCCTAAAGTTCCATCTCGTCCAGCTCAGGGCGAAGCTCAGGACGGAGCTCAGGCACAGAGAGCACCCGCGAGACCACCAGCGGAACAGCGGAGAGGACCTCCTCTACCACAACAACAACAGCAGTTTGCTCAGCAGCAGCAGCAGCAGCAACAGAGAGGTGCCCAGCGACAAGGGCGAGCTTTCGCCTTGACCGTCGAGAAGGAGGAGCCAGTCGGTGATATTATCTCAGGTTCACTCTATCTTGATTCTTTTTCAGCTTATACTTTATTTGATTTTAGTGCTTTACATAGTTTTGTATCTGTATCTTTTGCTCTAAAATATCATCTTGAGTCTGAACCGTTGGCGAGGACTTACAAGATCACGACCGGGGGAGGCATTATCCTGGTCAGTGATGTTTACAAGGATCAGAGAGTTTCTTTGGGAGGCCGAGAGTTGAGCGTATGTCTACTCGTAATGCCACTTCCGAGCTACGATATAGTACTCGGGATGGATTGGTTGAGTAGGCACCATGCTAGTATCGATTATCGTAAAGGCAGAGTTTTGTTCTAGATACCAGGAGAGCCAGAGTTTGAGTTCGTCAGAGGAGTAGCAGAACAAGGCAAATGAGACTTCTGTGAAGCTTTGGTAGAAGAGTAGGAGCCGCCACATCTATTGATTATAGAGTATATGGACGTCTTTCCGGAGGAGTTATCGAGGTTGCCACTAGACAGTGATATTGAGTTCTCCATAGACTTGGTGCCAGGTGCAGAGCCAATATCACAGCACGTCTATAGGGTGAACAACATCGAACTAGCGGTGTGGAAGAAATAGGTGGATAGGTTACAGGAAAAAGGCTTCATCTGCTCTAGTTCATCACCTTGGGGTGCTCCGGTATTATTTGTACCAAAGAAGGATGGGTTGGTACGCATGTGTATCGACTACAGGACACTCAACAACCTCACTATCAAGAATAAATATTCGTTGCCGCGGATTAACAATTTATTTGATTAGTTGACCAGAGTGAAGGAATTCTCAAAGATAGACTTAAGGTCAGGGTACCACCTAGTAAAAGTGAAAGAGGAAGACATTCCGAAGATAGCTTTCAGGACTCGGTATAGGCAGTTTAAGTTCTTAGTAATATCGTTTGGGTTGACCAATGCCCTGGCGGTATTCATGAACCTGGTGAATAAGGTGTTTCATCAGTACTTGGATCAGTTTGTGGTAGTATTTATTGATGATATACTGATTTATTCAAAGACCCTAGAGGAGCATGAGAAGCACCTGAGGATAGTTCTGGAGACCCTCAGGAAGGAGAAGCTATATGGCTGGTTTTCGAAGTGTAAGTTCTTCCTTGATAAGGTTGAATTCCTCGGGCATGTGATTACAGGTGACGGGATCTCAGTAGACCCGAAGAAGATTTCAGCAGTTGAGTCGTGGTCTACCTCGAGTTCAGTAGTGGAGATCAGAAGTTTTCTTGGACTGACAGGCTATTATTGGAGATTTATTCAGGATTTTTCCAGGATTGTGGAGCCGATGACTAGACTAACCAGGAAGGACATGGAGTTCGACTGGACTGAGGATTTTCAGTCTGCTTTTGAGGAGCTAAAGAAAAAGTTGACTACAGCTCCAATATTGATATTACCATTAGGGACAGGAGGATTTTCTATATACAATGATGCATCGGGTAAGGGTTTGGGTTGTGTGTTGCAGCAGAATGGGAAGGTGATTGCCTATGCTTTCAGGAAATTACGCCCGCATGAGAAGAATTATCCTACCCATGACTTGGAGTTGGCAGCAGTTATTTTTTCCCTTAAACTATGAAGCACTATTTGTATGGAGAGCTGGTAGAGATATTTACAGACCACAAAAACTTGAAGTATGTGTTTACACAAAAAGATCTCAACATGAGGCAGCGACGGTGGTTGGAGTTGATGAAGGACTTCGACATTGCTTTGCAGTATCATCCAGGGAAGGCCAACATAGTCGCGAAAGCCTTGAGCAGGTAACCAATGGCTATGTACTTGATGAGGGACAGACAATTGTTGGCCGATCTTGATAGCTTAGGCATTGAGGTAATAGTTCCTGGCGTTGCAGCACAGGTGTGGGGACTTCAGGTACAGTCAGAGTTGATATAACAGATTAGAGTTGCACAGTTCACGGATGAGTCTCTAAGGAGCATCAGAGCACAGGTTCGGATAGGATTGGCAGGGGACTTCAGCATTGTAGATGATGGATCATTGCGGCACGGTACCAGATTGTGTGTACCGAATGGAGAGTTGTGCAAGGATATCAGTACTCTATGCATCCAGGTACCAACAAGATGTATAGGGACATGAGAGAGCATGTTTGGTGGTATAGTATAAAGCGGGAGGTAGCTAGATTCGTATCCAGATGCTTGGTATATCAGCAGGTAAAGGCAGAGTGATAGAGGCCAGGTGGATTGCTTCAGCCTTTACCCATTCCAGAGTGGAAGTGGGAGCATGTGACGATAAACTTTGTTTCAGGGCTTCCGCGTTCTCCAGGAGGTAAAGATGCGATTTGGGTCATCGTAGACATGTTGACCAAATCAGCCCACTTTCTGCCATTCAAAGTGGGTACGTCTATGGAGAAGCTCGCGAAGATGTTTGTACGTCAGATAGTCAGTTTGCATGGAGTTTCTGTGAGCATAGTCTCGGATCAGGATAGTCGCTTCACGTCCCACTTCTGGAGGAGTTTCCAAGCTAGCTTGGGCACTCAGCTCAAGTTCAGTACCACATATCACTCTTAGACAGACGGGCAATCGAAGAGGACTATTCAGACTCTCGAGGATATGCTACACACCTATGTTTTGGATTTTGGAGGCTCTTGGAAGGATCATCTTCACTTGGTAGAGTTTTCTTACAAAAATAGCTACCAAGCCAGTATCGAGATGTCACCATTTGAGGCATTGTATGGACGGAGATGCTGCACTCCGTTATCATGGGATAATATCTGTGAGAGAGCCTTATTGGGACCAGAGATGGTCGTGATGCAGCTTAGAAGGTGAAGCTCATCAGGGATAGACTTCGAGTGACGCATGACAGACAGTGGCATTGGGCCGATAACCGCCGGAGACCATTAGAGTTTGAGGTATAGCTTTTGTTTTGCATTGCTTGTGATTATTTATTTTGTTATAGTGCTAAGGCTGTGTTTCGTGCTAGGTTGGCGATCTGTTTTTCTTAAGGATTTCTCTGACACAAGGCACGATTCATTTCGGTGGAGGCGGGAAGCTTAGTCCACGATTTATCGGACCTTTCAGTATTCTTGAGAGGGTCGGTGCAGTTGCTTATAGAGTAGACATGCCACCAGCATTGGAGGGAGTACATAACGTATTCCATGGGTCGTAATTAAGATGGTACGGGACAGATCCTATTCATGTGTTGGATCACTCGGAGATCGAGGTGGGCCCTACTCTTAGCTATCCAGACCATCCAGTTGAGATTCTGGACCGGAGAGAGAAGGTGCTGAGGAACCAGACCATTCCTTTGGTATGCATCGTATTGAGGTATCACTCGCCAGGAGAGAGTACCTGGGAGCGAGAGGCCGAGATGCGCGAGCGATTTCCTTATCTATTTGAGCCGTGAGGTATAATTCATTTTTGCTTGTATTGATTGCTTTTGGTAGTCAGTTTCTTCCTTAATTTCGTAGACGAAATTTTTTTATGGTGGGTAGGATTGTCACCCTCACTTTTCCAACTAGGGGTAGTTGGTAATTCGGCTTGGGTATTTTTATTTTTAGGAATATTATATTAAATATTGTGCATGTTATAAATATTATTTATTGTATTATTTATTTATTGTTAGATGTTAGTATTTGATTTTGGACTTGTATTAGTGGACCTAACTAGTTTAGATTAGATCCATGGACCAACATTTAATTCTAATTAGAATTGAGCATAATAGTAAGCCCATTCATTAGGAGGATAAATTAATTAGTTAAACCAATTAGACTAGAACCTTCCCTCCATAATTATTTTTTTATGACAACCCCCAAGGGGTATTTTGGACATTCCATAGTAGCTTGGAGGAGGGGTTATGGCCGGCCACCTATTAGAGTGGGGAGAGACTCTCTCTCCTCATTTTTTATTCCAAATCTAGACCTAGAATTTTCTCTCTTCCAAATCTTTTCATTCCTACACCAATTCCTACTCAAATTTCTTTCCAATTTCTTTACTATTCTTTATTGGAGGCTATTAGAACAAGGATCTATAAGGAGGAAGCATGGATCTACAAGGAGAAGCAAGGATCTACAAGTTAGAGGCTCTTGACACTCAATTTAGGAATTTTATTGGGAATCCATCTCCCAATAGGTACAATTCAGTTTCCCCTCTCTAATTTTGTTCTAAATCTGTAATTTAATTATTAGGAACCCTTCCATATAATAAGGCTACCCATAGGAATTGGAATTATTTTCATAGGAGGCCTATGGAGAAAGTTATGTGGTATTTTGTGTCAATTTTGGAGGAATTCTGAGATTGGCACATCTTGTGTTTGTCAATAGGTCAATTAAACCAAATTGATATGTGTTTGATTGTGTGTGACTAGTGTATTGTCCACATTTGGATACGTATAGGCCGTATCCCAATAATTTGGCGATACGGGTTGATTTGGTGGTATTTTTCTGACACGGGAGTTTGATCATGTCATATTTTGACACGGACACATAGACGAGTATCTAACACTTTGTGTTAATTTTAATTATGATTTTAGACTTGCTTGTGTCCTTCAGAATATGTTTGGTTGTGTGGTGGAGCCGTATTGCATGCGTATCATAGAATGAGTGTGATACGGGTGCGGTGTACTCCACGTGTTATATTTTAATTCAATATAACTTGGTTAGAGCTATTAGAGTGTTATAATTATATTGTTATATGATATATATGTATATTTATAATTATGTATATGTACTATTTTTTATTTTGATGTATTGATGGTCATGGGAGAATGGGGAGTTCATATACATCACTAACGTGGTTATTTGTATGTATATACTTAGTGATATATATATGTAGATATAGATATATGTATGTGGTATATATGTAGAGGTATATATATAGGTATATATATATATGTATGTGGACGAGTGTATATATGGATGTATGTGTGGGAGTGTTTTAGTGTCAGCATGTTGAGTGTCTCAAAGAATGAGAAGGGGGTCGGGTTACTAGTATCAACAAATGCACAGTAGCAGAAATACTAGCTAGCAATGCAACTGCAGTAGCAAGCATAGCAGCAATATTAGCCAGCAGAGTGCAGAGCTCAGTAGCTAGCATAGCAATAAGAGCATTTAGCAGTGCAGCATTTGCTGCAACAACAAACAGCAAAAGCAGCAACTGCAACAGCAAGAGAAGCAACTGCAGCAGCAAGAGCAGCAACTACAGCAGCAAGAGCACTACAACAGCAAGAGCAGCAACTGCAACAACAAGAGCAGCAACTGCAGCAACAAGAGCACTGCAGTAGCAAGAGCAGCAACTGCAGCAACAAGAACAGTGCACTGCTGCAGCAGCAAGTAGCTAGCCATACATGCTGCAGCAGTAAGCAGCAATGCATCAGCAAGTGCAGGGCACAGTAGTAGCAATAGCTAGCAGTGTAGAAGATCGCATGTGCAGCAGCAACTTAACATGTTGTGCACTTGAGAAATGGGAGGTTAGCCTTGAACTTATAGCTCAAGTCAGTGCAGTTCTGAGTAGATAGGGTTAGTTAGTTATCTTGATAAGCTAGTTAGTTATATATATATATATATATATATATATATATATATATATATATATATATATATATATATATTGATAAGCTAGTTAGTTAGTAAGTATATATATATATATATATATATATATATATATATATATATATATATATATATATATATATATATATATATATATATATATATATGAAAGATATATATGTAGATAAGCACTAGTTTGCTTTGGTTAGTATTATTTCTAGATTACCTTGTGTGATACCAAGGTAATGAGAGTTGAGGTATTTTGGGTACGAGTATTAAATATTAAGAGGTACGTTAGTATGTTAGTTAGTATAGTATTGTATAAGTTTAAATGCAAGTTAGTATATAGTTAGGTATATGGGTAGTTAGTTACATGTTAGAGTTTGGATTACCTTGTGATACCAAGGTAATGCCAATGTATTGGTTTATACTCAAGGTATTGAGCTTGTATATCAAGATGGGTGTATAGGTGGTGTGATACGGCTTTTGGTTCAAAGCCAAGGTATCCACTTAGCATTAGTTAGATAAGAGTACTATATATATTATCTTGTATATATATTATATTATTTTCATATATATTAACTTGTATATCTTATGATACGATATTTTGTGGGTATCCTAGTATCCTAGCATAGCTAGTATAACCTAGTTACTTAATGTATGGACCCAATTTCCTAGAGATGGAGTCATACAACCTAGATATAGCTAGTTTGACCAAGTTTGACTAGTTTGACCTAGAGTTGACCTAGTTTGACTATTTTGACTTAATGGCTTTATGACCTAGAATTGAACTAGTTTAACTTATTTTTATTCTAAAACCATGTATTGATGCAATATACCATATATATAGGTCTGTGTGACACCAGCTTGGGAATCGAGAGACGCATCTTGCTCTGGACCTCAGGCGAGTACATTTTTCTGTTAGTTTTTATTTCATAATAGTGTATATATCTCATGTTCTAGAACTGTATACTTAATTTTGATACAGTGGTTTCACGGACTAGTACTACATGGATCCTACCAGGAGATGTTATCCCCTACCGTGTTCAACGGGTACTCCTTCACATATATTTCATCATGTGTATTAGGTATTGATTTATTATATTTCGTGCTCACACACTGCTCATCTTCAGTGTGCTTATATTCGTGTAAACACACTACTCGTGTTCAGTGTGCCCATATTTGTGTTCATAACGTGTCGTGATTGGATCCATTGGTATTAGTTGGGGATGGGGGAGTAGGAGTTGATTATGTGATCAAACCCAAGTGTATTCGTGTACATGTCGATTACATACCTCACATGTAATTGAGTTACCTTATTGTATTCGTGTTCAACCTAAGCCGATCACATAATAAATTTGTATTCCACGGCACATTAGTTAAATTTCAGTTATTTCTATTACATTATAGATATTCTATTGCATGTTCTTCTTCCCAGTACATTACCTGTTCACTCTAGTTTATTTTATTCTGTTGTTTAGTATCTTGTATTCTTTTCTATTATCTATTTTATATTCTCGACTATGTATTTGAAACTGCTTTCAGAGGTATGTACTTCGCTCCAATTCTGACTAAATATATTTTTCCAGATGATTGGCTCATAGATCAGTGTCCTACATTCTATGGACCGCATGAGGGCATACCATTAGAGAATACTCCTATAGACTAGGAGGACTTAGTTCCAGAGCCTGAGGAGATTTAGTTTATTTTGGTGGATTTGTATTAAACTATTATTGAGACTTTGGCATGTATATTATTTCAGTCTTGTGGATGTATTATAATCCTTTTCCTTCGTTATTCCATTCGTGCTCTATCTTCCTTAGTTGCTTTATGATTGAGTATAGTTGCATTTATGAGATACCATATTGTTCCTCCGTTTGGAGTTGAGATGATTGACAGGTACCATATATATATTGTGTGAGATATTTAGATAGTGGAATTGACCTAGACAATGTTCTACCGCCGATGCTGTGGCATAGGCTGGACGTACCCACGTACTCGTGCCCGAATATCCGGGTGCGGGTCATGACATGGGTCGGTCGCGTATAACTTTCCGTCAAGGGCTCGCATAATAGTTAGCGGAGCATATTGGCGGCTGGCCGTATGAGTAATTGCTTGAGCTTGGCGAGCTCGCACTGCCCTGTACTCCATCGACCTAGCACGCACCGGTGCGTAGTATGAAGAGTCCTAATTAACATCATTTCCTTTCTCAGCAAGGCACATAGAGTCAGCCTTGCGTAATATTCGGTCGAAGATGGAGGTTCTGCTACTGTGCTGGCCGCATGTGGTCATTTGCCTGCGGCTGACGATTGGTGTCGCATGTGGACTTTTGCCTGCGATTGCCGACTTATGCGGCTTGTGTTGTGGCCGCATGGAACATGTCTCAGCACCCAAACTTCTGGCATCATAGTGTATTCCTTTGCCAGAGTTTGGGCGCTGAGCGTCTTTTTCGACTGTCGCATGGACAGGGTCAGCATGGGTGGACGCATGATGTACGTCTTCAACAATCATAAGAGAAGTGGGGAGCGCATGCTCCACAGTTGGGTGAGGCACAGCGGCCTTCGCTACCCATATTCTGTGGGTCTTCTTTGGCTTTGCTTGCCTTGGAGAAGGACTCATGTTGTCCCTGGAGAGCATGTTCTCAAATTCTTGCTGGTCAAATCATACCACCAGCATCCATTTGGTTGAACCCAGCTTGGCCGTATCAGACTTCGTCACTGTCTTTTCATCAGAGGAGAAGTTGGTCCCCGGCAGATTCGCCATCTTGTCTGTCATTACAAGTTTTGAACGTTGAAATAACAAACAAAGAAGTACAAAGAGATCCCAAAATAAAAAAATCTAAGTACAATATTTTGATCTGGGTAGTGACGATGGAGCTTGAGCGCAGTAGCGTCTCCTTTACTCCGTTGACGATCTGATGAGGGAATGAGGATGCTTTCTTCTATTCTCTCTATTGAGCTTGTGTGCACGTACGTAGCTGGCCGGGGGGGGGGGGTTGTAGGGTATGCTACCCTTGCTATTTATAGCCATCTTGCTGACGGGCTATAGATGCCGTATATGCCTCTGTTTAGTGGCCGCTTAGGACTCCTTCAACAGAATACGGTTGTAACTGTGGTCACATGCCATGAATAGGCTGCCATGTGGTCTTGGTTACGATATATTGCTGAAGAGATCTCGGTATTGTTGTGTGCGTGACTTGGTCAGGTGGACACATAGTCAGCACTAATTGTGCGAAAAATTATCTTCGGTGGTAACAAAAAAGATCCTGCAAGTCGAGAGCCGCATAACGTTGTGGCCGCATATGTGCTCTCGTTTGGCCTTGGTCGTTTGGAAACTCTTGCCGCATGATGACAGGGCCGCATGGGTATATATAGCAGCATGCAAACGCTCATCTGGCCTTGGTCGGATGGACACTCTGGCCGCAAGATGACGAGGCTGCATGGGTATGTAGTCGTATGCAAGCTCTCATCTGGCCTTGGTCGGATGAATACTTTGGTCGCATGATGACGAGGCCGCATGGGCATGTAGCCGCATATGAATGGGCTCGTAGCATGATACGTCTATCGAGACCATCAATGAGTTGATGTGACTTTTTATCTTTTACTGAGCCGTCGTCTTAACGAATCTCGAAGCATCTCAGTGTGATGAGTGCTGTGTCAGAGTCTGATAGTCATCGAATGCTGTGTCAATAGATTTTATGCGGCCTCCCTGCTTTGTGGTCGTTCAGGCCGCATATAGTATACTATGCGACTTCTAGATCTTTGGTTCATCAGGCCGCATGTGACTTCTTTGCGACTTGGTTGTTCAGGCCATATGTGGCTTCTTTGCGGCTTTTTTGCTTTTTGAGGGGGCATGGCCTCTATGCGGACACTGGTTGTTCAGGCCATATGTGACTTCTTTGCGACTAAATCCAAGTATGATTTTTTATGCTTCTACAGTGAGTTAATTTTATTGCTACTTTCTGTAAATGAAAACCCAATCCACCATCCTCCTTGGATCTTGTAATCTTGTCCCGTGCTATAAAGTTGATCTTCTTCTTGGATTTAGTCGAACCCCACCAAAATTGTCTTTGAATATGTGACAGTTTGTTGGTGACTCCTTTAGGAAATAGATAACATGACATATTGAATATAGGTATGGAAGCCATAATTGATTTGATCAAAATGCTTCTTCCTGCATGAGATAAACATCTAGCTTTCCAGCCACACAATTTAGCATTACAAGAGTTTATGATGTTTTCAAAAGATTTAACCTATTCTTTGAAAGGAGAAGGTGGTGACCCAAATATTTATCCTTAGCATTTATGGGATAAACTTGAAGTATGTCTAGGATAAGTTGTTTCATGAAAGGATCCAGACTCCTTGAGAAAAAAATGGATGACTTGTTGAAGTTAGTACTCTGTCCAAACCGAAAATAGTAGGAGGCTAGAATGGATTTTATTTGAGAGACATTAGGTAACGTGGCTTCCCAAAAATTAAGATATCATATGCAAACATAAGATGAGATATACTGGGAGCTCGAGAATTGATCTTTATGCTGGAGAAAAGACCAATGTTATCATTATAGATAATTAGTTTAGACATGATTTCTTCACATAAAATGAACAAATTTGGAGACAAGGGGCAACCTTGTCTAATACCTCTAGTTGGATGAAAAGTTTTTGAAAGGGAGCCATTGACGAGAACAACAAAGGAAGTTGTGGTAATACATTTTATGATAAGGTCATGTGATTTTTCTGTAAATCCAAAGCCAATAATAGCTTGGCTTTAGAAAGACTAGTTTACTTTGTCATAAGCTTTAGGTAAGTGTAGTTTAAGAGCTAGGCAACTTTTAGATTTAGGGAATGATGCAATAGAATGAAAATTCTTGTGCCATAATGATGTTATCATTGATTTGACGATTAGGAAAAATGCTTTTTCGGAATGGTGCGATGAGTTTATTAAGAAAAGGCCTGATACATTTAGTGAAGATTTTGGTGATAAGTTTGTATGGTGATAAGTTTGTATATGACATTGCAAATGGAGATTGGTCGAAAATCTTGAGGGGGTCTAGCTTCTGAAACTTTAGGAATTAAAACAAGGAATGTGTGATTTAGATTAGCAGAAAAGATATTAGAAGTAAAAAAAAAAGATTGAACTCTTTTAGTTATACGTAAGAGCGATTTCAATGTCACTCTCTCCATGACATGTATGTCACTAGCTAGAAAGAAACTAAAGATGTATATATGTAACCAATTAAGTTTGGGAAGTGGCGTTTACTTGGGGGAAGTCAATCTCATCAATTTTCTTATCAAAAATGTTATTTGGCTCGCACGTGTACACAGTCGGTACATGCGTGTTGCCGAGGTGACAGCATCGTTGCCACCAACCTCCGTCCTGCTCCGTCACCGCCTTCCTCCCCATCCCTCCCTCCTACTCTGCCTCTGTTGTCTTCTCCTACGTTGATACCTCTGCCCTACCCCCTATTGTTCCTCCATCCTCCATCGTTTGCTCCGTCGCCACCGCCTTCTCCTCCTCCGTCGACGCCTCGCCTGCACCCCCCCTCCCTCTCCCTCTCCGCCGCTGCTTCTCTCTCCTCCTCCCCGGTCGTTGTTACTAATTCTGATAATAAAATATATATTATTTTCTAAGATTTATAACAGGACAAAGAAACAAAAGAAAATTATTACCGGCCTCCGGGGAAGTCGTGCACGAAGCATTGCCCTAAGAGTTGATCCGAGGTCTATGTGCAGACGTTTCTCGGAAGCTCCTAGTGGTAAAACCCCATAACTACCGGGTTCTCTTTGTTGCACACAACTCGGAGAGAGAGACCGAACTTAGCTCTGCCCAGAGCAAGGATGTAGAGAACAGAATGGTTTGAGAGAGAGAGAGAGAGAGAGAGAGGTTTCATCGTAGGAGAGTTTTTTGTAAAAACGAAGAATGAAGAGACAACAGTATATAGGCAGTCCCAAGACACAGCCACGGAACAGGACAGTAAAGGCTCATAAACAGGTCATTAAGGAGCAATTTCAAAAGGAAAGAAACGTAGAGAAAAGCTGTTACAGAAGCTGTCACTAGGTTCAATGAACTTGGACATATAGCCTCAACGTTCAAAATTTGAATGAGCCAAATGGGTTCAAAAATAAAGAGTAGCAAAAAGATTTTTGGATCCCAGCCCGAACCCGAAGAGCAAATTGGATCGACATTCGGCACCCGCAGGTGTGGGCACGTACCCGCACCCGTTACGCGCGCCGAACCGAACCGAGCCGTGCCGGGCCGGTCGGCGGCGCGCGCGTGTGGCCCAAGGGGTTCTCCATACAACATCTTTAAGAAAGAAATGAAGAGAAACTAATGTATACATATAAGGAGGGGTTGGCCCATCCGATGTGGGACTAAAAGAAAGAAGGAAGTTGAGCTTTTGCTCAAGCAAAGCTAACAATCTCCCCCCCCCCCCCAAAAAGATCAAGTTTCGAAATAGAAGTGACAAAGAAATTAAAAGGAAGAGTGTCTGGGCAGGTATATACTATGCATAGATGAGATGGACTGCAGCCTTGAATCTCACTTAGTGACTATTGTCTTTGTCTGAAGAAGTGCTTGATGGACTATGCCTTGAATCAGACTTCTTTCACCAAATTCAGAAAATAGCACACATAGTACGCTAGAGGTTCTGGGTCTAACGGGTGGCACTTTTTGTTGGCCATGCGCATTAATCCAAATTTATGAGAGTTGTCTGGGATCGCCCTGTCCCATAGTCGCGGCCTTCACGATCTCTCATATAGGTAAGTCCTTAAGGGTTGGTGATAGGTTTCAACCCCGCATATCAGCTTGGACCTATTAAGAGTTTTTAAAACTCATCCTAACCATATCACTCAAGAACACTGTCACCATAGGGATGGGGAATCATTGTACGCATGTACAGCCACTTGGGCATTATAGAATGAGATTTTAACCTCAGATCAGTATTCCATAAAAGTTACCTAAGTCCAGCTTGTTCCTACCCATTGAACCGGCTTCTTGGGATCTCCAATCAGACTCGATTTGGTTGCCACTGCTGGTGACTTTACTTATGGGCTTAACCCCATCCCCCTCGATGATTCTAGGATCAAAGTCCTAGACAGACCCTTCGTCAAGTGGTCTGCAAGGTTCTTTTCTGACTTTATATAGTCAAGAACCACATATTTGCCCAATAGGCTCTTTATAGACTTGAAGCGCAACTGCAGGTACCTGTTCATCTTAGCATTCACAGAATCATGCTTTAGTAGTTCCATAACAGATTTATTATTACAGTTTATAGAAATTACAGGAACAGGATTAATAGAAACATGTATATGCATAATAAGATTTCTTAGCCATTCAGCTTCTGTACATGTAGTGTCCAAAGCTATCATTTCGGAGTCCATTGTACTCCTAGCTATGATAGTTTGTTTACATGAGCCCCAGGAGATTGCAGCTCCTCCTAAAGTAAAAATATATCCAGTAGTGAATTTTATATCATGTGAGTTATCCAGTTTGCATCTGAATAACCTTCTATGATATCAGGGTGTCTAGTATAGTGCAACATATAATCTAGAGTACCCCTAAGATATCTAAATACTCTTTCTAATGCTGTCCAATGTAACTGATTTGGGTTACTAGTATATCTACTTAGTCTCTCAATAGCAAATACAATATCAGGTCTGGTCCTGTTTGATATATACATGAGAGAGCCTATCATCTGAGAATATATGTGTTGTTCCATTGGAGAACCCTCATTCTTCTTGAGAACAACACTACTGTCATAAGGAGTAAGAGCAGGTTTCTTATCAAAATACTCAAATTTTCTTAGCATTTTCTCGATAGAGTGTGCTATGGATAGAGTATAGCCCTTCTTGTACTTGGACAGTTGTATTCCTAGAATCAAGTTGGCTTCACCTAGATCTTTCATATCAAACTGGTTGGATAAATAGTCCTTGGTATTAGTAATCAATTCTAGTGATGATCCAAAAATAAGGATGTCAGCTACATACAAACATAGGATGATACAACTTTCATCTAAAATTTTGGAGTATATACATTTGTCATACTCGTTTGGCACGAAACCATATCCTGAGATAATTCTGTCAAATTTGTTGTACCATTGTTTGGGATATTGATTTAGGCCATAAAGAGATTTAACTAATCTGCAAACTTTTTTTTTTTGGCCTTTAGCAATGAAACCTTCAGGTTGTTCCATGTAGATTTCTTCCTCTAGGTCCCCATTTAGAAATATTGTCTTTATATCCATTTGATGGATAAGCATATTATGAATAGATGCTATGGCTAAAAGGGTTCTGATAGAGGTGATCCTAGCTACAGGTGAGTAGGTATCAAAATAATATAATCTCTTTTTTGGGTAAAACCTTTGGCTACTAATCTAGCCTTGTATTTCTCTATGGTACCATCGGCTCTAAGTTTCTTTTTGAATATCCACTTACACTCTATGGGTTTACTACCTAAAGGTAGGTCTACTAGAAACCAAGTATTGTTCTCCATGATAGAGTTATACTCACTGTTAATGGCTTCTTTCCAGAAAGGAGCATCAGGAGAAGATATTGCTTCTTCATAAGTTGAGGGATCACCCTCTATCAAAAAGGTGAAGAAACCTTCTCCTAAATTCTTTTCAATTCTTTCACTTTTACTCCTTCTAGGTTCTATATTTTGTTTGGATTGTGAACTAGATATTTGAACATGAGAGCTGGTGGACGGGGAAAGAGAGAGATTGGAGGGAGAGGAAGAAATTCTATCTTTGAAAGGATATATATTCTCAAAGTAAACTGCATCTCTTGCTTCTATAATAGTATTGTTAGAGATTTTATTTACTTCTGATTGAGTAACAAAAAGTCTATTGGCATTGCTATCTAGGGCATATCCTATGAATACAACATCTACAGTCTTAGGACCAATCTTCCTCTTTTTAGGTTCAGGAATTCCTACTTTAGCCAGACATCCCCAAACTTTGAGATAATGGATCCTAGGAGCTCTACCTTTCCATAATTCATAGGGAGTCTTATCATTAGATTTACTAGGAATCCTATTAAGGATGTAACAGGCCGATAATAAAGCTTCTCCCCATATATTATCGGGAGCACCTGAGCTGAGGAGCATGGCATTCACCATGTCTAACAGAGTGCGATTCTTTCTTTCAGCAACTCCGTTGGACTGTGGTGAATATGGAGCAGTTATCTCATGGATTATTTCGTATTCTTCACAGAAAATGGTCATATCATTTGATGTATACTCTCCACCACGATCTGATCTAAGAATCTTAATCTTTCTATCTAACTAGTTCTCAGCTTCAGATTATAGACTTTAAATCTGTCTAGAACTTCATCTTTGATTTTGAGTAGATATGTATAACAATACTTTGAATGATCATCTATAAAGGTAACAAAGTATTTTCTACCACCTCGGGTCAAAATCCTATTTGAGTCACACACATCACTATGAACTAGCTCTAGAAGGTCAGAGTTTCTTTCTACAGATTTGAAAGGTAGCCTTGTGTGTTTAGCTTGAACACAGATCTCACACTTGTGTTTATCATCTATTGGATTTTTAGGAATAAGATCTAAGTTCATCATCCTTCTTAGGGAACCTAGATTCACATGACATAATCTACTGTGCCACACATTTGAAGATTCTACACTGGAAACAACAAAAGAAGGATCTGAAATTTTATTCATGGTACTTAGAATAAAAAGACCATCTCTTACAAATCACTTTCCAATAAAAAGGTCATTCTTAGAAAATATAACTTTATTTGCTTCCATAACAATCTTGTACCCTGAAGCTACAAGAAGAGACCCACTAACTAAATTTTTTCTGATAGACGGCACATATAACACATCATGAAGAGTCAGAATTTTTTCTGATGTCATCTTTAGATATATTCTTCCTCTTCCTATAATCTGTGCCGCTGAGCCATCTTCTAGAGTTACACCTCCTCCACCTGATTCCTGATAGTTTGAAAAACAGGAGCGATCAAAGGAAACATGAACATTACCTCCAGAATCCAACCACCAATCGTCAGAATGGTAGGAAATATTGAATAAGGGTTGATAGCTTATAGACCTGAAGGAACTAGAAGTGCCGTTGAGAAGCATGTTTGCTTCTGATTTGGTAGGTCGTTTTCCTTTGTAAGAAATCTGGACAGCTTCCTTCTTCCTATGAAAACAGTTGGTGGGTATATGGTTTATTTTTCCACACACAAAACAAAATCTCTTCTGATCCTGAGTTTGACCAAAGGTTCTTGGTTTATTGTGGTGATGGTTTTGGTGGTGAGGCTGAGGGTTCTGCTTCTTCTTGAAGAGGTTCCTTTTGGGTTTGTGGTGATGATGAGGCTTGGGTTTGCCTTGGAATTCTATAAGGTTTACCTTAGCTTTAGACTCAGACTTAGGGTTAGACCTTAGCCTAATTTGTTCTTTTGTTATAATTTTCTTTAGTACTTGAGCAAATATAAGGTCACCTTGTGTATGAATAAGGTCTTTCTTAACATCAGACCAAGAAGGAGGGAGCTTGTCTACCAAACAGGCTATTTTATACTCAGTAGAAAAGAAAGTACCTTTGGCTTGAATATGCCTAAGATATTCTTGGAATTCATGTATTTGGTCATTCATGGGTTTATTATCTACCATAAAATACCTGTTGAATGAGGAGGAATTGAATCTTTCGATTCCAGCATCATCACAGCTATATTTATCTTCCGAAGCTTCCCAAAGTTCTTTAGCACTCTTATATTCAAAGAATATGTCATATAATGATTCAGACAAAGTACTTAGAATTCTATGGAAGCAGTGGTAGTCTATTTTCTTAGGTATTTTGGGTTTAGAGGAGCTGGTGGATTTGGACACTCCTACGTTAGACTCGGTGTCATCAGAATCATTTGTGTTGGGTGTGGAACCATCAATGGCTGAGATCAGCCCTAAAGTTGTGAGCCAAAACTTCAGTAAAAAATCTTTTCTAAGAAACAATGTTACTAAGCAACAATGAATTAGTTATTCTACGATTAACAATTATTTTTTGTAACAGAAAATCAGATTCAACTCTTAGATTGTTACTAATTCTGATAATAAAATATATATTATTTTCTAAGATTTATAACAGGACAAAGAAACAAAAGAAAATTGTTACCGGCCTCCGGAGAAGTCGTGCACGAAGCACTGTCCTAAGAGTTGATCCGAGGTCTATGTGCAGACGTTTCTCGGAAGCTCCTAGTGGTAAAACCCCCTGACTACCGGGTTCTCTTTCCTGCACACAACTCGGAGAGAGAGACCGAACTTAGCTCTGCCCAGAGCAAGGATGTAGAGAACAGAATGGTTTGAGAGAGAGAGAGAGAGAGGTTTCACCGTAGGAGAGTTTTCTGTAAAAAACAAAGAATGAAGAGACAACAGTATATAGGCAGTCCCAAGACACAGCCACAGGACAGGACAGTAAAGACTCATAAACAGGTCATTAAGGAGCAATTTCAAAAGGAAAGAAACGTGGAGAAAAGCTGTCAAAAGAGCTGTTACTAGGTTCAAAGTTTGAATGAGCCAAATGAGTTCAAAAATAAAGAGTAGCAAAAAGATTTTTGGATCCTAGCCCGAACCCGAAGAGCAAATTGGATCGGCATTCGGCGCCCGCAGGTGTGGGCACGTACCCGACCCGGGCCGGACGGCGGCGGCGGCGCGCGCGTGTGGCCCAAGGGGTTCCCCACACAACATCTTTAAGAAAGAAATGAAGAGGAACTAATATATACATATAAGGAGGGGTTGGCCCATCCGATGTGGGACTAAAAGAAAGAAGAAAGTTGAACTTTTGCTCAAGCAAGGCTAACAGTCGTGTGCGTGCACAGGCTGTGCACGTGCTCGAGCCAAATAGCAGAGTTGTTTCCCTTATGGATGAGGGAAGTTTCAAGTTCAACTCTCCATAGGAATTTCCTAGGGTTGACTTGTAAAGATACGTAACCCCCAAGTGGAGCATTATCGGGTTAGTGCGTCCCTGGACCCGACAAGGATTAATTGCTGTGCCAAAAGCTGCATGGTTTTTTAAATTTTCTTTTTCTTGTCTACGTTGTTGTTTAAGCCGAGTGAGGGCCACTGAGCCAAGAACGAAGAGCATCCTACACGTATATGTGTTCACTTACTCCACTTGTGGGATGATTTGTTGGATAATACCGAAGCTTCTGACATAGAGAAGGAACTTCAT
The DNA here is from genome assembly GCA_036927795.1 of Iris macrosiphon. Lineage (NCBI taxonomy): Eukaryota > Viridiplantae > Streptophyta > Magnoliopsida > Asparagales > Iridaceae > Iris > Iris macrosiphon. Next base: position 176,652,259 of record JAYESA010000007.1, on the reverse strand, counting down.
CTCTCTTGTTCGTTTCAGTCAAAAGCTTCATTATCATTTCGTGGAGCATAGCTGTCAAATACTACATAGTGGAGACTTTGGAAATCAGACAGTCATGTGTTTCTTGTCCTAGAAAAATAGTCAAATGTCGCTACGTTCAGTTTGATTAATATATAAAAACGGGAAATATATATAGTACAGTCAAACATAGCAAAAAACGTACTGCACCAAGTCTGAAATATTCAGCTTGAGCAAGTATAATGAACTCACAGTTGAGTCCGACCATCAATGTATTGTTGGTTGGTTCATATTATTGACGACTTTAGTTTGATGAGGACAATGTTGAAGAGACGAGTAAAGAGTAGTACTGGTCATTCGTGAAAGACAACTCGAAAGTGCAGAGACAAGTGAACACAACAGTCATTGAGCAGATGGTGATGTTGATAGTCCTAGAAGAGCATAGATGCATGCATCTCCTGTACTTTGTCTAGCTAACAGAAGGGCCAGTCAAGGTGCACTATCACCACCACAAAGGTACGAACACAAGTGCAATTATCATGCACACGGCCTCTCGAATAAGTGAAAGTTTTTGCATGAGTTAGCTTTCCTTGCTCCAAAGGGGGGCCAAGTCAAGGTTGGGTTTAGCTTTTGTATGTGACACGTCTCGGTTTACACTGTTACACACTTAGTAACATTGTGATACAATGTTTTACTCAGGGCAAGTTGATTGGATTCCAACGAGTGTAAGAAGTCTAAAATGTTAAAAGCCGTGAGAAAAATGTTGAAAGAAACTAGAAGTTCACTTCTCAACATGTCCATCTCAAACTTACAAGTTTGACGAATTAAAAAAAGGCTTTTGATAAGGGCACTACCATTTTTACTTGGGGCTAGCCCAGGATTGGGGTAGTCCACTAAAGAGGAACTTTTATTTATACTAACCCAACATTTTACTCATACTAGTCCACTTTGAAACCCTTCTTCCCAAACACTCCCAAACCCTCCACACCCCACCGGAGCCCTCCCCCCTCCCGCCGTCCTCCTCCGCCTCCTCCCCCGTCCTCCACCGCAGCCTCCCGTCGCCCTCCTGTCGCCGTGCCTCCCGTCGTCGTCGCCGTCAAAACCAAAAAAGAAAATGAAAAAAATAAAAGAACTGTCAAAATTTGACATATATGTTAATTTTTAGGACTGTCAAAATTTTGACAGTCCTACCAATTGGTAGGACTGTCAAAATTTTGACAGTCCTAAAAATATATGTTGAATTTTTAGGACTGTCAAAATTTTGACAGTCCTAAATTTTTTTTTCTGTTAATTTATTTTTGTTAATTGTTGGGGGGCCAATTTCAAAATATCCTTAAAATTTCTATCCTTAAAATTTGTTAAAGTATTCTGTTATTTAAAATAGTAAATTTATTATTGGTACATTAAATATTTTGTAAAAAAAATAAAAAATTTACAAAAAGTAAAATTTGGAGGTCGAAACATCGTTTTTTTGCGATTCTAAAAATTTGGGAAGTCCGTCAAACGGTGAAACGGTTTATCCCGAAGTACTTTTCCATACGGTCATTTTGGCTCAAACTGGAGCTAGTTTCGATCTCCCAGTCAAAAGTTATGATAGTTTCAAGTTTTATATTTTATATTTTTGCCTGTAATATGTACGTCTTACTTCGGATGAAAATTCTCTCTACACGAATTGTGTTACTCTCGTCGAAAACATACAAATAGACCTATTGTGTGACGAAAAACGATTTGAAAACAAATAGTTATGGCCGTTTGAAGTCTGATCGACGGCAGACGTAATATTCGTACGGTAGATTTTTTTTTTGGGTTCAATAATAACATATTTTATTTTGGATATTAAACTAAATAAAAAAAATAAAAATCCAAAAGTAACTAAATAGAAATAAACTTAAAAAAAAATCCTGACAATTAAAATGAGGACGGTCAATTTTGACAGTCCTCATTGTTTGTGGGACTGTCAAAATCCTGACAGTCCTAGTTTTATATAAAATTTTCAGTGGGTTAAAATTAGGACTGTCAAAATTTTGACAGTCCATATAGCTTGTGGGACTGTCAAAATTATGACAGTCCTAACAATTTGTAGGACTGTCAAAATTTTTACAGTCCCACAAGCTATGTGGATTGTCAAAATTTTGACAGTCCTGATTATAACAATTTGGGCTAGCCCCAAATGAGGACTGTCAAAATTTTGACAGTCCTCATTTCTTGTGGGACTGTCAAAATCCTGACAGTCCTAGTTTTATATAAAATTTTCAGTGGGTTAAAATTAGGACTGTCAAAATTTTGACAGTCCACATAACTTGTGGAACTGTCAAAATTATGACAGTCCTAACAATTTGTAGGACTGTCAAAATTTTGACAGTCCTTCCAAGTGGTAGGACTGTCAAAATTTTGACAGTCCTGATTATAACAATTTGGGCTAGCCCCAAGTAACTTTGGAAAACTTGTAATTTTGGGAAATTGGACTGTCATAATTTTGACAGTCCTTCAAAGTGGTAGGACTGTCAAAATTTTGACAGTCCTGATTATAACAGTGGGCTAGCCCTGAGTAACTTTCATGGTAAACTTGTAATTTTTTTTAATTTTTCAATGGACTAGTCCCGAGTAAAATGTGTAGTGCCCTTATCAAAAGCCTTAAAAAAAGGGAGGTGCTGATAAGTTTATGAAAGTGGGTTCAACAAACAATAACTTGCATACATGACTACACGACCGGATTCCATCAACAGGTCATGTTATTAGATATTTAATTTCCATTGAAGAAATGACCAATGTTTTAAAAATCGGACCAGTGATCGAACAAAAAACGAAAAATTTCGCTAAGAGCATTAAAATATAAAATATTTTCAATAAAAGTATTATATTTTAAAAACTTATAATTAGAGCATCAAAACGTCATTTCTAAAGACGTTTTATGCTTTTCGTTAACTCTCCGTTAACGAAAAAAAAAAATATTATACACAGGAAAACTTCCTTTGGAAGGGGAAAAAATGCCCTTCCTAGGAACGTTTTTCCTCTCTCTCTCCTCTCTCCTCTTTCCCGCTCCTCTCTCTCTCTCTCTCTCTCTCTCTCTCTCTCTCCTCTCCTCTCCCTCTCCTCTCCTCTCTCCTCTTTCTCGCTCCCTCCTCTCTCTCTCTCTCTCTCTCTCTCTCTCTCTCTCTCTCCTCCTCTCTGTCCTCTCCTCTCCCTCTCCTCTCCTCTCTCCTCTTTCCCGCTCCCCTCTCTCTCTCCTCTCCTCTCTCTCTCTCCTCTCTTCTCTCCTCTCCTTTCCTCTCTCCTCTCCTCTCCTCTAGGCAAAGTAATATATATATATATATATATATATATATATATATATATATATATATATATATACTCTGATTTTTTACTCCCACTCTCTCCCTCTCTCTTCCTAACATTTGCTCTCACCTTCCACACACACACCCTTTTTATAACATTTGCTCTCACTCCATAACACACCTAACAGATTATCTCTCTCTTTTATCAGTCTCTTTTATCACTCTCATGTCTCTCTTTTCTCTTTCCTTCACTTTATTTTCTGAACACTCTCATGTCTCTCTTTTCTCTCCTTCACTTTATTTTCTGAACACTCTCATGTCTCTCTTTTCTCTCTCCTTCACTTTATTTTCTGAACACTCTCATGTCTCTCTTTTCTCTCCTTCACTTTATTTTATTAAACTATCAAATTTTTCTGTATGCTAGGAAAGTAGATGGTACTAGTTGTACAATAGGTAACGTTAACTTTATAACGTTAAATTTATAACGTTCAAATTGGAACGTTTATATTTTAACGGTTAAATTTAGTTTCTATATATATGACTCATATGTTGTTTTGTATATCTCATCTACTCTCTATTTACCATATTTATCTCATACTTACAATCGGTGAATTAAGAAGTTAAATTGAAGTCAGAAGATACTTTCATCCCTTATCTTCTACCATTTTTGTCTCAGCTTTTTTCTGATATACTTTTGTAAGTCTCAATTCAGATGAAAGTTTTTAACTATGGATCAAAATTTAGTAATAATTTGCTACCATGGAGAGGAGAGGAGAGGAGAGATGAGAGGAGAGGAGAGGAGAGAGTGGACGGCCAGTGGAAGAGAGGAGAGATGAGAGAGTGTGAGTGAGAGAGAGAGAGAGAGGAGAAGAGAGAGTGTGAGTGAGGGAGAGGAGAGAGGAGAGCGGAGAGAAAAAAAAGGAAAATGCCCCTAGGAAGGGCATTTTTATTTTCCTTATTTTTTCCTCTCCGCTCTCCTATCTCCTCTCTCTCACCCACACTCTCTCATCTCTCACTCACACTCTCTGTTCTCCTCTCTCTCTCCTCTCCTCTCCTCTCCCCTCCCCTCTCCTCTCCTCTCCTCTCCTCTCCTCTGCCTCCCATTTTCTCTCCGCTCTCCAACGACCCCTCTCCTCTCCCGTGGTTTCTTAAGTGGTGTGTGAGTGAGAGAGAGTGTGAGTGAGAGAAAAGATTAAAAAAATAAAAAAATGGAAAACGCCCCTAGGAAGGGCGTTTTACCTATATATAATTTTTTTTTAAATTTGCTCCGTTAACTCCGTTAATGGAAAAGCATAAAATGCCCTTAGAAAGGGCATTTTGATGCTTTAAATGTAAAATTTTAAAATATAATGCTTTTCTTAGAAATATATCAAATTATTTTACTCTGAACGTAATTTTTCGAACATAAAATCTTTGGTACAGGTCGGATCGGGATTCAATCGGGTTCAATCGGATTTAATCAGGTCTGACCAGTTTTTGTGAACTTTATACTTAAAATTTTCTTTTAAATATATTATGTACATATATCAACAAAAACAACAAAGGAAAAAAAACCATTCCCAAAACCAAGTACTATTTATCTCAAACCATCATTATATTCAGTTTAACAACTCAAAAACACATTCCCAAAACCAAGTATTATTTTGTCGAGGCAGCATAAGTGGCTAGGGCAACATCGATACCAAGTAAAATTCTCTCTGATCTGATGGCATTGATAGACTCCAGTATAAGCATCATATCATCCTGCATGGTGGTCATCGTCGTAACTGTGTCATCTATGCTTGTCATGACCTGCACCCTGATATTCGGGCACGAGTACGTGGTTACGTCCAGCCTACACCGCAGAATCGGCGGTAGAACGCTGTCTGGATCATTTCTAACTATCTAACATCTCAACAATATATATGGTACCTGTCAAACATCTCAACTCCCAACGGAGGAGCAATATGGCATCTCACATGAATAACTAATCTCAATCACAAAACAAGCTAAGGAAGAAATATGCACGAATGGAAATAACGAGGGAAGAATAAAAGTACAAATCCACAATCTGAATAATATACAAGATGTGAATCCACAACAGAAATAGTCTAATACAATCTCAGATACAAAATAGTCTAAACCTCATCGGGCTCTGGTACTAAGTCTCCCTGGTCAATAAGAGTATCCTCTATAGGTACGCCGTCCTGTGGCCCGTAGTAGGTGGGACACTGCTCTAGAAGCCAGTCATCTGGAAAAATATATCCAGTCAGGATTGGAGCGAAGTACATATCTCTGAAAGCAGTTTCAATAGCATAATCGAGCATATAAACAGATATAGAAATAAAATACAAGATCACTGAACATATGAAAGATGAACAAGATATATACAGGTAATGTACGAGGGTATATAGATCAACAATATGGATATCAGTAATATGATGAAGTAACTGCAATCTAAAACTAACTACTGTGCCTTAGAATACGAGTTCGTTATGTGATCGGGTTGGATGAACATGATCAGGTAAGACGGATTACAAGTGAAGTATGTAATCAGAATGTACACGATTTGTAACAATGGCTTTGATCACATAATCAACTCCTACTCTCCCACCCCCAACTAATACCGATGGATCCAATCACGACACGCTACGAACACGAAAATATAACCACTGTCAAGAGCAGTGGGTGTACACGAATATCATAACCACCGAACACGAGCGGTGGGTATACACGAATAAGCACACTGAACATGAGCAGTGTGTGAACACGAAGTAACATCAATACCCAGTATACACGATGAGATACAATGTACACGAGTACCCGCTGAACACGGTAGGGGATAACACCTCATGACGGGATCCATATAGCACTAGTCCGTAAAAATCACTATGTCGGGATCAATGTATACAATTCTAGGGCATGCATATATACAATATTATGAATTGAAAATAATCAGAGAAATGTACTCGCCTGAAGTCCTGAGCAAAGTGTGTCTCTCGATGCCCAAGCTGGTGTCTCACAACCTATATATGGTATGTTGCATCAATACAAGGTTCAATGATGAAAATAAATGAAGTTGAAGAAGTTCTAGGTCAATACGCCATTTCTAAGTCAAACCAATGTATTTCTAGGTTGCAAGAGTCTAATGCTAGTCACTAAGTCACTATACTATGAAACTATGCTAAACTAGCTAAGCTAACACATAACAGAGCATTCAAGAAGTCGTATCCTAAGATACGCAGGTTTTCTAATATAAAAATTGGTTTATATATATACATAATTCATCTATAATAATAATATCTCAAAACAAATTAATTATGATACCTTGGCCTTGTGCCAATGCGTATCACAAATACCCTGATACTCAACCTCAATACCCTGGGGTATCGACCCATACCTTGGTATCCCAAGGTAACCCAAACTCCAAATTAACTAATACATGCATATCCAACTAATACTAGTTACACAATACACTATACTATATCTAACTATTATAGGATAACCATTAATACAGTATATACATACACCTGTAGCTTAACTAACTAATAGTTAAGAACTCAACTAATATACATACATAAGGCATATACCCATATTATTAATCTACTAAGTAATTACATACCTATCTAACTATTTTGGCTTAACTAGCACCTGAGTACATAGCTCACTAATTAATATTACCAAAGTATATAAAGCTACCTAGCTAATTACCCAAATACTCTATATAATCCATCTAGTACCTACCTTTATATAACTATCTAATAGTTATGCGACTGAACCTAACCCCAACTGATACTCCTACTCTGAATTGCTGATACTGTGCTACGCTCTGAACCCGATACAGGTACTGAAATCGCACCCCGAGCCCTCTTGCTACTGGTGTAGCTAACTAACTATAGTCTAAACTTAACTATCTATTGAGCTATAAACATAACCTACTTACTAACCATCCTCTAACCCAAAACCTTGGCTAATACTAACTAAAACAGAAACTAACTAATAATTAACTGAAAACACAGAGCTAAAACGCTCAGACAAGATACATGGCTGTTATTGGCTTTGTGAATTCTGCACAGTGGCTAGTCTACCCCTTTCCGAGTTCTGTGTGAAAAGGAGACTGAAACAAAATGGCTGATACACTGTGTGCCCCCCCTGCAACTTGCTACTATACCCAGCAGCTATCAGTTGAACAACTGCTCATCTTAAACAGGAAAACGAACTGCAACAGTGCCTAACCCTCAAGCCCTTATACTGAACAGTGTTCAGTACAGAATTGCTGAGACACTGCAGGTAGCACATTCAAATCTGCAGAACTCAACTGCTTGATCTAGATTTCCCTGCTCTTCAATGCACACAGTGCAGTGCTGCTGGTACAAGAAGACCCTGCCCGATCACTCCCACACACAAAACACAGACACTTACACATCTAAGTATATAAGCATACACATAAACTAGCTATCCACATACATAAATATTTATTCCTCTATGCATATCATTCTATAAGCATAACACTATATATACATATATATACCAATACATACAAATCACTAGTTATAAAGTATATACTTATCCACTCATGTATAATAAATATATAGATATAAACTACATATGCATAACTATATATATAAACTCATACTATGAATATATATATATACATATAGATATGCTTATCTATGATACATATAATACACACTAGTGGATACACATATATACATAATTCAAAATACACTAATATGTATACTATATAATATATCAATAGCTTACAAATATATATTTACACACGTACGTATAATAAGAAGGACAAAATATCAAACACATGGGGCGCATCGCACCCGTATCACACTTTTCTATGATACGCTTGTGATACGGCCTCCAACACACAACCAAACGTATCCCGGAGGACAGTACAAGTCCAATACATATTTTATGATCAATACATATATAAATTATAGTTTTTACGTGTCCGTGTCATCATATGATATGCACATGGCCCCGTGTCGGAGGAAAACCCCCAAAATCGACCGTTTCGTCAAATTGACGAGATTCGGCCCACACGTATCCAATTGTGGATATGACACAAGCTACAAACAAACAATCAATGGTCAATTAGATCTAGTAGATCCATTGACAAATACTACATGTGCCAATTTCGGAATTCCCCCAAAATTGGCACCAAAAATGGACATAACTTCCACCGTAGGTCTCCAAATGATTCCAAATCAAATCATATGGGTAACCTATGCATGTGGAGTGGTTTCTCATGGTAAAATCTCAGATCTATAGTCTATAGGAAGGGGGAAAACTGATTTATACCTATTGGGAGATGGATTCCCAATGAAAAGGTCCCAAATGACAAGTAGCTCCCCTCCTTGTAGATCTTGGCCTCCTCCTCCTTGTTCCTTGCTCCTTGCTTGTAGATCCTTGATGTAGAGGCTTCAATGATGAATTTAGGATGAGTTTGGTGAAGATTTGGTGGAGAAATGATGAGGGAATGGATGGAAAATGAAAAAGGAAAAAACTAGATCTAGAAATTTGGGGAAGAACTAAAATGATAGCACTCTCTCTCCTCTCAATTATGGCTGGTCATAAACCCCTCCCCAAGCAATTTGTAATGTCCCAAATACCCCTTGGGGCCTCTCATGAAGAAATAATTAGGGAGGGAAGGTTCTAGTCTAATAGTTTCCCTAATTAATTATGTTTCTTAATCCATGGGCCTAATTCATGGGCTCAACTTAGACTAGTCCAAAAGTTTGTTCATGTCCTCTAATTAAATGGTTAGATCCACTACACAAGTCCAAAATAATTCTACCCTAGCAATAAATATTAATACAATAAATAAATAAATCAGTCATGCACAAATATTAATTATAATAATCCTAAAATAATTAATACCATAATAATTACCAAACTATCCTTAGATGAAAATGTGAGGGTGACAAACCTACCCACCTTAGAAAAATTTTGTCCTCGAAATTAAGGAAGAAACTATCTACCAAAATAAACAATATAATGCAAGAAGGAATTATACCTCACGGCTCAAAAAGATACGGATATCGCTCGCGCATCTTGGCCTCTCGCTCCCAGGTACTCTCTCCTGGCGAGTGATGCCTCCACGCGATGCACACCAAAGGAATCGTCTGGTTCCTCAGCACCTTCTCTCTCCGATCCAGAATCTCCACTGGCTGCTCTGGATAGCTGAAAGTAGGGCCCACCTCTATCTCCGAATGATCCAACACATGACTGGGATCTGCCATGTACCGTCTCAACTGCGATATGTGAAACATGTTGTGCACTCCCTCCAGTGCAGGTGGTAAGTCTAGTCTGTAGGCGACTGCACCGACCCTCTCAAGAATGCTGAAAGGACCGATGAATCGCGGACTAAGCTTGCCGCCTCCACCGAAATGAATCGTGCCACGTGTCAGAGAAATCCTCAAGAAAACCAGACCGACAACCTAGCACGAAACACAAACTTAGCACTCTAACAAGCAACAATCAAACACAAACAAGACAAAACTAAAGCTATACCTCAAACTCCAGAGGTCTCCGGTGGCTATCGGCCCAATGCCGTTGTCTGTCCTGCGCCACTCGAAGTCTGTCTCTGATAAGTTTCACCTTCTCTGCTGCATCCACTACCATCTCTGGTCCCAATAAAGCCCTATCACCAACATCATCCCAGGACAACGGAGTGCGGCATCTCCGTCCATACAACGCCTCGAATGGTGACATCTTGATGCTGGCTTGGTAGCTGTTGTTGTATGAAAACTCTACCAAGTGAAGGTGATCCTCCCAAGAACCTCCAAGATCCAAAACACAGGTACGTAGCATGTCCTCGAGAGTCTGAATAGTCCTCTCCGACTGTCCGTCCGTCTGAGGGTGATAAGCGGTACTGAACTTGAGCTGAGTGCCCAAGCTAGCCTGCAAACTCCTCCAGAAATGGGATGTGAAGAGGCTATCCTGATCCGAGACAATGCTCACTGGGACACCGTGCAATCTGACAATCTGGCGCACATACATCTCTGCAAGTCTCTCCGTAGATGTACCCACTTTAAATAGCAGAAAGTGGGTTGATTTGGTCAACCTGTCCACGATGACCCAAATCGCATCCTTGCCTCCTGGAGAATACGGAAGCCCCGATACAAAATCCATAGTAACATGTTCCCATTTCCACTCCGGAATGGGCAAGGGCTGAAGCAATCCTCCTGGTCTCTGTCTCTCCGCCTTGACCTGCTGGCAAACTAAGCACCTGGACACGAAGCTAGCTACCTCACGCTTCATGCCATACCACCATACATGCTCCCTCATGTCTCTATACATCTTGTTGGTACATGGATGCATAGAGTATTGGGAATGATGCGCCTCCTGTATAATCTCCTCGCGCAATGCTCCCTTCGGTACACACAACCTGGTACCGTGTCGCAATGATCCATCATCTGCGACGGTAGAGTCCTCTGCCAGCCCGACCTGAACCTGTGCTCTGATGCTCCTCAGAGACTCATCCTCATACTGTCCGGCTTTGACTCGGTCCATCAGCTCCGACTGAACCTGAAGTCCCCACATCTGCGCTGCGACTCCCGGAATCAATACCTCAATGCCCAAACTATCAAGGTCTGCCAATAGATGCCTGTCTCTAGTCAAGCACATAGCCACGGGATACCTGCTCAAAGCATCCGCGACTACGTTGGCCTTCCCTGGATGGTACTGTAAGCCCCTGAATTTTCAAAATAATAAAATTAGGGATTTTTCACAATTTTCTGGAATTTTCTGGGAATTTTCTGTAATTAAAATCAGGATTTTAAATTATTACAAGATTTTAATTGATAATAAATAACATTAAAATATTATGAAAATAATATTTTTGGGTGTAAAATGGAAAAGTGGACTTAGGGCAATTTTTTTGGAATTTATCGGACCCCGGACCTATTTTTAAATGCCTAAAAACTAATTGTTTAAATTAATTAATTAATTATTTATTTATTTATTTATTAAATAATTTTATATTATTATTATTATTTTATTATTTTTATTTAAATTAACCCCAGCCCGTGGGCCGGCCCAGCCCGGCCCAACCGACCCGGCCCATACCCTGCCCAGCGGGTCGGGTCGGATCGGATCCGCCGCCCGACCCGCAAACCCGACCCGCCCCATCCGCTCGTCCCCACGACCTGGCCCCGTCCCCGCGTCGTGCGGCGCCTCCGCCGCGTCCGGCGCCGCTCCGCACGGCCCATCGCCTACGTCCCCGGCCACTCCGCCCTCGCCCCGCCATCCTCGGCCCCGACCCCCCTCCGGCAGCCCTATAAAACCCAGCGCCCCCCCGTTCTCCTCCTCCATTCGCCCACCCTCCGCCACCGTGTCCCCTAACCGCCGCCACCCGCTCAGGCCCCCACCGCCGCGCCGCTGCCAGCGCCCCCTCGCCGCAGATCCACCGGCAGCCACCGCATCCGCAGCCAGCAGCAGCAGCGAGCACAACAGCAGCCGCGCCGCCCGCTCCGGCCGCCGGCGAGTCCCCAGCCACCGCGAGCCCGGCCGCCCGTGCCCCAGCCTCCTCCGCCTGAGCTCCGGCCGCCCTCCGCCGCAGCGCCGCCGGCCAGGGGAGAAAACCCTAGGTTTTCGAATCCGCGTGTCCGACACGCGTCGGACACGGTTTGACCCTGATTTTCGGGTCCCCTTCAGGTGCGTGTATCTTTTGATTCGTAGCTCCGTTTTCGTTTCCGCAAATTGCGTTGCGAAGCCTGTATGAGCCTCTCGGTGTCCGGACAAACTGTTCGGGGCATCGCGTCCTGTGGTGATCGCACACCGCGATCCAAAAACAGAAAAAACCAGACCCTGTTTCACCCCGGAACTGAGTACGCCCCGCCAAACGGGACGACTTGGTCGCGCGCGGTCTTCACAGATACGTGCGCCTCGTCGATACGGACGTGTGGGTTTTCGCGGAAGCTGATTCGGGTGTGCGTGCACACCGGAATCAACGCGTATCCGCGAACATCGCCCCGTATCCGCCTTTTCTGCAATTCACCCTAACTTTGTGTACACACGTCGGATCGAGACGAAACTTGCGCCATCAGACTCGTAGCAATACGCTGGTCCTGTGGGTCAAGTTTGGTTCAATTCTGAGAACGTTGACGAAATCGCGTGTCGCGGGCCCCACAGGCCCCGCTCGACGGGCGATTTTGTGTTCGGCTCATCGGAATCCAAATCTGGAAGTTCCGTTGGGTTCGTATCAGCGTTCCTGACTTGTTGACACTAAGTTTGGTGAATTTGGAGACCTTTGACCCGGACACGTTTTTCGGTGCAAAGCGGGCCCAACGGCGGACCCCGTTTTGACCCGAAACTGCCGTTTTTGCCCTTGTCTCCAAATTGGACCCAAGGACAGGTGTTTCTAGCTATTTGACATCTTCTGAGCATGATGGTAATGTCTATTTCAGCTTCTGGACTCATCTCTGGACTTTTCCCCCAAGAACCTAACTAATCAGATCCAAACAACAGGCAAGTACCTGCACTTCAAGTTAAATCTAATTATATTGTGATAATTAAATTCCTGCTTTTCTAGTACCCTTGATGATTACACCTAGTGTCAGAAATGCTGGATTTTCATGTCTTGAATATTGATAGTTCCTGTCTTGTTTTTCATGTCGGGTGGGAGAATACCTAGAAGGCATGTAGTTTACCCTTCCCCTGGATTGACTAATAGCTGTTGGTACACGACTGTCCATCAGCCGGATCTCGATTAAATTGTCTAATAGCCGTTTATGACGGCCAGATTAGCCTTATAAACCCCTGCATGCCAACTATGTATTCTAAAAACAAACACAAGTTCACACAGATAGTTCTGGTCATGTTATATTTCTTGCTGGCTATTGTAGTTCATTTCCTGTTCCGTTTATTTCTGTTTCTCATATTCCTGTTTACAGCTAACTCTGAGATAATAATGTTCTGCTAATGCTGTTTCTCAACATGATACCCAATATTTAATTGTCATAAAATATTTAGTTTAATCTTGTCGTGCACTGTGTACTTTGCTCCTTTCCTGACTGGATCTGTTGTTTAGGCGATGATGAGAACCTTGCCCCCACCTATTATGGACCCTATGAGCCAGCAGGTGATACAGTTGCGGAGCCGGTTCCCACCCAGGAGACTACTCCTACAGAGTAGTTAGCTTTAGTTGTTTATTTCCTTTCATCTTAGTAATCGGGTTTGTCCCCGATATAATCTATGGTTCTGTAATAAACTCCGGATCTGATTATCACATTCTGGTTATAAAATCTTAGCATTCTTTTCCTGCTATTTTCTTGCCTATTTAATTATTGTGAATGAGCTAGATTTATTACTTGTGGTCATGCCCTAGACAGCGTACTACCGCCGACACTGCGGCGTAGGCTGGACGTAACCACGCACTCGTGCCCGAATTTCCGGGTGCGGGTCATGACACGTTTTAGTGGTGGCCTATGCAGGTCAAACGACTAAATTGTTCGGTTTCAACTTAGGGACCGAACAGGCCTGCAATAAGATTGAGGATTCTAGGAAAAGCTCATTCATAGTATAGGGTCCTTATTTCAAATCTTGATATCATTTCTGCTCAATTTTCCTATCGCCTTTGATTTCCAAGTATTCTATTCTGATTCTCCTATCCCGTAATCTTTCAGAATGGTCCAGACCAGGAACACAGTAGGAGGCACATCAGAACCAGCTGAGCAGAATGTGCCCGAGACTCTTGCACTTCCGCCGCCTCCATCTGTTCCGGCAGTTACTCTAGATGGGGCACAACTAATTGGAGTGTTCCAGGGATTGGTGGAATCCCAGAAGGAACAGACTGCACTTCTGTGGACCAGCCTCTCAGAAGCTATTAAGTCCCAGGAGTCGCCACTCAAGAGGCCAGGAAGTGCCAAAGACTTCAAGAACCTTAGGCCTCTGGAATTCTACGGAACTGAGGGCATTCTCTACGCTGATGAGTGGATAGAGAATGTCGAGAGACTCCTGAAGACTGCTCGGGTTCCCGATGATCTCAAAGTGGAGTCCGCCAGCTTGCAACTGTTCGACATAGCTCGGACCTGGTTTAGAGACGAACCTCAACTATCTGCTCCTGACCTCACCTGGGAGGACTTCAAGAGACTGTTCAAGGAGAAATTTTACCCCGAAGTGGCTCGGGAAGCTCTCGAAAGCCAATTCGAGAGACTGGAACAAGGTAACCTATCTGTTGATGAGTATACTGCTGAATTTAGCAGGTTAAGCCACTTTGCGGAGTACATGGTCCGTACCCCGGAGGACAGGGCCCGTAGATTCAAGAAGGGACTGTCTCCGGATATTCGCCTTGCTGTCACCACCAGCCGAGCTCGCACCTACAAGGAAATCTTGAGCGTGGCACAAGGCGTTGAGAGAGACATGGGGCATAAGCTAAAGCGAGAGAGAGATACCGGAAATGCGGGACCCAACAAACGCCTTTTTCAACAACAACAACAGCAGAGGTCCCCGCAGCAAGCCCAGCGTCCTCTCCCTCGAGCTCCAGTACCCCAACACCAGGCCCAGGGACAGAACCAACAAGCTGCTGCTTGTAACTATTGTCATAGACCAGGCCATACTTGGCAAGTTTGCAGAAAGAGGCTAGGTGTTTGTCTACTTTGTGGCTCAGGAGAACATCGAGTGAGGGACTGCCCCACTGCTCAAGGACGCGGACAGGCTTACGTAATGACCGTGGAGAACGCGCAAACTCTGGAAGCAGCTAATGCGCGTAAGTGATTCGTAGATACCTTTTCTAGTATTGTTTAGCTCATGCCTATTAGTTCGTGACCTCAGCCCCAACCTAGTGATTTTGAACTTGCTAAATATCTGGTATGCTTTTAAAATTTGATAACTGTTTTAGAGACTTTTTGCTATTGTGCTTATTTTGTGTTATTTTGTGAACTTCAATAATTTGCACCTCCTTTTCATCACCATCTAGCGCACTTAATTTTGCTGAACTTGACTTATGCTGCTATTTTATAGCCTAGTTTTGCAAGCTTACTCCTTATCGGGCTTGTTCATGACACATGTATTATTGAGGCCTGATCAACCCCACTAATACAAGTGTCTACTCAGAATCAGTATACTACGGTCTGATCAACCTTAGTGCATTTTGATTCGCACTTCGCACGACTATTTTACGTGGATTGAGAGATATAGTGACTAGTATACTTGCCCCTAAACATGTCCGAGCATATCATATCAGTTACATAATTATACTGATACGAGCATGCGGATAAATGATTACCAGAATAGAATCTCAATCCATAACCGCCTGACAATCCCCATTAGAATTCCTTAAACGCCTTGATCCCTATACTTCTGTTCTACCACCTCGCCCTTAAACTCTTTATTATTAATCCTCGTCTCCCCTCATTTCGGAAAGACAAAATCCTGTGTTTGATATAAGTTGAATTGCAGTGCTAGACATACCCCTCAGACCGGTCAAATTGATGATAACCCTTTATGACTAGGCAATGTCCTAGGTGATGTGTTTGTGTTGCAGACTAAAAGATTCAATACCATGATTTATTAAGTTGGACCTAGCTTTACTAGTTGTACAGCCCTAGAGGATATATGGGTAAAATTATAAGTTGGGTAGCGACCGTAATGTTCACCTGAGAGAAAACCGATGAACTGTAACCAAGTGAGATTGGATAGAGAGAACCCCGCCATAATTTAAATTTCGAGGACAAAATTTTATAAGTTGGGTAGATTGTAAGCCCCTGAATTTTCAAAATAATAAAATTAGGGATTTTTCACAATTTTCTGGAATTTTCTGGGAATTTTCTGTAATTAAAATCAGGATTTTGAATTATTACAAGATTTTAATTGATAATAAATAACATTAAAATATTATGAAAATAATATTTTTGGGTGTAAAATGGAAAAGTGGACTTAGGGCAATTTTTCTGGAATTTATCGGACCCCGGACCTATTTTTAAATGCCTAAAAACTAATTGTTTAAATTAATTAATTAATTATTTATTTATTTATTTATTAAATAATTTTATATTATTATTATTATTTTATTATTTTTATTTAAATTAACCCCAGCCCGTGGGCCGGCCCAGCCCGGCCCAACCGACCCGGCCCATACCCTGCCCAGCGGGTCGGGTCGGATCGGATCCGCCGCCCGACCCGCAAACCCGACCCGCCCCATCCGCTCGTCCCCACGACCTGGCCCCGTCCCCGCGTCGTGCGGCGCCTCCGCCGCGTCCGGCGCCGCTCCGCACGGCCCCTCGCCCACGTCCCCGGCCACTCCGCCCTCGCCCCGCCATCCTCGGCCCCGACCCCCCTCCGGCAGCCCTATAAAACCCAGCGCCCCCCCGTTCTCCTCCTCCATTCGCCCACCCTCCGCCACCGTGTCCCCTAACCGCCGCCACCCGCTCAGGCCCCCACCGCCGTGCCGCTGCCAGCGCCCCCTCGCCGCAGATCCACCGGCAGCCACCGCATCCGCAGCCAGCAGCAGCAGCGAGCACAGCAGCAACCGCGCCGCCCGCTCCGGCCGCCGGCGAGTCCCCAGCCACCGCGAGCCCGGCCGCCCGTGCCCCAGCCTCCTCCGCCTGAGCTCCGGCCGCCCTCCGCCGCAGCGCCGCCGGCCAGGGGAGAAAACCCTAGGTTTTCGAATCCGCGTGTCCGACACGCGTCGGACACGGTTTGACCCTGATTTTCGGGTCCCCTTCAGGTGCGTGTATCTTTTGATTCGTAGCTCCGTTTTCGTTTCCGCAAATTGCGTTGCGAAGCCTGTATGAGCCTCTCGGTGTCCGGACAAACTGTTCGGGGCATCGCGTCCTGTGGTGATCGCACACCGCGATCCAAAAACAGAAAAAACCAGACCCTGTTTCACCCCGGAACTGAGTACGCCCCGCCAAACGGGACGACTTGGTCGCGCGCGGTCTTCACAGATACGTGCGCCTCGTCGATACGGACGTGTGGGTTTTCGCGGAAGCTGATTCGGGTGTGCGTGCACACCGGAATCAACGCGTATCCGCGAACATCGCCCCGTATCCGCCTTTTCTGCAATTCACCCTAACTTTGTGTACACACGTCGGATCGAGACGAAACTTGCGCCATCGGACTCGTAGCAATACGCTGGTCCTGTGGGTCAAGTTTGGTTCAATTCTGAGAACGTTGACGAAATCGCGTGTCGCGGGCCCCACAGGCCCCGCTCGACGGGCGATTTTGTGTTCGGCTCATCGGAATCCAAATTTGGAAGTTCCGTTGGGTTCGTATCAGCGTTCCTGACCTGTTGACACTAAGTTTGGTGAATTTGGAGACCTTTGACCCGGACACGTTTTTCGGTGCAAAGCGGGCCCAACGGCGGACCCCGTTTTGACCCGAAACTGCCGTTTTTGCCCTTGTCTCCAAATTGGACCCAAGGACAGGCATTTCTAGCTATTTGACATCTTCTGAGCATGATGGTAATGTCTATTTCAGCTTCTGGACTCATCTCTGGACTTTTCCCCCAAGAACCTAACTAATCAGATCCAAACAACAGGCAAGTACCTGCACTTCAAGTTAAATCTAATTATATTGTGATAATTAAATTCCTGCTTTTCTAGTACCCTTGATGATTACACCTAGTGTCAGAAATGCTGGATTTTCATGTCTTGAATATTGATAGTTCCTGTCTTGTTTTTCATGTCGGGTGGGAGAATACCTAGAAGGCATGTAGTTTACCCTTCCCCTGGATTGACTAATAGCTGTTGGTACACGACTGTCCATCAGCCGAATCTCGATTAAATTGTCTAATAGCCGTTTATGACGGCCAGATTAGCCTTATAAACCCCTGCATGCCAACTATGTATTCTAAAAACAAACACAAGTTCACACAGATAGTTCTGGTCATGTTATATTTCTTGCTGGCTATTGTAGTTCATTTCCTGTTCCGTTTATTTCTGTTTCTCATATTCCTGTTTACAGCTAACTCTGAGATAATAATGTTCTGCTAATGCTGTTTCTCAACATGATACCCAATATTTAATTATCATAAAATATTTAGTTTAATCTTGTCGTGCACTGTGTACTTTGCTCCTTTCCTGACTGGATCTGTTGTTTAGGCGATGATGAGAACCTTGCCCCCACCTATTATGGACCCTATGAGCCAGCAGGTGATACAGTTGCGGAGCCGGTTCCCACCCAGGAGACTACTCCTGCAGAGTAGTTAGCTTTAGTTGTTTATTTCCTTTCATCTTAGTAATCGGGTTTGTCCCCGATATAATCTATGGTTCTGTAATAAACTCCGGATCTGATTATCACATTCTGGTTATAAAATCTTAGCATTCTTTTCCTGCTATTTTCTTGCCTATTTAATTATTGTGAATGAGCTAGATTTATTACTTGTGGTCATGCCCTAGACAGCGTACTACCGCCGACACTGCGGCGTAGGCTGGACGTAACCACGCACTCGTGCCCGAATTTCCGGGTGCGGGTCGTGACAGGTACTGCAAAGATATGTCGAAGTCCTTCATCAGCTCCAACCATCGCCGCTGCCTCATGTTGAGCTCCTTCTGTGTAAACACATACTTTAAGCTCTTATGGTCTGTGAAGATCTCTACTCTCTCTCCATATAGATAGTGTTTCCACAATTTGAGAGCAAAGATAACCGCTGCAAGCTCCAAATCATGGGTAGGGTAGTTCTTCTCATGCGGGCGTAATTGCCTGGAAGCATAGGCGATTACCTTCCCGTGCTGCTGTAGTACACAACCCAAACCCTTTCCTGATGCATCACTGTAAATGGAAAATCCTTCTGCTCCTGATGGTAGTGTCAAGATGGGAGCTGTAGTCAATCTCCTCTTCAGCTCCTCAAATGCTGACTGGCAATCCTCAGTCCAGACGAATACTATGTCCTTCCTGGTCAGCCTGGTCATCGGCTCTGCTAGTCTGGAAAAGTCCTGAACAAACTTCCGGTAGTAGCCTGCTAATCCAAGGAAGCTCCTGATCTCTGCTACTGAACTCGGGGTAGACCATGATTCAACTGCTGAGATCTTCTTCGGGTCCACCGAGACTCCATCTCCTGTAATGACATGTCCAAGAAATTCAACCTTATCAAGGAAGAATTCACACTTCGACAACTTGCCATACAACATCTCCTTCCTGAGGGTCTCCAGAACAATCCTCAAGTGCTGCTCATGCTCCTCCGGGGTCTTCGAGTATATCAAAATATCATCTATGAAGACTACAATAAACTGGTCCAGGTACTGATGAAACACCTTGTTCATCAGGTTCATGAACACTGCCGGGGCATTGGTCAACCCAAACGGCATCACTAAGAACTCGAACTGCCCATAGCGAGTCCTGAAAGCTGTCTTTGGGATGTCTTCCCTCTTCACTTTCACCTGGTGGTACCCTGACCTCAAGTCTATCTTGGAGAATACCTTCGCTCCGCTCAACTGGTCAAACAAGTCATCTATCCGCGGCAACGGGTATTTGTTCTTGATAGTGAGGTTATTAAGTGCCCTGTAGTCGATACACATACATATCGACCCATCCTTCTTGGGTACAAAGAGTACCGGAGTACCCCATGGTGATGAACTGGAACTGATAAATCCTTTGTCTTGCAACTCATCCACCTGGTTCTTTAACTCCGTCAGTTCGCTGTTGTTTACTCTATAGACGTGCTGAAAGATCGGCTCTGTGCCTGGCACTAAATCTATAGAGAATTCTACATCTCTGTCCGGCGGCAACCCCGGCAACTCCTCCGGAAAGACATCCAAGAATTCCGTAATCAACGGATGTGGCGGCGTCTGCTCCTGCTCCTCGACTAAAGCTCCACAGAAATCGCCGTCGCTCTGCTCTTCTCCTCGGACGAACTCAAACTCTGGCTCTCCTGGCGTCTGAAATACAACTCTGCCTCCACGACAATCGATACTAGCGTGATGTCTACTCAACCAATCCATCCCGAGCACTATATCGTAACTCGGAAGTGGCATTACGAGCAAACATATACTCAGCTCACGGCCTCCCAAATAAACTCTTTGGTTCCTGCAAACATCACTGACCAGGATGATACCACCACCGGTCGTGATCTTGCAAGTCCTCGCCAACGGTTCAGACTCAAGGCGATGCCTCAAAGCAAAAGATACAGATACAAAGCTATGAGAAGCACTAGAATCGAACAAAACATGAGCTGGAAAGGAATCGAGATAAACAGAACCTGAGATAACATCGCCAATCGGCTCCTCCTCCTCGACAGTCAGGGCAAAAGCTTGCCCCTGTCGATGCGCTCCTCTGTTCTGCTGATGCTGGGCAAACTGCTGCTGCTGCGGTGGAAGAGGTCCTCTCTGCTGGCCTGCTGGTGGTCGAGCGGGCGCCCTTTGTGCCTGTCCTCCACCCTAAGCTGGACGAGCCTGGACTTTGGGACAAGCCCGCAGCTGATGATCTTCCGATCCACAGAATAAGCACTGGCCTAGCCTCATCCTGCATGCGTCCCATCCGTATCCTTGCTTCTTACAGAAAGTACAAGGAGCTGCTGCCCTCTGGATCTGATGCATCTGCTGAGCCGGCGTTCTAGCTGGCCCGTGGTGCTGCTGCCTCTGGTGCTGGTAAGGCCTCTGGTTCTGCTGTTGGAAATGAGGCCTCTTTGCGGGACCCGTGTAGCTGCCGGATCCTCCTGTGTCCCTCTGCCTCTTAGAGCCAAGCTCTAAGTCATCCTTTGCTCTCTACGCCTGCCTGAGTATCTCCTCGAAGGTGGCGGTAGGATCTCCGTTGGTGTGGGGTTTGACTTCTCGGTTCAGGCCCTTCCTGAACTTCCTTGCCCTGCTTCTAGGGTTCTGACCCTCTATGAAGCGTCCTAGCCGGCAATACTCCGCCGCATACTCATCTACTAACATGCCTCCCTGTACAAGATACTGGAACTAACTCTCCAAAGAAGTAAGAGTCACGTCAGGGAAGAACTTCTCCTTGAAAAGCTCTTTGAAGGCTTCCCAAGAGAGTCCTGGTGCTGCAATCCTCGGGTCGGTCTGGAACCATGTCAGGGCAATATCAAACATCATACAACCCGCAGCCTCAATCTGTAGCATCTCTGGAATCTGCGCCAGCCGCAGGCTCCGCTCGATGTCCTCGATCCACTCGTCCGCATATATAATCCCCTCAGTGCCTCTGAAGTCCTTCGGGCCCATCCTCTTGAAGTCGACGATGGTACCCAGCCTCGGCTGATGCGGAATGAACTGAGCTGGTGCCGTCGGTGGCTGGGTGGTAGTAGCTCTCTCTACCGCTGTGAGTGCGATCGGGTGCGCATTCTCCATGCTCTGTCGCAGGACCTCTGAGTGTCGCTGCTGCGCCTCCATCATCTGCTGGAGAAGTGCAAACATCTGTGTCTGATCAACCACTGGTGGTGGAGGTGGAAGACCCTCTGAAACAACTGGAGCTACTAGAGCCACCCTCCGAACTGGGGGAGGATCACCCCCGAAAATAGCTGCTGAGACCCCTACCTGAACTCGTGAGGTGACCCTCTCAACTGGGGAAGAACCCGTAGTAGGTGCTACCTTCTCCGCAGCAGGCTGGGAAGCAGCTGAGGAAGCTGGTGCTGCTCCCGAACGGTAGAATCTGATCTTCGGAGGCATCCGGAAGACAGATTGAAAATACGGAATCAATATCGAATATAATGCGATATCATCAAAGAAGGACAGAACTTTATTCAAAATGGAAGACAATATTCAATAGATAAGGATTTGCAAAAACAGATATTCAAATTTTTCTAGATGTGATTGAGTAAACTCTCTCAGCCTAAATCTTGTTTCCTAAGGCAGTCTCGTAGCCGTACTCTAGATGAGCACAACTACGATATCTATCTAGACCTGCATGGGCCACCACTAAAAACTTGTCACGACCCGCACCCTGATATTCGGGCACGAGTATGTGGTTATGCCCAGCCTACACCGCAGAATCGGCGGTAGAACGCTGTCTGGGTCATTTCTAACTATCTAACATCTCAACAATATATATGGTACCTGTCAAACATCTCAACTCCCAACGGAGGAGCAATATGGCATCTCACATGAATAACTAATCTCAATCACAAAACAAGCTAAGGAAGAAATATGCACGAATGGAAATAACGAGGGAAGAATAAAAGTAAAAATCCACAATCTGAATAATATACAAGATGTGAATCCACAACAGAAATAGTCTAATACAATCTCAGATACAAAATAGTCTAAACCTCCTCGGGCTCTGCTACTAAGTCTCCCTGGTCAATAAGAGTATCCTCTATAGGTACACCATCCTGCGGCCCGTAGTAGGTGGGACACTGATCTAGAAGCCAGTCATCTGGAAAAATATATCCAGTCAGGATTGGAGCGAAGTACATACCCCTGAAAGCAGTTTCAATAGCATAATCGAGCATATAAACAGATATAGAAATAAAATACAAGATCACTGAACATATGAAAGATGAACAAGATATATACAGGTAATGTACGAGGGTATATAGATCAAAAATATGGATATCAGCAATATGATGAAGTAACTGCAATCTAAAACTAACTACTGTGCCTTAGAATACGAGTTCGTTATGTGATCGGGTTGGGTGAACATGATCAGGTAATACGGATTACAAGTGAAGTATGTAATCAGAATGTACATGATTTGTAACAATGGCTTTGATCATATAATCAACTCCTACTCTCCCACCCCCAACTAATACCGATGGATCCAATCACGACACGCTACGAACACGAAAATATAACCACTGTCACGAGCAGTGGGTGTACACGAATATCATAACCACCGAACACGAGCGGTGGGTGTACACGAATATGCACACTGAACACGAGCAGTGTGTGAACACGAAGTAACATCAATACCCAGTATACACGATGAGATACAATGTACACGAGTACCCGCTGAACACGGTAGGGGATAACACCTCATGACGGGATCCATATAGCACTAGTCCGTGAAAATCACTGTGTCGGGATTAATGTATACAATTCTAGAGCATGCATATATACAATATTATGAATTGAAAACAATCAGAGAAATTTACTCGCCTGAAGTCCTGAGCAAAGTGTGTCTCTCGATGCACAAGCTGGTGTCTCACAACCTATATATGGTATGTTGCATCAATACAAGGTTCAATGATGAAAATAAATGAAGTTGAAGAAGTTCTAGGTCAATACGCCGTTTCTAAGTCAAACCAATGTATTTCTAGGTTGCAAGAGTCTAATGCTAGTCACTAAGTCACTATACTATGAAACTATGCTAAACTAGCTAAGCTAACACATAACAGAGCATTCAAGAAGTCGTATCCTAAGATACGCAGGTTTTCTAATATGAAAATAGGTTTATATATATATACATAATTCATATATAATAATAATATCTCAAAACAAATTAATTATGATACCTTGGCCTTGTGCCAATGCATATCGCAAATACCCTGATACTCAACCTCAATACCCTGGGGTATCGACCCATACCTTGGTGATACCTTGGTATCCCAAGGTAACCCAAACTCCAAATTAACTAATACATGCATATCCAACTAATACTAGTTACACAATACACTATACTATATCTAACTATTATAGGATAACCATTAATACAGTATATACATACACCTGTAGCTTAACTAACTAATAGTTAAGAACTCAACTAATATACATACATAAGGCATATACCCATATTATTAATCTACTAAGTAATTACATACCTATCTAACTATTTTGTCTTAACTAGCACCTGAGTACATAGCTCACTAATTAATATTACCAAAGTATATAAAGCTACCTAGCTAATTACCCAAATACTCTATATAATCCATCTAGTACCTACCTTTATATAACTATCTAACAGTTATGCGACTGAACCTAACCCCAACTGATACTCCTACTCTGAATTGCTGATACTGTGCTACGCTCTGAACCCGATACAGGTACTGAAACCGCACCCCGAGCCCTCTTGCTGCTAGTGTAGCTAACTAACTATAGTCTAAACTTAACTATCTATTGAGATATAAACATAACCTACTTACTAACCATCCTCTAACCCAAAACCTTGGCTAATACTAACTAAAACTGAAACTAACTAATAATTAACTGAAAACACAGAGCTGAAATGCTCAGACAAGATACATGGCTGTTATTGGCTTTGTGAATTCTGCACAGTGGCTAGTCTACCCCTTCCCGAGTTCTGTGTGAAAAGGAGACTGAAACAAAATGGCTGATACACTGTGTGCCCCCCCTGTAACTGGCTACTATACCCAGCAGCTATCAGTTGAACAACTGCTCATCTTAAACAGGAAAACGAACTGCAACAGTGCCTAACCCTCAAGCCCTGATACTGAACAGTGTTCAGTACAGAATTGCTGAGACACTGCAGGTAGCACATTCAAATCTGCAGAACTCAACTGCTTGATCTAGATTTCCCTGCTCCTCACTGCACACAGTGCAGTGCTGCTGGTGCAAGAAGACCCTGCCCGATCACTTCCACACACAAAACACAGACACTTACACATCTATGTATATAAGCATACACATAAACTAGCTATCCACATACATAAATATTTATTCCTCTATACATATCATTCTATAAGCATAACACTATATATAAATATTTATACCAATACATACAAATCACTAGTTATAAAGTATATATTTATCCACTCATGTATAATAAATATATAGATATAAACTATATATGCATAACTATATATATAAACTCATACTATGAATATATATATACATATAGATATGCTTATCTATGATACATATAATACACACTAGTGGATACACATATATACATAATTCAAAATACACTAATATGTATACTATATAATATATCAATAGCTTACAAATATACATTTACACACGTACGTATAATAAGAAGGACAAAATATCAAACACATGGGGCGCATCGCACCCGTATCACACTTTTCTATGATACGCTTGCGATACGGCCTCCAACACACAACCAAACGTATCCCGGAGGACACGTACAAGTCCAATACATATTTTATGATCAATACATATATAAATTATAGTGTCTACGTGTCCGTGTCATCATATGATATGCACATGGCCCCGTGTCGGAGGAAAACCCCCAAAATCGACCGTTTCGTCAAATTGACGAGATTCGGCCCACACGTATCCAATTGTGGACATGACACAAGCTACAAACAAACAATCAATGGTCAATTAGATCTAGTAGATCCATTGACAAATACTACATGTGCCAATTTCGGAATTCCCCCAAAATTGGCACCAAAAATGGACATAACTTCCACCGTAGGTCTCCAAATAATTCCAAATCAAATCATATGGGTAACCTATGCATATGGAGTGGTTTCTCATGGTAAAATCTCAGATCTATAGTCTATAGGAAGGGGGAAAACTGATTTGTACCTATTGGGAGATGGATTCCCAATGAAAAGGTCCCAAATGACAAGTAGCTCCCCTCCTTGTAGATCTTGGCCTCCTCCTCCTTGTTCCTTGTTCCTTGCTCCTTGCTTGTAGATCCTTGATGTAGAGGCTTCAATGATGAATTTAGGATGAGTTTGGTGAAGATTTGGTGGAGAAATGATAAGGGAATGGAGGGAAAATGAAAGGGGAAAAACTAGATCTAGAAATTTGGGGAAGAACTAAAATGATAGCACTCTCTCTCCTCTCAATTATGGCTGGTCATAAACCCCTCCCCAAGAAATGTGTAATGTCCCAAATACCCCTTGGGGCCTCTCATGAAGAAATAATTAGGGAGAGAAGGTTCTAGTCTAATGGTTTCCCTAATTAATCATGTTTCTTAATCCATGGGCCTAATTCATGGGCTCAACTTAGACTAGTCCAAAAGTTTGTTCATGTCCTCTAATTAAATGGTTAGATCCACTACACAAGTCCAAAACAATTCTACCCTAGCAATAAATATTAAAACAATAAATAAATAAATCAGTCATGCACAAATTTTAATTATAATAATCCTAAAATAATTAATACCCATAATAATTACCAAACTACCCTTAGATGGAAATGTGAGGGTAACAATGCTGAGTCGTTACCATGAACATCCTATGTAAATTTTATATCAAAGGCATGTAGTGCATCGAACCGATAGAATTTCTTGCACCGACAGTCTCGTAGCAATAAACTCTAATAAATTTGTATCTATCTTCATCATTTTCATCTTTGTAGTACAAGTAGCACCCATTTTGATATGCATCAATTTTCTCTTATCCCAACCAGAGCAACACTACTAAAAATTGCGGGATTAGCGACGTCCAAATAAAACGTCGCTGAATTATAGGTATTTAGCGACGTCCATATAAAATGTCGCAATACGTCGATGATAGCGACGTGGAGCGACATTTAGCGACTATAATTAATATAAATATATAATAAGTCGCTAGGTAGTCGCTAAACGTCGCTAACTTTTTAATTTTAGCGATGTTTAGCGACGTTTATGTATTTAAGTCGTAGTATATTATTATATCTGCGACGTTTAGCGACGTATAGACCGACGTCGCTAATTTATTTCATATAGGGTTTGACGAATTTCTCTTCCCCCCATTTCCTTCAAAATCTCAAAAAATTTAAACACCCCCCCATCCCGGCTCCCCACCTCAGCGACCCCCCTCCGGCCGCGTCCTCCCCCCTCCGGGGTATTCCTCCCTCCGTCAACTCCTCCTTCCTCAGGCAACCCTCCTCCCACCAGCGTCCTTCCCCCTCCGGCGACTCCTCCTTCCTCCGGCTCACCTCCTCCCTCTGGCTTCCTCCCCCCTCCGGCGACTCCTCCTTCCTCCGGCGTTCTCCTCTCTCCAGCTCCCCTCCTCCTCACTCGGTGAGCTCCTCTCTCTTCTCCTTTCTCTGTCTCTCTCTCTCTCTCTCTCTAACACGATACAACACGACACGACATGACACACACTAACCCTAACCCTAACACAGATACACACGCACGCGAATACACTAACACATGCGGACACTAACCCTAATACTGACACGGACACACGGACACACACAAACATAGACAAGACATGACATGCCACGGACACATGGATACAAATAAGACATAGACATGACATGGGATACGACACAGATAATACACTGGGCTCCCATCTATATGGCATTTAGGCCCATATGTCATAGAGGTATTTATAATGGGTGACCCAAAATCAATAAATTCGACTTTATTACCAGATATTTTAACCAAGTAGAAAGAGTAGAACCTGCCCACATATTTTGAGCTCTATGCAACTGCGAGTACCATCCTTTTTGTCATGATCAGCCAGCTTTATGCCTTCCTTGAGAACAGCTGACATAAGTTCTCCTCTCTCCTGATCTCTCCTGCAATAAGCTAAGTAACCCTTGTCAAGTTGAGTGTAGAAGAAGAGAGAGTAGCTTGGTAGCTAGTAGTGTCTCGCCAATAATAATGAAAAAAACAACAACAAACTATATAATTCAAGAAATTACCTAAACCTAACCTCAAAGAAAAATTTCAAAAAACAGAACAAGAACACACACACACACATACAAAAGAGACGTGTACAAGGAGGGAGGGGAAAATATTTGAAAATAGTCAATGGTCTTGCATGCATATAATGGGAACAAGTGCAGTAATTAACTAAGAGCTTTTTTGGGAAGAAAAACCCTGAAATGAGACTCCGCAGCTTCCACTAGGAAGCCGCCAGCATTCAATGGTTTCGTCCAAAAATATGGAAGTAATAAATTACTATTCACCTAATCTGCAGCTAGGAAAACTCGGAAGTCAGGAAAGATAGACATTACTGTTTTGACTTGTCCTTCACTTTATTTATCATATTTAAGGGTGCACTCCATTGTTTTAGACACAGACCCTAACCCTATCTCTCTTCTAGTTAGCTGTCTGAGTTTAGACGCAACCTTGCGTATCTGCAGCATATATAATACGATGTAGATCTTGACTCAAAGAGAGTCGTATACACGGACACGGGAATGACTCTTCAAAGCCGAGACACGATATACGGTATTGGCATCTTCTAGAACTCGTATCCAACTTGGGTTGATGTTCTTGCTGTACGAGCTATTGGATTGGCTACTGCAGACTGGTAAACCTGCTGTTGAAGGCTCTGCAGTGCACTGGCTCTGCTGCTACTTGCTGAGTTTACTTGCTGCTGTGCATCCTACCTGTTGTGCACTACACTATTGCTGCACACTGATTCCTTACTGTTGCACTATGCAGTACAGCTAACTGCTACTGCTATAAACTGTTGTATGCTTCCCCTTGTACCGTGGTAGCACAGAGCTGCAAACTGCTCAGTTGTGCTCCCCCTTGTTGTGCTAGCACAGAGCTGCATACTGCTCTTCCTTCAGTTGATTACTATCAAATGATGCACACTGAAAACTGTGAACTGCTCTCCCTAATGACCCGAGCTCACTCAATCACTCAAATAACCATACTTGAAGGTAGCAGTGAGTATCAGTGTATGTACTGTATTTAACGATGAGTATATATGCTAGGACTAGGAGTATCAGTGCATGTACTGTATTTAATGATGACTATATACTTGAAGGTAATTGTATATTCATTTTTACTGCTGAAGTATCTAGAAATAGATATGAATTACTATCTGTGTCATCGTTCGTGGATGTACAACCTTTATCCTGATGACATGTACGGTGTGCGGAATGAATTCATTGAGGGTGTACAGCAGTTCCTGCAGTTCACCAAGGCGTTCCCTCAGTACATGGACGGTACCAAAATTAAGTGTCCGTGTGTGAGATGTCGCAACTTGAAATATCATCCAGAAGTGGAAGTCACATATCATTTGTACTCGAAGGGTTTTACGCCAAATTACTATCAGTGGACCGCGCACGGAGAACTTGTGTCTTTAGCATCGGAGTCGGAGCCTTATGTGGAGCCGTATATGGATGTCCACGACCATGATGCTTACGATGACGGGTGGATGAACATAGTTTTTGATGCGGCAGGGCCTAGTTTTGATCCGGACAATCATGATGCAGCTGAGGAGGCATCGAATACCGATGCTGAAAAGTTCATGGAGTTGCTGGAGAATGCAAGGACTCTATTATATTCTGGTTGTGAAGATCATTCACCGTTGGAGGTTGTTATAAGATTATTGAGTATCAAGTCCGATTTTAACATGTCGCAAGAATGCTATAACCGACTGATAGATTTGATTATAGAGATCTTACCAGAGGATGCAAAGTTGCCTAAAGGCTTCTATCGATCTAAGAGGATGGTGAGATCGCTCTGGATGGGATATGAGAAAATTGATGCATGTCGCAATGGGTGCATATTGTACTACAAAGACGATAAGGATGAAGATGCATGCAAATTCTGTGATGCTGATCGCTACAAGGCTACTGGAAGAGGAAAGTTTGTCGTGGCAAAGAAGCCTACCGATTCGATGCACTACTTGCCTTTGACGCTGCGGTTGCAGAGGTTATTTATGGTGAATGAGACTGCAGAAAATATGAGTTGACACAGGCGAAAACAGATCAAAGAAGTATTAGATCATTTATTCGATGGAGAAGCATGGAAGCACTTTAATCGAGAGTATCCAAATTTTACTTCGGATTCGCCTAATGTCAGATTGGGGCTCTCCTCTGACGGTTTTACCCCATGTCAGATTGGGGCTCTCCACGTACGATGTTTCTAGAAAGTAGAATTTTCAGATGAGGGCAGCACTTATGTGGACCATCAACGACTTTCCGGCCTATGAAATGTTATCGGGATGGAGCACCCATGGTCGTCTCTCATGTCCGTATTGCATGGACCATACTAAGACTTTCCGTTTGAAATACGGAGGCAAACCGTGCTTCTTCGATTGTCATCGACAATTTTTGCCGAAGGATCATCCGTACCGGAGGAACCAGAATACTTTTCGTGCGGGAGTTGTGGAGAAGGCCAATCCACCGCCAAGGTGGCCCGGATACACGATATGGAAAGAGGTAAAAGATTTACCAAGTGCTATCGAAGAGCCTGCTAAGGGGTACAAGTGTGATGGATTTGATCGCACCCATAACTGGACGAAGAGGAGTATATTCTGGGATATGCCATATTGGAGCACCAATCTGATCAGACATAACCTTGAAGTGATGCATATCTAGAAGAATGTGTTTGATAACATAATTAATACTATAATAGAGGTAAAGGGGAAGACGAAAGACAATCCGAAGGCCAGGTTGGACTTAGAAGAAATTTGTAGACGTCCTGCGTTACATTTGATAGAGGAGGGGAATGAAAAGTTAAAGCAGCCTAAGTCAGTTTTCTCACTGGAGAAGGAGGATAAAGGGAGACTTTGTAGGTGGATTCAGGGTCTAAAATTTTCAGACGGGTATGTGTCAAACTTGAGAAGATGCGTCGACCTCAAGGAGAACAAACGGGCGGGTATGAAGAGCCACGATTGTCATATGTTCATGGAGAGGTTAATTCCGATTGTATTTCAGGAATTCTTACCGTAGGTCATTTGGGATCCATTGACAGAGCTCAGCATATTCTTCAGAGATCTTTGTTCTACTAAGTTGCTCTCGATCGTCTAGAAAAACAAGGGAAGAATATTGCGGTAACACTATATAAGCTCGAGAAGGTGTTTCCTCCTGGATCTTCGACTCTATGGAGCATTTGCCTATTCATCTTTTCTATAGGGCACGTGTTGCTGGTCCTGTCGGTTATCAGTGGATGTACCCCTTCGAGTGGTATCTGAATCACCTAAAGAGAAAGGTAAAAAATAAGGCACGGGTTGAGGGCTCTATTTGTGAAGCTTATGTTCTCGAGGAGATTATAAACTTTTTCTCGACGTATTTTAAACCTCATGTTGCTACTAATAGAACGAGAGCTCCGAGAAACGACGACGGATATCAGGAATCTAATGATGCAGTACTCAAAGTATTTAATGCATCCGGAAAGCCTTCGGGGAAAATGAAGAAGAGATATTTGAATGACGACGAGCTAAGGGATGCTCAGTTGTATATATTACTCAATTGCGACGAGGATGAAGTGGAGAAGCTAGAGGGGTAAGTAATTAATACGTCCACGTTTACATCATCTTAATATAATAATATAAGCTACTATTATGCTACTAATCAGTGGTTGCTTCGTTGTTTTTCAGCATATATAATGATGAGTTGAGGTCGGTTAGACCCTACATAACAGACGAAGAAGTAGAACAAGAAATGAGATGCCATTTTCCTTCTTGGTTGAGCGCATATGTAAGGAGCTTGGTAATTACTTTTTTTTTTCTGCACTTGTACAATAAATAACTTACTATCGCTACTTTGGTATTTAGGTCGATCGTCTAATAACACCCGAGACTGAATCTATTAGAACTCTATCCAAGGGACCAATTACTGCTGTCAAATATGGCCAAGTTTCTGTGTGAATGGGTTTAGGTTCAAGTCAACAAATGCTCCGATCAGAGACAGCTTTGTGTATCAAACCTTCGAACTACAAAGATATCGATCCAGGCAATAATTTCTTTGGAATCTTACGAGAGATTGTGGAGTTGACATATAATTATGGCATAGAACCTGCTAAGATTGTGCTATTCAAGTATGAATGGTTCGATCCGATTCAAGATCAAGGATGGAAAATTGATAAGCATGGCCTTGTGGATATAAACTACAAGCGTAGATATCAAGACTACGAACCATTTGTCCTAACAAGTCAGGCTAAGCTCGTGTACTTCATAACTTATCCTAGACGGGGGACAGCGAGGTTGGATTAGTGGGCAATATGCAAGGCTAAAGCTAGAAATACCTTTGACATTGACGAAATAGCTTATCAGGAGGACGAGCTACCTCTTGTAACAAATATTATAGATGTGGACTCAACGAAAGTTACTCATTACACGAGTATTAATGTAAAAGATGTAAAATTATCCGAAAAGGAAGACGAAGACGAAGTAGATGAAATTGAAGATGAGGAGGAAGAGGAAGAGGAGGACGAGGAAGGCGAACAAGATGAATTTTCTGAAGATGATTGAAAATAAAATATTTTGTATGTAGAATGTACTATATTTTGACTGTAGAATGTACTATTTTGACGAAGATATGTATTATATTTTGACTGTATAATGTACTATCCATTTAGACTTGTGACACCACTAGTTATTTACTGTACAATTCTATGAATGCTGTGAGATATGCATAATATTTTGACTGTAGAATGTACTATATATTTGTGTATTTTTTTATTCATCATATGTTGTTATCAGGTATGACAGGACGACGCTGAGGGTTCGGCAGGTCCCGAGGTAGACGGAGTGCTCCTCCGGTACTGCCTACTGTTGGTTCTGGATCCTCGTCGCCTAGTACTCCAGTATATCGATCAGTCACATCTTCGACTGCGATGACGTTATGTGGTATCACTCCTGGGATGAGTAGTTCCAGGCCTGATAGTACTCCCTCGTCCAGCGTTTCTTCTGCTGACGGAACCATGGAGACAAATGAGCATATGGAGGAGGTCGAGTCGACGTTGTCCCAACATCAGCTAGATCCTCCATGCGCACCTCCGGAGGAGATGAGGACAGAGATTTGGGCCAACGATACAAAGTAAGTCAATTAGATGGTTTAACATCATATGTATCGTGTATTTATTTATTCATCATATATTGACTTTTTCGATCAAAATAATTATCTATGTACAGATATCGTCCCTCGTAGGTACAGAGACGCCTGGGCCTCTTTCTGAGGAACAACTATGGTGGCCTTTGGATCAACTACTCTGAAGGTCCGAAGGAGAGGAAGGCGTTATGGTTTGCGCACTTCAAGGTAAAAGTTTATTATATAAATCCTCTAATTTATGCATATTATATAACTTACTAAATTATTTATTGTAGCAAACGTATTTCTATCCTCCTCACCGGGCCGAGTTGATCGAGCAGATATTTCCTGTCGTTGCCGCCAAGCTTATCCGTGATGCTCTGGATGACCAGAAGGCTCATGATCGCGTTAAAAAACTGATCCAATGTTGGATCACGCATGAGCAGTGGACTGTGATGAGGGCTAGATTCGACGATCCGAGGTACAAGAAAAGGTCTGAGAAGGCCAAGGCGGCTAGGCGAAAGGATGCAAAGTGGTGTGGTGGTTCGATTCCGATGACGAAACATTTTTATCGTTTGGTATATTTTTTATTTTAGATATATTATTTTAATACAAGTAAGATAAAATGGTAGTAGAAAAAATATTTAATTTTAGTACTAAATAATATATTTTTAACAGGTACAGAGGGGTGAGGATGCAAACATGGTGACCGTCTTCCTGGCCACCCATTGAAAGGGCGGAAATCTCATTGATGAGAGGGCCTCACAGACCTATGTAAGTATTACTTTACTTTGTGTTAATTTTAATATAACTTAGACAATTATCGAGTATCCAAACTTTTTTAGGCCGAGTATATTAGGCTGCGTGAGCGGGCGACTGCTAGTGCACCAACAGCGGGAAAGGCTGATACTTTCTCGCAGCCCTCTCCAGCTCCGTCGACGGATGAGCTGTGGGTGACCATCGTTGGTGGTCTCCAGAGGAGTATGTACTACGGTACGGGATCCTATGATGCCCTTGTTGCGATGCAGTCATCTAGGGCCTCCCCGACAAGTGCGCATTCCCCACAGCCCTCACAGTCGTCGGCCCGAGTCCAGGAGGCCGTTGACCGTCAGATTGCGTATCTCCATGATGAGTTACTACGAAGGATGGAGGAGCATCTACTGTCCCAGCCGCAGGCGAACGATGCGACGCTCATCGCACGATTTGATATACTCGAGCGCAGCATCATGGAGCTCCGGGATTTTATACTGATCTTAGAGCGTCGACTGAGCGCAACGTGATGGAGCTGCATGCATCACAGCTATCCATGGACAAGAGATTGACAAAGATGCAGGATTTAATGGTTCATAGCAGTACGAGGCTATTATCTACCATGGATTCATACAACCAGCAACTAGCAGAGTTGGAGCGGATACGTCCTTCTGGTGCGCCTACATCGACACAGACTCCATCGACGTCACTGCCTTCTCCATCGACATCGGCGTCGATTTCACGGGAGCAGTATGATCTGTTCTTATCCCTCATGCGCGCCGGTGGTCATCCTCCTGTAGATCCGCAGTAGTCCAAGTTAGGACCGTTTATTGATTGTTTGTGTTTCAGACCTATGATTTTTGGTCATTTATGAATATTTTTTATTTTTGAGGCATTCAAACATTATTTCTTGTATTCTTTAGGATGAGGCTTTCAGACTCAGTTGTGTGGATATTTGCTGTATTCTTTACGACGATATTTTCTCCTGATTCGGTTTATAATCTCAATATTTTATTTTCTTTAAATTTTATTATATTATTCATATTAAATATATGTTAATTTACCGGTGTTGAGTGTTCAACCGAAGGGGGTCGGCGAACCCAGCAAATTTAACGGAGGGTTCCTCTGGATCTATTTGTACAAATTGTGAATTCATAAACTACAGGAAGAATAGTTTGGAAACAATTCAGTATTCATTTTTTTATTTTTTTCATTATATCTTTAGCGACAATTTTAGCGACGTTTTGTGACGTTTAGCGACGTCTACTCACGTCGCTAATTACGTCGCTATATACGTCACTAAATCTGTCGCTTCATACGTTGCTAAACAAGTCGCTGTCCATTGTAAATAGCTGACATGGCAATATTGCCAGGTCATAATAACGTCGCTTAATTAGTCACACAACGTTGCTAAATGAGTCGTGCATACGTTCCTATAAAAGTCTATATTTACGTCACTATAAACGTCGCTATCTACGTCGCTAATTTAGCGACATATAGCGACAAAAATACACGTCGCTAATTTAGCAACGTTGCGTCGCTAGACGTCGCTAACATAGCGACGCATATACGTCGCTAGAAAATGTCAGAATAGCGACGTTTGGCGATATTTTTCTGTCAGCGACTAGTTTAAAGGCGACTTCAACAAAACGTCGCTAATTACGTCGCTAAAATTATTTAGTAACATTTTTTGGCCATTTAGCGACGTTTCTTTACATCGCTAATTTGACTTATTCTGGTAGTGCAATCTCACCATTCTTTTATATCGATAGAACTCTGTCACTACAAAAATACAGTTAAATAGCGATGGAACCTAGCGACGGATAGGAAACAGTCGCTATATATCGACGTACTAGCGACTCACTAGCGACCGAAAGTTTATGGAAAATAAAGTTTAATTTTTTGTTGCTGTTGCCGTCACTAGTCCGTCGCTAAATAACTACCGATGCCTTAGCGATGGAATCTTCCGTTGCTAGCCACGACTAAAATTGAAAAAGTATAATTTCGTTATCATTCCTAAAAAATTTGGCCCAAAAAAATTCCCACCAAACCCGAGCAAACTCCTCCCCTCTCCTCAAATCCTCTCCTCCTTCGTCTCCGGCCTCCTCCTCTATCAAGCAGCGACATCCCCAATAACCACCCCTCCCCTCTCATACTCCTCACGGATCCTCCTCCCCGAAGAGCGGCGACCTCCCCGACGAGCGGCGATAGCTTCCTGACAACCCCCTCCTCCGACGACATTTTCCCGACGATAGCCTCCTCCCGTGACGAGCAGCGATAGCTTCCCTATGACGCCTTTCTCCCAGGACGAGAGGCATAAGCTTACCGACGACCCCCTCCTCCCCTGACGAGCGACGGCAACCTTCCGACAACCTTTACCTCCACTAATTTCCCTCTCCTTCTCGTCGATTGCCTCCCAGTCAAAGATGCAGCCTCCTGACGACCTCCTCCTCCGGCCACCAACTGTCCCCTCCCCCACGCTGCCTCTCCTTCAGTAAACCCTATACCCTTTTTTGTTTTTTTACACATTTTCCTTTGATTTGGGTTAATTGGCTTGGTGGTGAATCTGTGGTACGATTTAGTTTCTAGTTTGATTAAATTTTAATAATGTATGATTTTTAGGGTTGTTTTGACACAGATATGACATAGCATGATACGGACATGACGTCGACACAATATTTATTTTGGTGTGTCCGTACTTGCTATATTTAGTACAGAAAATTAAAGACATCCTTGAGCACCATAACTAATCCTACAATTAGTAGACCACAATTAGGGAATGTCTAATATTGAGAATGATGCCCACTAGACCTAACTTTTAACTTGATATTAAGCAAATATTTTCCAAACTGTCCATATATCCTTATCCGTGTCTGTATTTGTGCAATATAAATCTAAGCCGGGACAGAGCTACATTATGACTTGAGGAAGACATTGCCCCCTAAATCCTAAAAAGGTTACAAAAAAATTAGTAATCACCCAACACACACAAACATATACGGGAGAATATGGGCCTATATTCTTGACCCTCCATAATACTTAATCCGGACCATGTCCCTATATCTTAATATTTTAAAGTAACAAATACTTCCACTATAATAGAATATGGTGGATATCATCCATTATTCAATGTCTAATAACGTGGCTGCGTAAATATAACTCTTAACATGATATTAATTAAACAAGAGTGACCTATTAATAATATAACATGTTGTGTTTCAAATACATGATACTTTAAAGTAACAAAATGCAAGGACTATTGGAAAAAAGTAAATGGACGAACATGAGGCATAAACTCAAACATGGTCATAACGTATTTAATATAGTGAATACCATGTATACACTTGGAGGAGATATCAAATGAATTTCATCTCGATTGGTGTATATCCTATTTAAATTCTACCAAGAATGCATAGTAAAGTCAACGGTTTCTTCTAACATTGAATATATATAGTACGTGCAGAATCATTCACGGGTACAAATCTATGAGTCGATACTTAGTTGATCGTTCATGGATGTACAATCAGCAACACGAGAGCAGGATTGGTTTGACGAATGATTTCAAGGCGGACATTAAGGAATTTCTCAAATATGCCACTAGCCAACCTTATTTCATGGATGGAAGGATAATCAAGTGCCCATGTATCAAATATAATAATATACAATTCAAAGCGGTGGATCTCATGAAGAAGAATCTTTACAAGAAGGGTATCTCATAATGGAGAATCTTTATAAGAAGAGTTTCGTACCGAACTACAAGGAGTGGA
Source organism: Iris macrosiphon (assembly GCA_036927795.1). Classification (NCBI taxonomy): domain Eukaryota; kingdom Viridiplantae; phylum Streptophyta; class Magnoliopsida; order Asparagales; family Iridaceae; genus Iris; species Iris macrosiphon. The sequence goes on along the minus strand of JAYESA010000007.1, from coordinate 176,615,023 downwards.
TAGCTCAAGGAGAACCTTTGTTCTGTAATATTAGTCCTCCTTTAATACGTAGGTTGAAGAGTCCACTCTCGGAGATTAATTCGAATATTGGCAGTGAAACCTGGCAAGTGAGTTAGTATTTGATGCGGCCAGTTTTAGTTTTGATCTAGAGGATTCGAATCCTGAGGCAAAGAAGTTCTACGATATGTTCAAGAATGTCGATACACCTTTATACCCCGGTTGTGATTCTCATTCTTTCCTGTCGGTGGTGATTCGATTGTTGAACCTCAAGTCTGATTTGAATATGTCGTAAGAATGCTAGGACCGAATAATTCAGTTTGTTAGAGAGTTATTGCCAAAAGGGTTAAAGAACTTGCCAGAAAACTTCTACAAGTCGAAGATGATGATGCAAAAACTCGGATTAGGCTACAAAAAATAAATTATTATCGAAACGGTTGCATGTTAAACTACAAGGAGAACAGTGATAAAGACAAATGTATTTTCTGTCACGAGGACTGGTATAATATAATTCGGGGCAAAGAAAAATTAATTGTTCGAGCAAGGTTGCGTCCCTACAAGTACATGCAATTTTTGTCGATAACAAAGAGGATGCAGAGATCATATATGTCCATAAATACAGCACAACACATGACATGGCATAGCAAGAAACGGAAGATGCATGTAGGAGAATTATCTCATCCTTCCAATAGAGAGGAATGGAAGCATTTTTATTGATGTCATCCTGAATTTTCTACGGAGCCTAGGAATGTTCGATTGGCTTTATATTCTAATAGATTCACTCCTTTCGGATAGTCGGGATCTTATTACTCTTGTTGGCCAATATTTTTGACCCCTAATAATCTACCACCATGGATGTGCATGAAGATTCCATACATGTTCTTAAAACTTATCATATCCGGTCCAAAAATCCAAAGAAGAACATCGATATCTATTTACAGCCATTGGTGGATGAGTTGAAATAATTATGGCAGTTAGGTGTTCAGACGTATGATATATGGAACGAGTAGAAATTTCAGATGAAAGCGTCACGCATGTGGACCATCAATGATTTTCTTGGATATGGGATGTTATCGCGGTAGAGTACTCATGGTACTATGTCTTATCCGATATATATGGAAAAGAGTAAGGCATTCTGTCTTCGAAATTGAAGAAATTTTTTCTTTTTATTGTCATTGTCAGTTCCTTCCTGTGTCGCATCCGTGGAGGAGGAACAGAGATGCCTTTAGAGCTGGTAAACATAAACTTTCTCCTCCTCCGTTGAGATTGTCAAGAGATGCAGTTTGGTAAAGGTAGAGGAATTACCGACTATGATGGAAGATCTGCGATCTGGCCTTCACTTTGATGGATTCGGACATAGCCATAATTGGACGAAGAGGAGTATCGTTTGGGACTTACCTTATTAGAAGGACAATCTCATAAGACACAATCTTGATATCATCAATATTAAAATGAATGTATTTGACAACATCTTCAACACGGTGATGGATATCAAGAAAAAATGAAAGAAAATCCCAAAGCAAGAAAGGACTTACAAATTATTTACAGGCGTCCAGATTTTCACCTAAAACAAAGTGCCAATGGTAATTTTGTCACTCTCACTTTTTTCAATCAAGGGTAGTTTGGTAATTGACACGGGTATTTTATTTTAGGATTGATTGTATTTTATATTGTGCATGTGTATTATTTATTTATTGTATTATTTATTTATTATTAGATGCTACATTATTTTGGACTTGTGTAGTGGACCTAATAAATTAAATTAGATGCATGAACCCAACATTTTATTTTGGTTTAGATTGAGCCCAATAATTAGGCCCATGGATTAGGAGGATGAATTAATTAGTGAAACCATTAGACTAAAACCTTCCCTCCTTAATTAATTTGTTCATGAGAGGCCCCAAGGGGTAAATTGGATATTTCACAATAACTTGGGAGAGGGGCTAGGGCCAGCCACATTAGGAGGGAGGAGAGAGAGTGTCTCTTCTCATTTTTTATTTTCATTAGATCTAGAATTTCTCCCTTTCCAAATTTTTTCATTCCTTCACCATTCTCTCACAAATTTCTTTCCAAATTCCTTCCCTATTCTTTAATTGAGGCTACTACAACAAGGATCTATAAGAAGGAAGCAAGGATCAACAAAGAGGAGGCCAAGATCCACAAGCCTCCATATTCTAATGCAGACAGTGAAAACCCCAACCTTCCTGCCTCAGAACATAGACCTATATATGATGCACTCACTGATACTCGACACAGGTACCACTCCTCTCTGATACACTCCTTCCCTATCATACTGATACATGCAGGCACTTAAGTGTACAAATACATCTCATGGTGCACAACCCCCACTCTAATGAACGATTATACATACACACCAAGCATCACTTACTGCTATAACCACCTTAACTTTGAATTGTGCATCAACTATGTATGCCAGTGCACTAAATTGTGTCTGGACACATACAGTTGCATCCATAAGTAGTTACATCAAGTGCAAACTGCATAATGGAGTTCCCAACTATCACATGTGCAAAACCCCACACAGCAATCATATGCACTGCTTGACTGTGCACACATGTGCCACATGCCTGACACCCGTCCACACTGGTATACTCCATTGATAACTTCAACTGCTGTTGTTGTAACAAAATATAGGTACATTGCTGTCAACACACACAACCCTGCTGTGAGTAGGATATCGAGAACCCCTTCACTTCTCACACGTACCCACACCAAATAATGGATACCAGGCACTCAATCCCACTCTCTCCTCACACATTACAACCAAATTCATACTAAATACATAAACACACTAACACTTTTATATTTAAACAAACACCTAGTGTGCACTAATCTAGGATACTCATGATACACAACCCAAACTCTTGCCAAAACCTTTAATAACCTATTAATCATACTATATATATATATATATATATATATATATATATATATATATATATATATATATATATATATATATATATATATATATATATATATATAGTATGATTTGTTGTTAGGAAAAAATAGGGGAAAATACATCCATTAGCACAAAATCCCAAATATACATATAACACCATAAAAAAATTATCATGAAAACCAATAGAGACTCATGCTCTTCCCTTATGGCTATTCCTAAACCATGGGTGGGCTCCTAATGGCCAAACAAATAATAAAAATAGAATTTAAAGGAGAGATTTCAGATTTTCACCTATTGGGAGATGGATTCCCAATGCAAACTTCTTCTTCTCCAAGGCTCCTTGTGACTTAAGCTTCTAGGCTTCTTAGATGAGAAAAATGAGAGAAATTTGAGGTTTAAAATTCTAAAATTTGTTGAGGAAAGAAAAGGGTTTGGGGAAGAGCTATTTCTAGGGTTTTCTTTATGAGCTATGAGGAATTAGAGGAAGGCTCCCCCTCCCTATATAGGGCCGGCCACACCTAGGGTTTAGGGTTGCAATGTATAAGGTCCTCAATGCCCCCTATGGTTAGTCATGAAGGGTTATTCAAACAAGTGGGTTTTAATCCTAAGTAAAGGGTTTAACTAGATTCTAATTTAAAATGGATAGGGATTAATTAGTGGGTTCAAATATGACTAGTCTAATGTAAAGTCCATGGTCACATCAAGTCTTGTCCACTAACCCATATCATTAATAATAATAAAATAATATATATACATATCATGTAACTACAACACAATATATATATATATATATATATATATATCACAAATGACAGCAATGCCCCTACTCTAGAAATGTGGTAGTGACATGTTCTATGTTGTTGTTACTTGCTTGAATGATTGAGACATAGTTGTTCTGAGACTCTAGAAGACTTGTTGTAGCATGCACCCCTTTGTTTTTCTATAGCCGTGACCGCCGTACGACGTTCTATACCTTCTATGCGAAAGCTGGCCATGTCCGTCTTCGTATTTTAGTACTGTGCATGCATTTAGTATCGTCTACTCAATCAAAGCCTGATCTTACATCTACTCGTCTTTATCTCTCTACTTTGATTAACATGGGATAGTGCCACGAATAAAAGGACACAAGATCATCAATAAAGGGACATGATAGATCAATGATATTAATCCAAATAATAGATCAAGGAGAGAAGAATACGAAACTATGATAAAGGATATCAATGATAAATCTTTATAGATTGAGCCATCTAAACTTAAATAACCTTGTATGTCTAAAAACATACATGTATGGGCCACTATGTAAACCTTGTCATGCCTACAACTAGAATACTGAAGAGTGGGGGCGATACTAGACCAGCTACACATTTTAAAGTACACTTGTACCTTAAGATATAGGTGTAGAAGCATAAAAAGTGTGCCTCATATAGATGGCACAGTTTTATTGAAATAAACCAAATAATTAGAAGAATGGTGCACTTTCTACTTGTTCCAGAAGAAAGATGCGTATTTTCTTACTTTGGAGCACTTTCCATTAATTTCAGATGATGGCGCACTATTCATAGAGTAGAAAAGTGGTGCGCTTTCTTAATGTTATTAAAGATGGCGCAGAAATAATCTTCTCTCTCTCAATATTTAATGCAGAAGACTGACAGTTAATAGATGTAGAAACCGAAGAGTCAGAGGTCATCATTACAGCGGAGCTACAGCACGCAGATCCAGGTTGTCGTTTAGCGACCCAACCGTAGTGTCATTCTCTTCAAAAGTGTGTCGCGGTACCAATTCCTTCAAAATTGCACCACACTTCCATTTTTAAAACTGTGCCACAGTGTCATTTTTCTCAAAAGTGCGCCGCAGTGCCATTTTCTACAAAAGTGCGAAGTAGTGCCAATTTTCTCAAAAGTGCGACGTAGTGCCATTTTCTTCAATAGTGCATCGTAGTGCCATTTTCCTCAAAAGTGCGCCGAAGTGCTAATCTCTTCAAAAGTGTGCCATAGTGCCAATCTCTTCAAAAGTACGTCGTAGTGCCATTTTCTTCAAAAGTGTACCGCAGTGCCAATTCCCTCAAAAGTGCGCCGTAGTGCCAACTCCCTCAAAAATGCACCGTAATGCCAATCTTACTAAAAATGCGCCAGTCTCCAAACGATTTAAAAAGTGCGCATATTATCCTATCCGACAATGAGAAGTTACGAATGCATGTCTTACATGTCGTACTTCTTATAAAAGGTGCACAAATAACTGTCCTCCATGACCTATGCTTTCGTCATATAGGAAGCTCCATGTCAAGCAGGAAGCAAGTTGTGCACCCACGCATGCAGAACGTGGGGTGTTAATCCACCAAAAGTGTGGACATAATGGTAAAACAGTGTTGACTATCCATAGTGCACGAACACTCTCATAACCGCTCATAAAATTTATAAATACGGGAGAATAGACACAGGGAGGGGCACATACAAACAAATATAGATAAAAGGGCTAGAATTTTTAAGTCTTTGAAATTCAAGAGCAGAGTGAGAGAAATAGAAACTTCTCGTGCCGTTAAGCTAGACTTTCTTATTGTTCAAATCTCCAAGTTGTTCGCAGCAATTTTTAAGTCTTTGAAATTCAAGAGCAGAGTGAAAGAAATAGAAGCTTCCCGGGCCGTTGTGCCAAAGTTTTTTATTGTTCAACTCTCCAAGTTATTCACAATATTTCCTACATTTCTTCGTCTTCGTATGCAATTCTCTGTCGTTATGTGCATTTCTTCATCGTCGAGTGGTCCAAGAAGTAAAGTGATCGTTCGCAGATCAGATCTCTACAGCTATACTTTTCCATAATTAATTGTACTTAGATTTCTGTTTATGATCTTTTTGTACTTTTTTCTTTTAAACAGTTTATAACACAAAAAATTCGTATAAACTTTTTCTCGCAAACAAAGATGGTGACTTTGCTGGGGAGATATATTGTCTTAATATTAGATAGGACCAATATATAATTTAGTGTTTATTTGGATATATATATAGAAGGAACAATATACAAAATAATATTAAGACCATATATACCCTTGTTTTTTATATAAATCCTAAATATTTGGTAGTAACAATATAAAAAATATCATTTAGAATTTTAAGAAATTTATTTAGATTTTTGAAATTATTTAGGATTTATTTGGATATACATAGTCTTAATATAAGATAGATGCTAATTTAGTGTTAATAGATATTAATAAGATTAGATATAAATTATTTGTATTATCTTTAATTCTATTTAATATTATAAATTATTGAGATAAACTCAAACTCTATTTTAAATTAATTTAAATCCTGAGTCTACTAGGAAAGCAACTCCATGCATATCATATCCTTATTTAAACTCATCCTAATCATATCCCAATTAGAAAATTCTAGTCGTATTCAATTAAGTAGTGTTCACCATTATAAATACCTCATCTTCATATTTTTCTTCCCCAAATTCTCCCATTTTTCGTCCAAAAATAGTCAAAATTCGTCATAAATTTAGCCTCATTTTCTAGTAGTTATGACGACTTAAAAATATGATATCTCCTAGCTCCGGACTCCAAACGCGCTACAATTTTTTTTGTTAGAACCGTATCAAGGTTAGTTTTTGAATATATAAATTATTTTAATAATTTATGAACCTATTTTTTCAGAAAATTCTAAAAGTGCCAATTGTCCGAAATCAGACGCATTTTCGTATTTTCGAGATTTTGGGAGATCTCGAATTCGGAATTACGAACCGTTTGAAGTTTCGGAAAGTTGATATGATGAAATTAAATAAAATAATATTTCTAGAATTTAATATGTAAGTTTAATTTACTATAAAATTCGTGCAACGTAGAGGAAAAAAGAAAACCACCAAAAATTGTCATCTATACGCCCTTATGGACATAACTCTTTACCGACTTGTGATTTTATAAAATCGTCGATTCCGGTGTTCATGTAGCACTAAAATCTAGAGAATTCTACACACAAATCAAGAATTTAAGTTGGTTGACTTTTTGGTCAATGGATTGCCTCGATTTGCGTGCTACGGATCACAAATCCGTAAAGTTGACTTTCTTTGGACCAAAATTAGGGTTTAACAATAAAATCAGAATATAATAAGATTAAAATAATATTTCATATTATTTTATTCAAAATTAAAATAGATTAAAATGGAGGAAACTATTCACCCACTTTTGTAACCTAACTTGTTTAATTTATGTGATGGGTCGATCGGACGATGCCTTGAGTTGGGACTTTATTTTTTTCAGAGCAGGCAAGATACCTTGCCCAATTTATTATAGTACTTTGCATGCTTATCATATTTTTATATATTCATTATATATATGTTTTCTTTCAGTCATAATTATATACTATATATATGTTGACACACACTTGACACATAGTATTATGGGAGGGGAGGACAATCAATAGGTGTATGGGCTACCCACTCTGGTAAACCATAGTAACTAGCACGCACTACGGGAGTTGTGTCACGATGGCCGCTATCCTCGTGGTATGTCGGCTGATGGTGTCACGATGGTCGCTACCCTCACGGTATGACGACTGATGATGTTCATGGACGTGTGTATGAGTTGTGAGATAGATAGAGTATCCTACACCTATCCATTCGTTGAAAGGTTATCCTCACTATGCATTTTTATATAGATTGTCTAGTACAGTGTACTTATATATTTTTTGTCTATTATGCTTGTTTTACTGTATTCAATTGGCATGCTTTTATGTATCTTGTTACGTCCCTCTGAGGACCTGGTCCCTTTCCAGGTGTAGACGATCTTGACTATTCGCAGGAGCATGGATTAGGACTTGTTACTTATCTCTCTTTCGAGGAGGTCTTCTCTTCGAGTCTCATTGTTCATTAGATGTACTTATGTGGGTTCTCTTATATTCTAGTTGGTAGTAGATTTGTCTCCACCCAACTACTTGTTCTTATCAAGAATTTTATACTTGATTCAATTATATAGTTGATTGGTTATTTGATTCTGTGGATGAGATCTAGTTTTGCCCTGTGACTTGTGACAATATATATATCACATGTGAGTTAACATTCATATTACAACGTACGTGTGTATTATGGTATCCATATATTGGAGTTGCCATATAAATACGGCTGGCATGCTTACGTATTCTTGGTCCTACGTATTTTGGGACTGGGGCATGACAAGTTATCTCCTTGTATTCCAGACTCTGCATTCATTGATACCTGCAAAAAGAACCTACTCCCTATAGTAGGGCTCTGGACAGGTCCAAATCAATTTTAAGACTGGACGACATTCATCATCGGGGCCAAAACTATTGAAGGCAATATGAAAATGACACGCAATTTGGGGTTACAAATAACTAATACGGAAGGAAAGCGTCCCTCCAATAGTGCGAGTAATCGCAACAGCAAAGGAATTGAGGCCTTGGCGATAAATCTGTGTCACGACCCGCACCCGGTTTAGGGGCACGAGAGCGTGGGTTCGTCCAGCCTACGCCGCAGCATCGGCGGTAGAACGCTGTCTAGGTCAAGTACTATCTAAACAATCTCACGCTAGTATCCAACTCCATAAGGAGACGTGGATATCATAAAATAAATCTAGAAATACTCAATCACAACTACAGCACGATAAGAAAATGAAGAAATAAAAGAATACAACACAAGTCTAATGACACAATAATCATACCTGCAATCAGTAACATCCAATCCCCCAAGTGTGTCAGAAACCAGTCTACTAAGGTCACAGTCTGGAAAAATATTTTCCAGTCAGGAAGGAGCAAAGTACATCTCTAAATAGCAGTTCATTATAAATGACATAAACTATGTAGCAGTTCTAGATGGAAACATACCAGATGCATGTATAGGTACGAGAAATGTACAATGAGAGAAATACTGGAAATACTGTAAGTAAATGCAGGAAAAGAACAATATGTCAATGAGCAAAAATTTTATGACTAAGTGTGTGAGTACTAGCTTTAACATGTGATCGGCTTGGGAACTTGATCAGGCTGGTTACATGTGATTAGCTATGGTTTATGTAAGGTCAGGCTAACCGTTGGTTAGCTATGATGCATGTAGAGGTCAGGCTAATCACACGTAACAGCTATGGAGCATGTAAATGGTCAGGCCGCACCCGACGTGAGATGTGGGGTGAGCTATGGTGCATATAAAGTTGGGTATGATCACATATCTACACTAAAGTACTCCCCAAACCCCCGACTGGTATAGTAGATCCAATCATGGTACGCTATGGCACGGGATTCCCTAGGGAGGTAGCAAATCTCCCCGGGTCTCAGTGTCTGTACATGCACAAGATATCAAGGAAACAAGTCTTGTAAAAGCTACACCATGAATAAGGAATAACATCTCATGACGAGATCCGTGTATACCAATCCGTGTAACCAATGTGTCAAGAACATGGATATTTACACTAGATACAGTGAACATAGGAGATATCATAAATTAGAAACTAATCAGAGAATGTACTCGCCTTGGGTCCTTAGCTGTCAATACCAATGTCCTGTTCCAGAGTATCCCTTGGGTAAACCAACAGTCCTATAAACATATCACAAGTAAAACCACATTTGCATTAGATGCTACACTAACACAGTCTAAAAATACTGAGTTCGGGACTTCTCTAGGTATGATACTGGTCACCTAGGATCACCTAGTAGGTTCACCAATTAACCATATTATCAATAATTAAATTAATACATATATATATGGTTATACCAAATTATATACAAAATATGTATAACTGTATGTACATAAGTGGAATATATTATTTATGTGAAAATTATACATCACTCATATATATAAACTAATATACACGTACCAAAATACATATTAACTTATATTATATATACATATATGCATACATACCAAAATAATACAATACTATATACAGGTAATTATACCAAAATATGTTTTAGAAGTACATATATATATCAATACAGTGTTATATATATACTATATATTTTTACATACCAAAAATATGTTTATACATGTATATATATATATAGGTACACATATTTATACCAAATATATTAATTTAATATATACTTTACCAATATATTATTATACCAAAATACATACATATATATGTTTGTACATACATAGAATTAATTTATATACTATATAAAATACCCAATATACATTCATATACATATGCATTTAATTAAATACATACATTACATTATACTAAAGTATATATATATACTATACTTATACATATTAAACATAATTTAAATAAATAATATACATTCACATTATTAAATTATACATTACCAGTTTTCTTTATATACTATACACATTTCATGTATTTAAAGCACTAAATAAATAATACTATTTATATACATATACGTATATTATATATACTCATACGTATATAAGTATATATATATACATATATATATATATATACAGGAAGAAGGAAGGAGAAGAGGAAGGAACTTACAGTGGGTTGGCCGGAGTCTCGCCGGACCGCGGTGGCGAGGGGAGGAGCAGCCGGCTGAGAAGAGGGCCGCCGGGCTGACGGGTGGCGCAGCACCGGCCGGGGTAAACAGCAGAGGGAGGAGCAGCGGCAGCAGGACGGCGGGGAGCTCGTGAGTTGGGGGGTCGCCGGGGTTCAGTCGGCCGCTCGCCGGAGTTGAGAGGGGGGCGGAGATGTGGATGGATGGATGGATGGATGGAGGTGGTGGTGATGTGGAGTAGTTGACAGCGGGAAGGGATGGGGAAGCAGGCCGGCTGATGGTCGGGGTGATCTCGGCTCGTGGACTCGCGGGAAGAAGAGCAGCAGGGAGCTGCTGCCGTGGAGCGCCGGAGTGCACAGGGCCGCCGGGGTTGCACAGCAGGGAGGACAGCAGCGGATGGAGAGGTGGAGGAGTAGCTCGTGAAGCGGGGTTGGGGGTCTGCTGGTCGGCCGGGGGATGGTGAGAGCAGATGGTGGTGGAGGTGATAGATGGACGGAGTGCAGTCAGAGGGAGTCGGCCGCCGGACGCGTCGGGACAGCGCCGGCCCGGAGGGAAGTACAATAGAGGATGGGAGGAGCCGCGGCTGGAGGGAATGGACAGGGAGCAGAGAACAGCCGGGGCCGCCGGACTGATGGCCGCCGGAGGAACAGTTAGGGGGGGATGATGAACAGTGTTCTCAGGTTCCCCCCCCCCCCTCTATGAATTCAAAATTTTTGATTATGAAGAAGGAAGAAGGAGAAGAAAAGGAAGGAAAAGAGAAGAAGAGAAGAAGGAGAAAAAGAAAGAGTTTTCCTACGATTGAGGATGGAGGCTTGGTTGGGGAAACCTAGGTTTCTAGGGATTAGGGTTGATGGTGACATGACATAAATAGGGAGAGAGGGTGTTGATGGAGGGTGGTGATTGAACCCTTAGAATGAGTGGCTAGGATTATTCATGAAGGAAATTGTTTTCATGTAAAGTAGAGTGGGGAAAAATGCAATTTGGTCCACAAATAAATAACCTTTCCATTTGGTCTTGGACAATGGGGTGATGACACCTACAATTGAATAATTGCAACTTAGCCCCTTAAATTCGGGAAATTGCATAAACACATAAAATGACACAAAATTTGTGGAAAAAAATGTGTTTAGAAATTTTCATGGTGAGAGGGTGTTGTGCGTTAGGCACGGTTTAATTAATCGGGTACTGGAATTAAATTGGGATTTTCGGAATTGGTTTAAATAGTATCCTCAATTTAATTAAAATAAAATGCAAGTCGTGTTCAAAAATTAATTAGGAGTACATGGGGCCAAAATCAGGTCGGGTCATCAATACCAATAATGAAGAAGACTCAGAACAGAATATTACCCTAATTTGGGCCACACGAAAAATAGGTCAAGATTGTCTCAAATTTCAATTGGAACACACAACGATACAAAATAGGGATTTATTAAATAACGTCCACGACGATTTTTGTGCGGCTAGAAACAATGTACAGAGAGCATAATTATGAGCTGTAAAAATAGCAGAATGGAAGGCGGGCATGTCTAGGACAAGATTGTGAAATTCGTTGGAAGACAAAAGTCAGGGTAGCGCTCCAAATATTGAAGCAAAGGCAATGCGCAATAATTAATTAAAATACAGTAATTAATTATAATCTCCAATAATTAAATTCTAGATAAAATAAATAAATACAGAACTCTATAATTCGGACAGGTGGTCATCTACTGGGCTTCTAGGTCTAGTCTACTAGCTTAAAAATAAATAAACACTGTATATAATATTATATTTAAATTACACATCACACATTTATCAAATATACTATCATGCAATTACTTAATTGTAAATACCATAATATTAAATATTATAAAAAGTCAAAAATACCCCTGTTTTCGGAATGTGGTAGTGACAATCTGTCAAAGTGACCCACCTCTCCTCCAACACAAAATCCTACAGAGTCTTCCAGGCCTAAGAAAGAATATTCCTTTGACGAGAGCGATATCCCCAGTGTTTTCGAATGCTTGATAAAAAGAAACAAGCTACAGTTGCCTAATATCAAGTGACTAATTGAGACTGGTAAAACAAACGACCCAAACTACTGCTTGTACTACCGATATATACATCACCCTACCAAGGCTTGTTAGGTCTTAAAAAGGAAGATACAGCAGTTGATAGATGCTAAAGCTATCACCCTTCACAACGAAGAGAAGACAGTCACTGCCAATATGGTGTCTCTTCAATTCGACGACTTTCCAGCACAAAAGTCCCGAATGGTGTCGTCCCAATACCCCAGTCCGATTCTCTATGGTCGAGTTGCTTCGTTTGTCGAAGAAGACTCATGAAGCTTTGAGCAAAGCTCTAATACATGTGGACTCATGCTCAGCTCAATTCAAGACTCCTGATGAAGAGCCATTAGCGTGTCCTCAATGCCATAGCGTGATCGTGAAGATTCCTAACATCACCTCCATTCAAAATGACTTGCAACTCAAAGATAATCAGTATGACAGGCCTCTGTATTATACCGGTTACATCGGATCTATTAAGGTGAACCGGATTCATATCGACCATGGTTCTTCACTTAGCATCATTCCTAAAAGTCTACTGAGAGGATAGAAGATACTGATACACAACCTGTCTACTACCAGTACCACTATTCTATGCTTCAATGTTGGAAGAAGTAAACCATTGAGAAAGATACACCTAAAAATTCAGATAGACGGTCTACTTACTGAAGTCACATGCTTTGTGATTGACTCTGACGTATCCTACCATATTTTTCTAGGAAGGCCATGGATATATGAGCATAAAATTGTACCCTCCACCCTACATCAATGATTCAAGTATGTGAACAGTAGAGGAGAGTTCAAAATAGAGGTAGCTGACCTCAACCCTTTCAAAGGTGTTAAAGCCTATTTCGCTAACTCTGCACTCTATATACCGGAGTATATGAAAGAGGAATCTAATCAATCTAGTGATGAAGCTAAAAATACTCCAAAAGAAGAGCCTCTAATAATCAGAGTCAAATGTCGTACCATTTGTCCAACTCCTTCGAAGCCTCTCGGCATCGACCTGCACAAGTCATCTTCATTGGTCATCAACCTTCGTTGCAATAAACAACCAACACTAGAAAATGAGCCACTTATTATCGACCTTCGTCGTAACAAGCAATCAACATTAGTGAATCAACCCCTAGTCATCAATCTTGTTAAGCCTCCTGTCAAGGCTGAAGATTTTGCCGACTATATGGAAGATGAAGAATCTTATATTTCATAAATAAAGAAGACTCTACTTCGCACTACATTGATGTTGAACCCTTTGCTAAAAATCCTTAGAGGCTCTTCACCTCTACGAACCTCTATCCATACTAGTGGCATATTCATTCCAATATGGTTCGTCATATGAACCATATGAGGAGGCATACTTCATGGTCCCAGCGAGACAGGACAAGCAATGTCAGATTTTTGGCAAAGCTAGAAACAAAAGAGTCGGTCAGACTAATGGTTCTGACGAGGATATGAGAAAGATACAACCGTATCGTTACAACCAACCAGCCAAGAATATCATACAAAGGATGAGCTACAACTTAAAATTTGGCTTGTGACTAAATTATGAAAAAGGCAGACGGACTCATATACGTCACCTCTCTCCTAAAGTCAAGTCATAAATATACTACTAACGGACTGGTCATGGTATGGGTTATGTTACACCACCAACAAGTCTTGAAAGTTCAGAATCAGAAGAAGTGACGCATTCTCATTCTTCTGACTCATTATTGTGGGATTCTGACGAAAGTATGGGTGACGTATTCAAACAGGCTTTCTCAGTAAATATGGTGTCAACGTCCCTAGATGAGGAAGATGTTGAACTATTGGAACCATTCAAAAATGATCCATGGGCATAACAAATGGATATTCAATGGGAGCTTCGATTTGAGCAACGTGAACCACCTATAGAGGATGAAATAGTCCAAATTGATATAGGAGAAGAATCTTCCCCATGACCAATCTTCATTAGCAAGAGTCTTCCTGAAGAAGATCAACACGCTTTATGTCACGCCTCAGTCCCAAAATATACGGGACTAGGTCACGTGGCAATGGCCCGCTACGTATCAAGTGGACTCAAATCCAACTCGAATACGTATAAGCTGTCCAGTAAGGGTCACTATCTACATAACATAATAAACACATCTGTGTCTCAATCCACAAAAATATAAAATATAAGAATGAACAACTGGTATCTTGGTGTGCACCCCATACTACCCTTGTACGAATAGACTTGGAATGAATAATATGAGTCTACAAACATTAGGCTATAATAGTAGAAAAAAATAGTAAGAAAAAAAATAAACTACGGAAGACATGATATAAGCACCTACTCTCAATACATGTATACCAAAAAGATACTCATCAACAGCTTCATAAGAACTCAACGACAATCAATACTGTAAAACTGGAAGAAAACCAGGTCCTCAGAGGGACGTAACAAGATACATAGAAATATGCTACTAATGATATGAAATACTCCAATAAATAAGGGGTGTACGAAACTAAGTGTAAATGCAAATGAGAACATCGTTCGTCCGTATGGAGCTCTCCGAACATGAGATCCTCTATCAGCGACGATCGTCCGAGTCGCCTCACTGTCAACATCAATATACCAATAGCAACCCCTATGTCTAGTAACTATCCTCCCCACCCAATGAATCTAGAACAGGTTGACTCCTCGCCACGTTCAATCCCTAATATGAAGTCCAACATATATCAAGAATAAAAGTATCTAGTATGCACTAAGCCGTCAAATGTCCAGATTGTACTGATGATCAGTCGAATACGGGGATACATGTCCACTATCTCTGTAACATCTCTCTGTATCCAAGTAAGTGTCAGGTCCTGCGGGATATCGGTGTATCCCTAGAGTAGTAAGGAAGGACTCATAAATGTCTAGGTTGCAAAAGTAACTAACCAACACACACCGTTGGTTACGCCCAAAGTCATGTTCGCAAACGCAGATAAAATATAATAATAAAAAGTAGTAGAGAAGGAACTAAAATTTGAATGGAAATATAACATAGTGGCAAGGTATATTTTTCTGATTCCGAAAGCTGAGAATGGGGATCAGGTAAAATGTCTGAATCCAAGGAACCTAGAGGAAGTATTTAAAACCGATTAACTATGGAGCCAAGTTTATCCTTTATATAAAAATAAAAAAAACATAATTATACCCCTTAGGTTTATCTTAGTTTTATAGAACATCACACAACAAAATTCCCACACCAAGGTACTCAGTGTTTATATAATCACCCAACAGGAATCACAAGGGCATATACATTAGCTTTTCTTTCAAATGTTCAAATATACCAATTTACCAAATAAACATAACTAACATACTATCCCTTCTCCATTCTTATTAGTTACTTCATTCTCTATTCTCCCACGAGGATACAGCCTTCCCTAATTCCTTAATTCTGCATACACTAACTATATATTCATTGCTAGCTATCCTCTAATTCATATGTACAAGTTATTTCTCTTTCAGTTTTCTAGCATGAAAATGAGATTATAGTTTGCCTCTTCCCTAATATAAAAAAAATATATTCAAATCCACATGCAAGTACACTTGTATGGCCAGCACAGATGTAAAATTTCCATTCCTCACTATTCAATTCCATGCACATAAAACCACGTTCATGAAAACACTCCAATATACTACTGTTCTTTCTTCAATCAACACACACCAACTATTTCCATTGACACATCCATTAAAAACTACCATGCACTCTCCATTTCTGCCTTCAGTTACTACTATACATTCTTTCTCATATATCTTTCCTATTATCACCATACAGAGAAGAAATTTCTAACAAGCCATTCACCCACACAACACATGCATTAAATAATCTTCCCTTCACAAAATCTTTCCACACAATAGTTACACAACTCTAACCTACATGGTTTGCTCTCATCCTCCTCAAGTACTCAACAGTGTCACCTCTTCTTCCCAAAACTCGCCTCCAGTTCATTGGACACACAGACACTTATATATATCAACACATAAAGAGCTCACACACAGTTTAGTTGGTACAGGAAATAAGACTCGATGAGGGGAACGGGAACTCACCGGAGAAGATAGTGATGGAGGCGGGAGTAGATTCGCAGAGCCTTTTCGAGTTGTTTCAAGTTGGTTGTGCCTCAGGGAAGTGGACGCCGATTCCGGCAGGACCGTGGAATGGTCGGCTTCGTTCAATCGGTCTCAACCGGCCTCGTTGTGCGAATATGAAACTAATCTCGTCGGTGGCATCAAACTAGAGGAGAGGGGATGCTCGACGCAGGGATGAGGGTCAGTCATAGTCGAGCTTGCCACCAGAAGGCCGAGCCCAGGAACGGTTCTCAATGACGCAGCCGGAGAAGAAGCTCGTCTTGCTGCTCCGGTTGTATGTGACACTGCAGTCGAAAGCAAATAGGAGCGCTGGTCGCGCGGCTCCAAGATCGAACAGGGAGGCGGGACGGATTGACGCTGTTGGCGAAGATATGTCGTTGTTATTTTGAAATCGAAACTGCGCGAACGGAGGACGTCTGCGATGGTCGGAGTGGATCGGTAGAGGCATTCGACGCCGGACTAGCTGATGCCAAAGAAGAAGAAACACTAGTAAAATTTGTGGGATTAGCGATGTTTTTAGCGACGTCCAAATAAAACGTCGCTGAATTATAGGTATTTAGCGACGTCCATATAAAACGTCGCAATACGTCGGTTATAGCGACGTGAAGCGACGTTTAGCGACTATAATTATTATAAATATATAATATGTCGCTAGGTCGTCGCTAAACGTCGCTAACTTTTTAATTTTAGTGATGTTTACCGACGTTTATGTATTTAAGTCGCAGTATAGGCCGACGTTGCTAATTTATTTTATATAGGGTTTGACGAATTTCTCTTCCCCCCATTTCCTTCGAAATCTCCAAAATTTTAAACCCCCCCATCCCGGCACCCCACCTCGGCGACCCCCCTCAGGCCGCGTCCTCCCCCCTACGGGGTGCTCCTCCCTCCGTCAGCTCCTCCTTCCTCCGGCTCCCCTCCTCCCTCCGGCGTCCTCCCCCCTCCGGCGGCTCCTCCTCCCTCCGGCGTTCTCCTCTCTCCAGCTCCCCTCCTCCTCACTAGGTGAGCTCCTCTCCCTGTCTCCTTTCTCTGTCTCTCTCTGTCTCTCTCTCTCTCTCTCTCTCTCTCTCTCTAACATGACACAATACAACATGACACGACATGACACACACTAACCCTAACCCTAACTCGGACATACACACACGCACGCGGACACACTAACACATGCGGACACTAACCCTAATACTGACATGGACACACGGATACACACACACATAGACAAGACATTACATGCCACAGACACACGGACACAAACAAGACACAGACATAGACATGACATGGGATACGACACAGACACATACACTGGCATGACACGAAATATGACACAGACCCTAACCCTATCTCTCATCTATTTAGCTGCCTGAGTTTAGACGCAACCTGGCGTATATAATACGATGCAGATCTTGACTCAAGGAGAGTCATATACACGGACACGAGAATGACTCTTCAAAGTCGAGACACGATATATGATATTGTCTTCTTCTAGAACTCGTATCCAACTTGGGCTGATGCTTCTTGCTGCACGAGCTGTTGTATTGGCTACTGCAGACTGCTAAACCTTCTGTTGAAGGCTCTGCAGTGCACTGGCTCTGCTGCTACTTGCTGAGTTTATATGTTGTTGTGCATCCTTCCTGCTGTGTAATGCACAATGTTGCTGCACATTAATTCCTCACTACTACACTGTGCAGTACAGCTAGCTGCTACTGCTATAAACTGTTGTATGTTTCCCCTTGTACTGTAGTAGCACAGAGCTGCACACTGCTCAATTGTGCTCCCCCTTGCTGTGCTAGCACAGAGCTGCACACTGCTCTCCCTTCAGTTGATCACTGCCAAATGATGCACGCTAAAAACTATGAACTGCTCTCCCTAGTGACCCGAGCTTAATTAATCACTCAAACAACCATACTTGAAGGTAGCAGTGAGTATCAGTGCATGTACTGTATTTAACGATGAGTATATATCTAGGACTAGGAGTATCAGTGCATGTACTGTATTTAACGATATACTTGAAGGTAATTGTATATTCATTTTTGATGCAGAAGTATCTAGAAATGGATATGAATTACTATCTGCATCATCGTTCGTGGATGTACAACCGTCATCCTGATGACATGTACGGTGTGCAGGATAAATTTATTGAGGGTGTACAGCAGTTCATGCAGTTCACCAAGACGTTCCCTCAGTACATGGACGGTACCAAAATTAAGTGTCCGTGTGTGAGATATCGCAACTTGAAATATCATCCAAAAGTGGAAGTCACATATCATTTGTACTCGAAGGATTTTACGCCGAATTACTATCAGTGGACCACGGACGGAGAACTTGTGTCTTTAGCATCGGAGTCGGAGCCTTATGTGGAGCCATATATGGATGTCCACGACCACGCTGCTTACGAAGACGGGTGGGTGAACATGATTTTTGATGCGACGGGACCTAATTTCCATCCGGACAATCATGATGCAGCCGAGGAGGCACCGAATACCGATGCTGCGAAGTTCATGGAGTTGTTGGAGAATGCAAGGACTCTATTATATCCTGGTTGTGAAGATCATTCACCGATGGAGGTTGTTACAAGATTGTTGAGCATCAAGTCCGATTTTAACATGTCACAAGAATGCTATAACCGACTGATGGATTTGATTATAGAGATCTTACCAGAGGATGCAAAGTTGCCTAGAGACTTCTACCGATCTAATAGGATGGTAAGATCGCTCTGGATGTGATACGAAAAAATTGATGCATGTCGCAACAGGTGCATGTTGTACTACAAAGATGACAAGGATGAAGATGCGTGCAGATTCTGTGGTGCTAATTGCTACAAGGCTAATGGAAGAGAAAAGTCTGTCGGTGCAAAGAAGCCTACCGATTCGATGCACTACTTGCCTTTAACGCCACGGTTGCAGAGGTTGTTTATGGTGAAGGAGACTGCAGAAAACATGAGTTGGCAAAGACAAAAACAGATCGAAGGAGTATTGGATCATCCATTCGATGGAGAATCATGGAAGCACTTTGATCGAGAGTATCCAGATTTTGCTTCGGATCCGCGTAATGTCAGATTGGGGCTCTCCTCCGATGGTTTTACCCTATTCGGACTTTTGGGCTCCCAGTATTCGTGTTGGCCTGTGATCGTCACTCCGTACAATCTACCGCTTGGATGTGCATGAAGACTGTCACGTCCCAGTCCCAAAATATATGGAACTAGGCCACGTAGCATTGTCCAACTGACACGTCACTAAGGGATTATCCAATTTAATGGACCCAAAGGAACATGCTACGCTGTCCTAAAATACTAATAAGTTAAATATAGGTAATGTCTAATCTCATCCACAAAATATCAAGAAATACTGGAATAAGTGCTGAAATATATAGATGCTAAGTCTGAAATGTCATAATACAAATCAGATATAACTGGTGGAAACAAATCCACTACAAAAGATAAAGTGCAGAAATATAGCAAGACTAGATCATCGACTAGCTAGATAATGAAGCTCCGTCTTCAGATAAACATTCCACTGGAGGACAGTGGAAAAGAGGCTTCTGCTTCGGGTGCACAAGGATCAGACAGACTCTAATGGCAGCTCTTCTAACTCCTCCTCAGTTGCATACCTCGTATCCTGTCCGGGACCGTACACTGTGGGGTAGTATGCCTCATCTAAATCTGGAAGGAAACCAGGTCCTAAGTGGGACATAACAAGATACATAGAAATATGCCATAATATAAATACTGAATAAATAAATACAGGGTGTGCTAACCATCTATGTAAATGCAATATAAAGACAACCTTGGTACGTATGGGTAGGCGTAGGCATAACGGCCAGCATCCTATAGAGTGTGGTATCTGCAACGTCCGTCATTCCGAAGAATGAGGTATTTGAATATATACAACGTCCAACACTCTAAGGGATGTGGTATCTACAAGTATATATAACGTCCGTATCACTCCGAAGAGTACGGTATCTGCAATAAAGAAGTTGGGTGTCCCATATGCCTACTAGTTGTCTTCCCCGCCCAATGCGGTAATACAAGTCGAATTCACAACGTGCAAACCACGTAACTAAATGCCAAGTCCTAACTTTCCTGAATTTTTCTGATTTCGTGCTAAGCCGTGATGCACGTCACATGCACTGGTAGCTAATCAAGTACACAAACTCGCATCCCAAAATAAAGTGCAACCGTGTTGCGTGTACAAGTGTTAGGGTCTAGGAGGATATTAGGATACCCTCGCAGCTGTAGGTAAGTCTGCTAAATTCTAAGTCAGTTACACTACTTGTCAACGTATCCGTTGACGGTACCCGAGGCAATCTCGGACACTTACAGTCATATGGAAGTTCAAGAGAAATAGCATACAACAACATTTATAATTAAACAGTAAACTTGGCAAGGTATACTTGCCTACGTCCTCAAGCTGGGCGTGCCAAAAACCTGTTCTTGCAGTCGTGCCTGAGGGGTCCTATGACCTAGGGTCACTGACTGCGTTGTAGGTGCACTCTGTTTAAGACGTACAGGGTTCGTAAATTTAACAAAATAATGCGTACATGAGATAATATATACATGGTATAGTACATATTTATACTTATGTATATATAATAAAGACATAATATATATATATATAATTTAATACATATATAATATATATATACATATTTTATAGCATAACATATAATTATAGTATTTATAATCATAATATAGATGTATGTATACTATATAAATATATAATATACATATATACTTTACATATATAATATATAATTATATATAATAGTCTATGTAAATATATACATATATATACATAATAGTATTTATATATATATATATGTATATAGATAATTAATATAGTTACATAAATATATATAAATATACATACATAGAAAGATATATATATATATATAAATAATATATGTATATACTAATAATAGGATGTATATATATATATATATATATATATAATATGATTATATATACTATATATACATATATATTATATAATTAAATAAATATATATTTAATATATACATAGAGAGGTATATATATATATTTAATATAATTAAATATATATATATATATATATAGATGCACATATACATATATAAATAAAATATAAAAGAAATACGTATATATACATACATATATATATATATATATATATATATATAATAGTATATTATATATACTGTATATATATATATATATATATATACATATAGTAATTTATAATATAATTATATAGTATATATAATTATTTATATTACAATATACATACATATATATATATATACAGTATATATATATATATATATATACATATATATATATATATATATATATATATATATATATATATATATATACATATATATATATATATATATATATATATATATAAAATAAAAGACATATATATATATATACATATTAAATTTAAATACTGTATATATATATACATATAGTAATTTACAATATATACTATATATATATATATATATATATATATATATACATATAATAATATAATACAATTATAATATATATAATTATATATATTACAATATACATAAATATATATATATATATTTATTTATTTATATATATATATATATATATATATATATATATATATATAAATACAAAAATACATATATATATACATATTTATAATATAATATATAATATAATATAATATATTATATATATACTGTATATTATATACTATAAATTATAATAAATAATATAATAAAAATTATATAATATATATAAATATATATAATACAATATATATAAATATATATATAAATATATATATATATATATATATATATATATATATATATATATAAATATACTAAATACATATATTAATACTTATAATATAATATATAATAATACATGTATATACTGTATATATATACTGTATATATACAGTAATATAATTATATAATATAATATATATAATTATATATTATAATATATATAAACGTATATATTTATATATAAATATACATATATATATACATATATACATACATATATACATACATATATATATAAATACGTATATACGTATAGTTAGGGGGGGTTGTATACCTGATAGGTAGGAGGGACCCACGCCTCGTCGTCGGCGGGAGGAGAGCGGTGGTCCGTCGGGCGGCTGGCCGGAACGGCGACTGCAGTGGCAGTTGCAGTCAGCAGCAACAGCAGCTTGCAGCAGCTGCAGCGACGGCGGAGGCGGCGGTTCAGGGGGTCAGGGCGGCGGAGGAGGTCGGGGCGAAGGGGACGGTGGTGGTGGCGGTGGTTAGATGTGGCCGGGGGAGGAGTTTGAAGGAGTCGGGGGGGTGCTCGGGTTACGGTTGGGGAGGTCGGGGGTCGCTGTAGCGGAGCTGGCGGTCGGGGCGGTGGTCGTGGGGCGGCGGGAAGGTGGTGGTTCGGTGGAGGGGGTCGAGGCGAAGGGGTTGGTGGCGGTGGCGGTGGTCTGAGGTGGCCGGGGCGGTGGCTTCGGGCGGTCGGGATGGATGAGGTGCTGCTGGTGTGGGTGTAAGGGTTGGTGCTGCGGGGGCTGCCGGCCTGTGTGGCGAGGCAGGGGGCGGAGGCTCGGTGGCGGAGGGTGGCTGAGGTAGGAGGAGTGGGTGTTCGGGTGGTGGGGATGGGTTGTTTATATAGGGTTTGGGTTTTGGGTATTTTTGTAATTAGGGTTAGGGGTGGGGGCATTTAGGTAATTAGGCAATTAAAATATCTTTAGATATTTTATAGGATATTTTATGGGTGGGGCTCACTTTTAAATGGACGGTGTAGGTTCACCCTCCAATAGGAGGTTGACACCTCGTACATACAATTTGCAGATAAAACCCTGCAATTTCATAATTTGCACAAAAGCCCTATTAATTGGAAAATTGTACAATTACGCAATTGTCTGAGAAAAATACCATATTCCTAAAAAGGCTGAAATGTACAGAACTTAGGGGGAATGTTGTGTGAGGGCCCTGAGGGGGTGGGGGTGAGCCTGGGCAGGGGCTGGGCCTGGTTTTGTGTGATGCGGGTCACCGTATTAATTAATTAGAAATTAATGCGCACGGTGTTTACTAATTATTTAAAAATAGGTAGGGCCATAATTTTAATATGGTGTAAATATACTAATTGTAGTATACTCAAAGTAGAATAATAACGTAATTTTGTTTGGGCAAAACAGGTGCCTGTTGGGCCTCAAATCTCTATTGGAACAGAGATGGGTACAGGTCTGGGATTTAATTAATAATTAATACGGACGTTTGTAATGATTTTTGTGCAACTAAAATGAGGCACAAAATAGAGTATTTGGGAGTTGCACAAAGTTCAGAAAAATAGACTAGCATGTCTAGTAGAGGTATGTGAACTTTGTTTGGGGATAACAGTCAGTGTAATGCTCTAAATATTTAGGTGATAGACAGGTGCACAAATCAATAGGATATGTAAGCAAAATAAATTTAAAAAGTTGTAATAAATTCTAATTTGATAAAAATAACCCTAATTTATTATTAAATACTAAAATCTGGTCGAGGGAGTTTACAATCTACCCTCCTTAGAGCATTTCGTCTCAAAATTAAAACAGACATATAGAGAAAATTGTAGATTGATTTGAAATATTAGGACATACCCTGGCCTTCGAATAGATGGGGGAAACACTGTCGAATATCCTCTTCTCGTTCCCAGGTTGACTCGCCTGGTGCATGATGTCTCCATGCAATACGAACTAGAGGGATAGTCTGGCCTCGCAACACCTTCTCGCTTCGGTCTAGGATCTCTACAGGCTCCTCCTGGTACGATAAACTCGGGCCGACAGTGATCTCTGAGTGGTCCAACACATGACTTGGATATGGAATGTACCTCCTCAGCTGAGATACGTGGAAGACGTCATGTACTCCTTCCAATGTTTGAGGTAAGGCTAGCTTGTAAGCAACTTCTCCGATGCGTTCCAACACATCGAAGGGTCCGATGTACCTCGGACTGAGTTTTCCTCTTCCTCCAAATCTGATACTCCCTCGGGTAGGTGAGATCTTCAAAAACACATGCTCTCCAACTTGGAACTCTAGAGGTCGTCGATGTACGTTGGCCCAGTGCTTTTGTCTGTCCTGTGCTGCTCGCAGGTGCCCTTGGATCTTCTTTACTTTCTCCACCGTACGAACGACCAATTCTGGTCCCAAGATCTGCCTTTCGCCTATATCACTCCAACATACAGGGAAACGACATTTCCTTCCATACAATGCTTCAAAGGGAGCCATTTGAATGCTCGCTTGATAGCTATTATTGTAGAAAAATTCCACCAGATACAAATGATCTTCCCATGATCCACTGAAATCAAGCATGCATGCTCTCAGCATATCTTCCAGTGTCTGAATAGTGCGCTCAGACTGGCCATCTGTCTGCGGATGATACGAGGTGCTGAACTTGATGCGGGTACCAAGACTTTCTTGCATACTTCGCCAAAAGTAAGATGTAAATCTCGTATCTCTGTCAGACACTATACTGACTGGTACTCCGTACAGACGTACGATCTCCTCCATATACATGTCTGCCAAGACTTCTTTAGATTGCCCGACTCTGAAAGGTAAGAAATGAACAGCCTTGGTAAGTCTATCTACAATCACCCATACATCATTACGACCACTGGACTTCTTGGGAAGCCCGTAACGAAGTCCATAGTAATGTGTTCCTATTTCCACTCAGGTATTGGGAGGGGTTAAAGTAGACCTGCGGACCTCTGATGTTCAGCCTTGACTTGTTGACACACCAGGCATTTTGCCACAAAGCGGGCTATTTCTCTCTTCATCCCGTGCCACCAATAGTATTATCGCAGATCTCTGTACATCTTTGTGCCACCTGGATGGATAGAGTATGTTGAGCTGTGAGCTTCTGACACCAGCTCTTCACGAAGTTCTTCATTTGGAACATAAAGACATTCTCCACATCTTAAAGTTCCATCTTCGTGTATGTGACATCCTGTCTTGATTCCAGCCTCTGTTCTTTGTCGAAGTCTCTGGAATCTTGCATCTGTTGGCAGAGCAGCCTTGATTCTTTCGACCAATGTTGATTGCAACTGGTAATTTGATAATTGGCCGTCAATTCCTGGCATAATGATCTTTATTCCCACCTTTTCTAGATCTCTCAATAGATCTGGTTGGGTGATCAGAAAGAATGCCGTGGGTCTTCTGCTTAGAGCATCAGCTACTACATTAGCCTTTCCGGGATGGTACTGCAGATCGATCTCGAAGTCTGTCATCACTTCGAGCCAGCATCTTTGTCTCAGGTTCAGGTCCTTCTGGGTGTAGACGTATTTCAGGCTCTTGTGATCAGTGAATATCTCCACTCGTTCGCCGTATAGATAATGTCTCCATAGCTTCAGGGCAAAGATGACTGCGGCAAGCTCCAGGTCGTGCATGGGATAATTCTTCTCATGGGTCCTCAGTTGTCTTAAGGCATAGGCTACAACCTTCCCATGTTGCATTAAGACACAACCTAATCCTTTTCCGGATGCATCGCTATATATTATGAATCCTCCGGATCCAGATGGTATGGTTAAGATGGGGGCAGTAGTCAGACGCTTTTTCAACTCCTCGAAAGCTATCTGACATTCTTCAGACCAGATGAACTCCTGCTTCTTGTGGGTCAGTCGGGTTATCGGCTCTGCGATCCTTGCAAAGTTTTCTAAGAACCTCCGGTAATATCCGGCAAGTCCTAGAAAGCTTCTCACCTCTAAGACGTTGGTCGGGGTTGGCCATGTCTCTACAGATGAGATTTTTACTGGGTCCACCGAGATGCCATCTCCTGTGATAACGTGTCCAAGAAAAGCGACACGATCAAGGAAAAACTCGCACTTGCTTAGTTTAGCATAAAGACTTTCTCGCCTTAGCGTCTCTAACACCAGTCTCAAGTGTTCTTCATGCTCCTCGTGGCTCTTCGAATACACCAAGATATCGTCGATGAAGACTACCACGAACTGGTCCAGATACTGGTGGAAGACTCTGTTCATCAGGTTCATAAATACGGCAGGTGCATTTGTCAGTCCAAAAGGCATCACCAGGAACTCGTAGTGACCATAACGAGTCCTGAATGCTGTCTTTGGAATGTCTTCTTTCCGTACCTTTACCTGATGATAGCCTGATCTCAAATCTATTTTTGAGAATACCATCGCTCCTGTCAGTTGGTCGAATAGATCATCAATCCGCGGCAGGGGGTACTTATTTTTTATAGTCAAAGCATTAAGGGCTCTGTAATCAATACACATCCGGTATGTTCCATCCTTCTTTGGTACAAACAACACTGGTACTCCCCAGGGTGATGCACTAGGACGAACAAATCCCTTGATCTGTAATTCCTCTAGTTGCAGCTTCAGTTCGTCAAGCTCCTTCTTCGCCAACCGGTACATATTTGAGGATACTGGTGCAGCTTCGGGTATCAACTCAATAGTGAACTCCACTTCTCTGTCAGGCGGTAGACCTGGTAATTCCTCCGGAAATACGTCTTCGAATTCTGCAACAATGGCTGGGGGTGCTGTCTCCATTGCCATGTAAGCTCTAGGTGTCTGGCCTACTCCTTGCTCGATGGTGCCCCGTATGTACTCGAACTCCGGGTGACCTGGTGGTCTAAATATGACGCTTCCCTTCCCGCAGTCTAGTATAGCATTATACTGGCTTAACCAGTCCATACCTAAGATAACATCGAAGTTTGGCATTGGAAGTACCAAAAATCGCGCTCTCAGATCTCTACTACAAACGATTACCGAGCATGTTAAAATAATGCTGGTAACCGGCACGATGCCTCCTCTAGTAAGAATCTTCCAGCACTTAGGCAGTGGGGAAGTGGCTAGTTTATGCATGGCTACGAAACTACTAGATATGAAAGATAGTGTAGCGCCAATATGAAATAATACGGTTGCAGGTAATGATGCAACTAAAATGGTACCTGTAATAGTTTCACCTTCCGGCTCCTCTGCAACTGCTGCTAGTGCAAAGGCCTGCCCGTGCCTTTGCCCTCCAGACTGCTGTCTGGCTTTGTTGAACTGAGCCTCCTGGGTGGCCAGGGGTGCTCCCCTCTGATATCCTCCAGATGTTGATAGATGTTGACCTCCAGTTGAGGGTAGCATCCTCTGGGCTTGTGCTCCCGATCTCTGCCCGTTCTGGGGTGCTGCCTCTCTGCGTTGTGGGCAGTCTCTAGCCATATGTTGGCTAACTCCATATATCATGCATAGCCCGTTCTTCTTTCTACAGTCCCTGACATAATATCCCTTCTTGCCACAGTAGTGACAAGTCGGAAGCTCCTTGTGTTGATAGGGTCCCATCTTTTGCTGCATCCGGTTTCCTGGACGACTGATTCGTCCTCCTGCTCTGGGCTAGTTTCTGGACGGTATGGTTGGATTAGAGCGCCTTGCTCCTCGGCCAATGGCCTCCTGAATCCTCGCCTCTGAAAGAACCTCCTCGTAGGAGATCCTCGACTGCATCGTAGTATACCTTTGGAGCTCGAAGGTAAGGCCGTGATGGAACCTCGTGGCCTTCTCCAGCTCGTTGGGTATCAGGATAGCACCAAATCGACTGAGTCGACTGAACTCTGCATCATAGGCATCGACGATCATATTCCCTTGTTCCAGGTGCAGGAACTGGGAGTACAGGGCATTTCTGACCGTGGCTAGAAAGTACTTTGCATTGAAGTACTCCAGGAATTATTCCCAAGTATGGGTCTTACCGATGCTGCGCTCGATGGAATCCCAC